>CM069909.1:112213622-112668886 GCA_036172215.1 Camellia granthamiana | reverse complement strand
TTCTCTGGAAAACTGCCAAAGTCTCAGAACATGCTCTCTGCACACTGAGGATCATCATCGGCTGAATAGAATGTCCACCGGCCGTGTACAATATCCATCGGCTGCTAAGGAGTTTGTCGGCAATAAATACAGTGCCGGTCGGCACTCTATACTGCCGGTCGGCAAATAATTCCTGCAGAAGACAGTTTTGACAGCAACAGCAGACCAGCAGTGCATGGTATGGAATTTTGAGCAAATGTGTGCACGGACACACTCCCTATCATGCAATGGACTCAAGGGAGCATGACCCTCGACCCCCGGGCCATCAATCACGCATTTCAACGCATGATGGCCCAAAAGCCAAGTTAGCAACTTTGATATCAAATAAAATGCACATCAAACAAACAAGTGAAACCCAACCTCTATCATACTCAATTCAAGAGGCAAGGCATGTATGCTCATGCAATGCAACCTAGGCATGTTAACTAAGTATGCAACATGGGCATGCAAGCAAGTAATGCACAATGCATGTTAGGCACACAACCTAAGCGAGCAAGTATGCAAGATATGGAATGACAATGGGAGTGACAAGCATACAAGATGTGATCTAAGCATGCAAGTGTGCAAGGCACGCATCATGTTAGGCAACCTAAACATGCAACAACACACAAGTATGCAACAACACACAAGGTGAGCATGCATCAACATGCAAAGGATGGTCTTACACTAACTTGGACAGCTCTCTACTAGGTCCAAAACAGTGGCCATGAGATGAAAATGAGACATTCGGAATGCGTGCACACGTGCACGCAAACCGAGGACCAAACCTAAGGCACGAATGCCACCCTAACAAGGCATGGCAAAGCATGGATCATGGTATGCAAACAATGCAAATTTCAGTAGCTAAAAGTGATGCAAAACAGCCCCGAAATACGCAAACATGACACCCGATGCAAGGAAATGGTCCCGAAATGCGATATTAAGCACACGAAACAACCTATGGCTATGTCAAACATGCATAATATGGACATGAAGTGTGGAGACAGATGCAAGGCAGCCCCAAAAACAAGCACATTTTCAGTTAAACACCAGCCCCAAAATAGTATATAAATATGCTCAAAATATCATGCAAGATTAAGGCCACAAGAGAGCCATAACATGAAGTATACAAGGGATTCCTCAAACAGCTATGGACCCTTAATGAAACATAACGAGGGGGTCAAAATATGGCCACTTTCAGTTCGGAGCAAGCCACAAAAACAGAAGCAAACTAGGCTAATAAATCATGCAAAAATAAGGCTACCACATGGATTTCAAAGCAAGTAGCACACGGAGTATCCAAACAGCAATGAGCCCTTCTCCAATGTTGGAGAGGGGCTCAAAATAAGCTCACTTACAGTTTACATTATGCCTCAAAACAGATTACGCACCAGCCAAATATACTATGCAAAAAAAATGGCATCAAGAGGGCTATTGAAGGAAGTGCATGCTACTGTCCTCAAACAGCAAGAGGTCCTCAATCAGACATGAAGAGGACCTCAAAATAAGACTATTTGAAGTTAGGGTCGGAGCCCGAAGATGTAAGCAACTACGGCTTAGATATGATGCAAGAATAGGCTAGAAAAGGGAAGAGGAGGACTTACCCTTGAAGACCAGCAAACCAGCACCTCTTGGACCAAGTTTAGGTGCTCCTAAGCTCTGCAAATGACCTCCAATGTGCTGGAATAGATGTTGGAGGTGTCGTGCTATGGGTTGATGAAGAAATGGCCCAAGAACAAGGGTGTTTGGTGGTTGAATTGGGAGAGATATAGTGAGAGATGGAGGGATATAGGTGTGTGTATATCAGATATATCTATATATCTCTGGTTTTTTGTTCCAAACATCCAACCCTAGACAAAGGAGAGGAAGCATGACTTATATAGGCAAAGCCAAAGGTTCTAAGCTTCTCCAAGAAGCTAAATGAAAGGGGCAAAGGGTTCTTGGCTTCTTGGAGAAGCTAATACAGCTGGCCAAGCTTCCCCAAGAAGCTTGGCCAAAGGGTTCAAGCTTCTAGAAGGAAAGGGGGGGTTCAAAGGAGTCAAAGGTGCAAAATAGCCACATATATGCATGGGGGAGTGTGCTGGTGCATTCCAACTGGCACAGCTGGGATGCACCAGGCTTGGAGGGTGCAAAGGGTGCAAACCGGCCAGAAAATTTGGTCGTCGGCCAAAATAAAGTGCCGGTCGGCATAATATTTTGCCGGTCGGGAAAAAATAGATTGCCGATAGATGATTCCAAGGTCAAAAAATGGCCGGTGAATATGCAAATTGAAGCCCCGGAAGTTAGCTTTCCAATGGCGCAAACCTTGCATCAAATTCCTCCTGTGCAGAAAGTTATGCCCTTTTTGGTGAAGCCGCGCAGACTCGATCCAAACGGGGTGGTGCCCAGCTTCAACCAATCATATCTCCTCCACCCGGACTTGGCTTTGGGAGATTCTTGAGTACAAAGTGAAGCCCCAGAAGTCTTCTTTCCAACGATGGTGGCCTCATAGCTTAACTCCAAGTATGCAATTGAATAAGCCCGATTCAGCGAGGGCTGCTCGATTCTCTCCTACCCGGATTCATGTCGAACCTCTTCTCCAACTTGTTTTCTCCCCTCTTCTCCTCTTCTCTTCAACTTCAAACCCTGAAGTAAGGTGTTTTGAAAGATTTTTCAAAGATTTCATCTCTCTTTCATTCATCCCCGCTTTGTCCTTGCTCGGTTTACCGAAAAGCGCAACATTTACCGAAATGCGAGCGTCGGAACATCGTGGGAATTTTATTTCAAAAACTGTTTTGAAAGAGAGGGTTTTAAGGTCTAAAAACCATCCAAAATAATTTTGGTCCAAAATGGGGGTGTGAAGTTGAGATTTGTCTCTCTCATTGCCGAGGAAACTGAACCTGTGCCCTTGCACACCTTTCTCCACCAAGCAAACCATCAGTAACGCCCAAGTCTTAAGGGCAGTCAGAAATGGGGTGTCTACATCTGTGTATTAAGCTAAGCCCTTTTTGTAATTTTCGTACATGTGACGTCACCATAAATATGATTTTAAGTTTAAATTTTTTGTCCCATATACGTTTGCACAATTCTGTGGAAAATGTATTTTGATATTTGCTTCCGCTAGCCCCTTATTTTGTTGATATGTTCAAAGGCCTTCGGTAATCTTAGAATTGTTGATCGGTTATGATGCTAAACCTATAGGGGCGGATTTGGGTCATGATAGAGTGGTATCAGAGCACAAGTTATACCGCGCACGCGAGTCCATATAAGCTATAGAATGTCTTAGAAACGAATTAGGGTCATTACATCTGCATGTGTGAGTGTGTGTGATAAATATATGAACATATCTGAACCAGAATAATGTGAACTAGAATACTGTGAACCGAAATGAACTAAATCTGAATACTGTGAACACTATAGAGATTATCTGCCTATGTTTATTAGTGCTCTGTTTACCTATATCAATGGAAAGAACAAGAAATGATGATGTATCTAAATTCTTCGATGCATGGATAGACCAAATGGAATGAATACTAGGAGCTTTAATGGAGTCCATGAGACAACAACAAAGATAACAATCACTACCTCTTCCGCCTTCTCCGATGCAAGTGGAATCGGTAAATAATGACATTATTGGATTGACTCAGAAATTTAACAAGATGAAGCCACCAACTTTTCTAAGTGGAATTGAGCCATTGAAAGCTGAAACCTGAATGCTAGAAATTGAAAAACTATTTGAAGTGTTTCCATGTTCTGAAACTCAGAAGGTTTTGCTGGCAACTTACACTCTAAAAGAGAAAGCTAGGCACTAGTAGATGTTGATCCGAGATAGCAACAGAACGATGACATGGAATCAGTTTAAAGAAATATTCTATGAAAAATATTTCCCTCAGTGCTTCCGAGACTGGAAAAGTGTCAGAATTTGAACAGCTGAAACAAGGCAACATGTTTATAGCTAAATATGAAGCTAAGTTCACAGAATTAGCCCGATTTGTTCCACATATGGTGGACACAAACTACAAAAAGACCAGAAAATTTGAAAGAGGCCTAAATCTAGAGGTGTTTGATCGGGTTGGTGTATTAAAACTGACCAAGTACGTGGACATATTGGATAGAGCTCTTATGACCGAGGCCAATTTAGCAACCATGAAACAAGCTAAAGCTTTGACAACTGAATGGAGAGGCAAAAAATTCGGGTTTAATTTCAGAAAGGGCCGGTCATTCTCAAAGAAGCAAAATACGGGATCTACGAGCAACTCAAGTTAAAGTAGTGAATCTGAACCTACCTGTTCTGAATGTGGAAGAAAACACACTAGGATCTATGTTATTGTACTACAAGTGCCTACTTCAAGTGTAACAAGTTTGGCCACATGGTAAAAGATTGTCCACTCATAGCCGAAAATACCAACTGCCCTATGGGAAGTTTAGCCGGATTTGTTTCTGTACCGAGAACAAATATAAGAACCAATACGCGAGAAGAAACCTTGAGGCAAGGGAGAGTGTTTGCACTTGTGCCAAGAGATGTTCAGAATACCGAATCTGTGGTATCAGGTATACTTCCTATTTATGCCCAAAATGCATGTGTTGATAGATTCTGGATCTACACATTCGTTTGTGTCACATGCTTCTCTCAGAAATTGACTAGACCATTAGAACTTATGAATTCTCTATTATCTGTATCTGCACCATTTGGGGGTTCTATGCTATGTGCTTATGTGTATCCGGCATACGATGTTGTGATTAATGATGTGATGTTATATGTTGATTTGCTACCCTTGAATATTGATCATTTTGATTATATATTGGGTATGGATTGGTTGACAAAAGTACTATGCCACCATTGACTATGTTGCTAAATCTGTTATATTTCGGCCACCGGGTTACTTGAGTTTGTATTTGTTGTAAATGGTGTAATTCCTCCTCCATATTTGATCTCTTCTATGAAAGCCAATAAACTACTGAGGAAGGGTTGTATGGGTTATTTGTGTTGTGTATTAACTGTGCCTGCAGATAGTACTAATATGGAAAATATCTCTATAGTCAATGAATTTCCTGGAGAATTGATAGATAGGGAAATTGAATTTACCATTGAGATAGTACTTGGAACACAACCAATTTCTAAGACCCCATACAGAATGTCCACAATTGAATTGAAAGAACTTGAAGGGGGTACAATTATTCAAGCCTATTTGTATAGAACCTAGTTGGACTAAAACGAAGGTCCCCACTTCCGAAGTGGGGCCCCCCCTCTCCCACTCTAAGATGGGCCGAGCTAAGGGTTCAGTCTTGTCTCATTCCCTACTCCGAAGTGGGGAAGGCCATGGGCCTAGCCCCTAATACCCATCCCAACTTGTGTCGTTACACAATCGATGGTGGCACAGTATTTAAATAACCAGTCCATACCCAAAATTATATCAAAATGTCTAAAGTCCAAGGGAAAACAAATCTACATACAAAGTATCATTCCCAATACGCATATCACAAAATCGACATATAGATGTACACAACATAGATTCCCCAGATGGAGCAGATACACATAACAAATATGGCAATAATTCTAGAGGTCTACTCAATCTAGATACAAATGCATAAGTTACAAAGGCATGTGTTGATCTGGAGTCAATTAACACAAAAGCATCCTAATTACATATAGAGGTAGTACCTGAGACGACGGCTTCTGCGTTCTGTGTATCACCTGGAACGAGTGCAAAGACTCTCCCTTACCTCACGGTGTCTCTGGTGGTAGTAGGCCCCATAGTGTTTCCCCGATTTTGGGATCGATGCAGTTGAGGTAGCAACTAACTTCCCACTATTTTGATTACAATCCCTAGCCATATGCCTTGTTTTACCACACTTAAAGCAGGCCCCTGAAAACACGGTAGCAAACCCGGCGATGTCTTTTACCACATTGGTTGCACATTGGAGACGTATCTCTTGAAGAATTTGAAGTGCTTGAGGAGGCCGTATTCTGTTTCTTTGAAAGTCTTTTCTTTGAAAAGAAGCCCTGCCTTTTACTTTTCCAATCCGTTGGTGATTTATTCTGCCTAGCTATGTTAGTTTCTGATATTATGGCCTGATCTAGCACATCAATATAGGTTTCTAGCTTTAGTATTCACCTTCTCTAAGATATCATCTCGAAGACCACCCTCAAACTTTCTCGCTTTCTTATAGTTAATGTCGACCATGTGCAACGCAAATCTAGCCAATTCAATAAACTTGGCCTCATACTCAGCTACTGTCATGTTGCCTTGCTTAAGTTCCATCAACTCTGACACTTTCCTGTCACGAACACATTGTGGAAAGTATTTGTCGTAGAAAATTTCCAAGAACCGTGCCCAGCCAATATCTTTATTGCTTTCATGCATCAACATCGACCACCTTCTCACTTCATCTTCTAGTGTAAAGGTGGCTAGCAACACCTTCTGTGTTTCTAGACAAGGAAACACTTCAAACAACTTTTCTATGCCAAGGACCCACGCTTCAGCCTTCAATGGATCCAATCCTCTATGAAACTGTGGCGGTTTCATTTTCTTAAATTCTTTGATGAGAGCTATGGTTCAATCATTGTTTTGCAAATCGTGTATAGGCTATACCAGAAGTGGAGGCGGAGGGTGTGGTTGTTGCCACTGTTACTGTCACTGTTGTTGTTGTCTCAATGTTTTTCCATGTCCTGTACTAATCTATCCATCCTATCTATTCTGGCAGTAGAGGACTCCTTTAATTCATCAGCTCTTGTCCTCACCATTATCTGATTAAGCTTGCATTATTCTTTATACAAAAATGTACACGAGTATGCATATATATATATTTAAGTAATTCACAATGCAAGTAAATCACAAGGCACATAGCACACAGTCATTCATTTCAAGATATTTAAGTTTATTTTCAATGCCTTCAAGTTCATACTTACCACATGAATGTATTCGAGATCTTTTCTAGACGCTCTATTGCTCCTTTAGACAAGTGTGTGAGTTATCAATTCGTGCTCTGATACCACTCTGTCATGACCCGAACCTGCTCTTGTAGGTTAAGGTCATAACCAGTTAGTAATCATAAGATTACCTACGACCTCTGACAAAACCAAACACAAATTATAATAGTAAAGGTGCCAAACGGAAGCATTCTAAAAAAATTTGTCCATTGAGCTGTGCTTACATGGCATACCAAAACAACTTTCACATATATCATAATAAGTCACACCATAACCAAAATAAACATCTTGTTCATCCAGGATTATACAAATGTATGGCCGGCCAAACAAAAGATCTATATACATAGATGACCCAACAGATCCACCAAAATAGCAAAATGGGTAAATCAAAGAACAAAACAAGTCTCGTGCATGAGACATTCATGCTGACTCCACAAAAACTTGCACTCCTCTCACATTATTTACTGAAGCTGAGGTTGGACATCTCTTTGCTCACCTACATACATATACATAAGAGTGAGTGAAAGCCCAGTGAATAATACCAAAGTAAAAAGGTTATATGAAAGAAATACTCTAACAAGTACCATCTTTGTCAAACGTAACAAACGACCTTAGGCCCATTCATATTCTTAGAAAATGTGTCAAACAGCCTCAGGCCCAAACATATCAAATGGCCTCGGGCCCACCCAGTTCATTCATAGCAAACAGCCTTGGGTCCAATCATCGTATCAAACGGCCTCTGGCCCAATCATCGTATCAGACGGCCTTTGGCTCAATTATATCAAACGGCCTCTGACCCATTATTTTCATATTTATGTATATGCGCATTTCACATTCATGATCATATTCAAATGGCCTTAGGCCTAATGCATTTGTATTCAGATGGCCTTAGGCCCATTGTATGCTTATCAAATATATCAAACAGCCTCAGGCCCAATTCATGTTCTTCACAGATCTTATACAAAAATTTGGCATAAAGCATACTCATTCATAATTCAGACCAACAAATCCATGAAGCTTATACAAAAGTAGCAGTTGGAAAGTAATATACTTGAAAATATCTTTACTAAGATATTACTTACAATGTTCCATCGATGGATTTGCCCTTGTGCTTGACCCTACACATTTCATAACATATTGGGTCACAACCAATTCAATTCATTCTTAACTTATTATTTCTCTTACGCCTCTTTTTTATCCCTTTAGTTCATTTACAATGTTCAATGAATGCCTAAGAGTGCTTAGAAATGAAAGAGAACAGAAAACGGAACATAAAATAACTTTTCAAAATTTCTAAAACAGGGCTCTTCGCCCGAGCGGCGCTTTGGTCACTCGAGCGGCCTGTAAAACTCTGCAAAAGTACTGGTTGCATGCATTTTACGCTCAAGCGAGACTTCTGATGGTCGAGCAAGGAGTTTTGTAAAACAGGGTTCGTTTGAGCGCAAGTCATCACCCAGACTTGAGATAGCTTTAGGTTGGCCATTTTCAATTACAACTCGCTCCAAGATTAGGGAGCCTTTTGGTGTGAAATTTTTGGCATGTGATGTGGTCGATAATGGAGCCAAAATCCCAAAGGCTAAATCTACCACAGTTCTCTGAAGATCTTCAATCATGCTCATTAGCTCAGAAGTAGTGGGTTTATGGATTTGAGATGATTAGGGTTCAAGTGCATCCATCATACACAAGTCCGTGCTTTCTGGAATGAACACCTCAGGCTTGAGTAAATGGGCCAGGGTGATGTATATGTTAGGGTTGTAGGTGGATAGTAGTGTATGGATTAGGTTGAGGTGTGAAGATAATGGGTTAGTGGTGGCCTGAGGTCTTTTTGGTAGAGCTATGATCTTTTCGTCAACAAGATCCTGAATCTTATGACGGAGACGGATGCAACGGTTTGTATCATGACTGTGTTGCTGATGATAGGCACAGTATTTAGCATGGTCATATCTTGGTGGAAGAGGATTTGGGAGGGGTTGGGGTTCTAAGAGCTCTAGGTACCCTTTTTCTAGCATCATTTTCAAGGCTTTAGAGAGACTCATGTAAAGAGGATGGAAATTTCGGGCTTGGGGCCGAGTTGAAGTGGTGGGTTTTTGGCTATTGATGGGAGTGGTGATAGTGTTTACTTCTGAGCATTTCACAGTTGTGCTACCATTGGAGCTGCGAACAACATTCCTCTTTATAGGTTTATTACCTTCCACAATGATCCCTTGCCTGATGAAATCATCAATTTGAACCGCAATTTCATGGAGGTCCTTAAATTTGAATAATGGGAGGACTATCATTTTCTGCAATAGCCTTTTGTACAGATTTCTAACAAGTATACGAACTTGCTCTTTCTTTGGAGGCATGCTTTCCATCATAGCCGTCTTTGCCCTCCATCGAATAACAAACTCTGAAAGGCTCTCCTTTAGTTCCTGACACGTTGCTTTAAGATCACGAGTTGTGACCTCGATTTGCGTGTTGTAAGAATATTGGGTAACGAAGGATTCGGCAAACTCCTGCCAGCTCTGTTTCACAGAGTCCTCCAATTTAGCATACCAGATAGCAGCTATTCTAGACATGGTTTGGCTGAATAGTGACAACTTCTGTACTCGAGTCAAACCCATTAGTCGTAGGATATTAGAAAACAGACGCAAATGCACCATTGGATATCCAGAGCCATTGAAGCGGTCAATATGCGGCATCTTGAACTGCTCTGGTAAGGTAACTGTCGATTCAGTGTGCCCATCCTCTATGTCTGGAATAGAGTTGACCCCCTGTGCCTTTTTTAACAGCTTTTCCAGCTTGTTGACTTTGAGTGCGATTGGATCAACCTCGAATTCGAGCGGTGCCTCAGTTTGATACACCGGGGCTCTGGAAGTTTGTGCTAGGATGGGTTCTGCTTGGATTGGGAAAACCAGAACACCCTCGGTTTGTGGATCTTGAGCAGTGGCAGCATTAGCTGTGGTACCAGGTACAGGGACAGCCGCGGTGGGTACATGTGATGTAGAGGCCATTGCTGGCTGCGGTTGCTGTTGTTGTAAGCTAGTTATAACCTCGGCCTGACGGGTCGTGTCATGCTGGAGGGAGTCAACTGTTTGTTGCAAATGGAGTAATAATTCCTCCAAATTTGTCAAAGACTGAGCCATGATAGGGGTAGATGCCTAGGATGAGTTGAACAAAGGTAATCTAACTGGTGAATGTCGGAACAGTGGAACTGGTGAACCCTATCTGGCCCTCCTTCGTCTCGCCACCAACAAAAGTGAAGCAAACACTGGTTGCCTCTGAACTAAATTTTCGACCTGACAAAGTCTATCAACACGAGTCCAGAGTACCTAGGGAATATCAGAGCCTTTTGAAGCTATGGTTCCAGGCCTACCTTGCAAAAGAGAAAACATATAGCACCTCAGCCCAATTTCACTAGAATAGATATGATCACAGCTGAATGAATGTACTCCCCGCTACATTCTGCCCCAAAATAGATACCAACTTTGCAACTGATATGCACATTCCTATACAATTTCACTGTAAAGCACATACTAGTTAAAGAGAACCAAAACACCCCTATGAGGGGGTAGAGTTACCCTGTCCTAGTTTCGTCAGGAACTAGGGTTCACTACTCAAACAAAGTGGTTTCAGGCAATCCTGTATTCGGGTAAGCATCCTGTCCCAGTTTGGAACAGTCTCTATGGATTTTTGATATGCAACTAGGCCGAATGGTCAAAAGGGTACCTCAGCAAGACTACCTAATATAGCTCTCGCACCTAACACCGAGAAGTGAAAGGAGGATCAAACGGTACAGTGGTAGTCCAAATCCGAGGGTTGTGTTCCCATCATGGCAGAGCTCGCGACCGGTCAACCTTTTGGCAAGCTTTTGGGCAAGTCTCTGGCAAACCGTCCAGGAATAGCAGATGACAAACACAGTGACTTAAGCGCACCAATGTAAATGCAAATGCAAAGAACATATAAGTGTAGATAAAATTTCACATCATGAAGTTCGAATCAAGTTTTCTAATTTCCTTAACAAAGTTGCCAAAAACTGTAGCTCAACTTTTTGTGCCCCCTTTCGGAAGACGAATAAGCCCTACAGTATCGGATTCCCACGGTTCTGAATCTGATCTCACAAGTGCAATGTGAAATAGATAAACACCAAAGAGTCCCAATCCGGTAAATCTTTTGAAAAATCAATTTTGAATCAAATTGCCAAAAATGGACTGCTTTGCCAGATACAGAGTCGCCACCTAAATATTTTGAGAAATTTAAGAAACCCATGACTCGTGCCGAAGGCCACGTGTCTGTTATCACCAAGATTGTCTCGGCTCGGGAACTTAGGTACGAGATGGAAAGGTTATGAATTGAGCACCCCTGCTCGCCCAATCAAAGATCGGCCTCTACTAATCATGATATGAATCTTATCTACATTATATGCTCTTGTTCCGATTATTAGGCTAGCATTACTATGTGATGCGCACACACATAAGTATAGACTAATTTGTAAAAATTGGAACACTTGATCCATGTCCGTTTTGAAAATCATTTCAAATATATACCACTTGAAAAGGTGATCGCATATGAACATTACTCAAATTATTCTAATTCAAGCAACTAGCCTTCATCCACAGGCATTCAAGCAGTTTATCAGATAAGCACTTAGCCTCATGGAAAGCATGTTGGACATGACAACAATCACACTCATGCAATATACTAAAGCGAGTAAAGGCTCACCTAGTACTCCAAACCAAAAGAGAAACTAGTTAGAAAAATGCATGATTCCTAACTATACGATATGACTAATGCAACACATGCAATATGCAATTTACTAGGCTCAGCTACTAATATGGGAAATGAAGCAATTTGATAGCATGCAGTCTAAGCACGTATTCAAAGCAGTATTTAAACTAACAATGCAAGTTAGAATGATGAAACGAGCCTCGATGCATGCAATACAAGTGGATGCAAACATGGAGAATGCTAAACAAAACATGATGCTCTAAACTAACTATCATAAACTAGTAAATAAAAGGGAGAAAGACGTGGGGTTGGAAGACATACACATTATTACAACATTGCACCCTCACACAGAAGGGTCTGAATGAACTAACTAGCTAACTAATTAAAGCTAAATTAATTAATTAACTATTACAAACCCAAATAAATAATTTAGCTAAACTACTTGACTAATTATTACAACAACAAATTAATTAACTATTCTAGCTAACTAATTATTACAAGACAAGATTAGCTAACTAATTAATTACCAAACGAAGAAACCAAATTAACTACCCTAATTACTCCTCCTCGAGAAACGAGGAATGCTCATGCATGCATGAACTTTCCACCCGAAAAAGCCATTGTTTCTACTGCTGAATGCCTCTGTTGCATAGTAGAACACTTGCACTGTTTTTCACGTCCAGACCAACTCTGTTCTGCTTCAAAAGTACACTATTGGATTTTACACAGGTGGCCGGCAGAGGGCCTGCCATCCACTGATGATGGCCTACCATCCACTGATAACTGGATTATCCTACTGCAATAGAGAGCAAACAGAGCAGGGACAGGGTATTCTCAAGGATTTGTTTGCACAACTTACCTCTCCTTATCATTTGGACAGCTCAAAGGAGTAATAAGTTTAATTCACAAATCACCAATGGATGCAATTTCATTACATGACGGCTTATGAATCAAGTGTGCAAATTCAATGAATGCAATAAAACAAGACTCTCAAAACCACCTCCCTATCATGAATGATCAAGGGAAGTAGTTGACAATGAATCTTGAACCGTTTTCACCACTAATGAGTATGAAATGACTCAAGACTCAAGGGTTCAATTAACGTCCGATTGAACCCAAACGAGTTATTATTTTGCACCTTTTTTATTCAACAATTTTATTAATTCATTTTAATTACCTCTTAATTCTTTAGTTAATTAAGTCCACAAGTGAATTTAAGTCCTCTAATGGAAAGAGGGCTCAAACTAAGTGTTGGTTTGGACATGAAAGAGACATCATACCGTTGGTAATGAACCCCCAAAGGGATTAAAGCATTAAGCATGACACCTCAATCTCATGCTTAAACAAACAAATAATTTGGAACCACTTTCAAAGCAAAGAAAAAGCCAAGAAATGAGGGAGGTTGCAGAGGTAATTAAAGGTGAGAACAAGTAAGAAAAGCACTAAATAAATACAATCAACTCAAATAAGGTAGTGTCTAAGGCCTAAAACATCAAACTCATGAGGACAATTATACTACAAGCATGTAATACAAGACTCAAATGCAATGAACACTTAAAAATAGTCCTAAAGCAGTGCTAAATAAGTCCTAAAACATGATGGAATTAAGACAGAAATAGCTAAAATAATAAGCTAAAACATAGAGCTATGTAAGCTAGTGAACAAGACACAAGAAGGGGAGACTAACCCCTCTAATTTTAGACTTCAAAAAGTGTTTTTAGCCACTGAAATAACTTTGAAATTCAGTATTTAAAAGCTCAAAAAAAGGTGACAACAAGGTGGGAAACATGAGGGTAAAGGCCTTGGAAGCTACGTAGAAGGAATGGTGAGCCACCTCTCCACCCTTATTGGTCTTAAACCACAAGTTTCAGTCCAAAATTTCAGAGTTTAGACAGTCCAAAAACAGCCCAAAAACAGTACAAAAATATGCTGGAATGAATACAAAAGTAACTAAAATAATAAGCTAAAACATGAAGCAATTTAAGCTAGTAAACAAGCCAAAGGAGGGGTGGCAAACCCCTCCATTTTTGGGACTTCAAAACCACTTTTTTAATCCTCTAAAAACCTCTAAAAATCAATGGTACAAAGCTCAGAAAAAAGTTGATGAAGAGATGGAAAATACAAGTGTAAAGGCTTAGAGAACAAGGTTCAAAGAATGGTGATTAAACCCTCTACCTTAATAGCCTTAAATCACAAGCTTCAGCCCATAAAAACAATTGAAAAACAATTCAAAATCGGTAAGAAAAGACAGAAAAGGAGTAGTGCAAAGGAGCTAGTAGTTATACCTCTTGAAGAGGAATAATACTTTTGTTCACAAACTAACAAGTTCTCACTCTCAATGGCTAAAATTTAGACTCAATAATCTCATGAAGGAAAGCTCCAATATTGTTTTAGGAAGTGTTTAGGTAAGGTGTGCGTGTGTTGCAAGATAGAGATAGAGAGAAAATTTTAAGAACTGAAACTTTTGGAAAAATTTTCAACCTTAAACCATGAAGGAAGGCCTGGTATATATAGAAAAACAGCCCCTCAGGTCGAAAATATCATGCCTGGAATAGCTGGAACTTTTGGGGGACAGTTGGCCAAAAATATCTGTGCTTTTCACCAGTGGCCGGCAGGGCAAAAATGTGAATTGCTGACCACAGAAAATCTGCTTCCAGGCCTAACTTCAAATGGCATATCTTCTTCATCCGGACTCAGTTTTAGGTCATTCTTGAGTCTAAATTGAAGCTCTGAAAGTATAATTTTCAATGGTGGCAGCCTCACATCTAAATTCTAAGTGTGTAAAGAGATATGCCTATTTTATTGAAGGTTTCTCATTTCTATCTTAATCGGATTGATGCCCAACTTCAAATGGCCATATCTTCCTCATCCGAACTCATCTTTAGGAGATTCATGCGTCTAAATTGAAGCCCGGAAGTCTAATTTCCACTGGTGGTGGTCTCACAACTAAACTCTAAGTACACAAAAAGATAGACCTGATTTAGTGAAGGCTGCTTAGTTCTCTCTTAACGGTTTGATACCCAACTAGTTTTCTTCCCTCTCCTCTAATTTTCTTCAACTGCAAACCTATAAATAAGAGGTTTTTAAAGATTTTTCAAAGATTTCACATCTCTTCTATTTATTTCCACTTTGTCCTTGCTCGGTTTACGAAAAAGTGCAACACTTAACGAAATGCGAGCCTTGGAACATCGTAGAAACATTCGAAAAAATATTTTGAAAGAGAGGGTTTTAAAGTCTAAAATAGTTTTGGTCAAAAATGGGGTGTAAGGTTGGAATTTAGAAGCTCTTCTTACTAAAGAAATAGAACGTTTGTACAGCGTAACTTTCATTATCGAGTGATCAACCTGAGGCGCCTAAGTCTTAAGGGCGGTCAAAAATAAGGTGTCTACAGGGCTGCTAAAGTAAAAGAGACGTCAGTGGCTGAGACTTCGGAGGCCACTCCTCCTATTTCCTCTCTTTGTCTATTGAGCCGTATTTTTGAATGAGCAAGAGTAGCCTTGTGATGAGGCTTAGTAGCCCTTTATTTTTTTTTATTTTATTATTTTATTTTTTTATATTTTTTTTGCATTTTGTCACTTTATTTCTGCAAGTGTTGGAGTTTAGCTAGTTAAACATCTTCATTTTGTTAGGATGAACTCCCATTTTTGTAATGGACGCTTTATAGTAATGTCATGCTTTGTTGAATTTTTGTAAGTCTTGAACTTCAATCGTCAATTTTTTCTTGCATGTGGTATGCTTGCCCCCGGCCGAGCAGGGGCTCTGTAGAGAAGGAGGTCACCTGTTCGGTCAGACTAGGCTTTGTGCCTTAGAAAAATTGAAAGAAAGAACTTTTCATGCCCCCTGGCCGAGCAGAGACTCCGTAGAGAAGGAGGCCATCTGTTCGGTAAGACCAGGCTTTGTGGCTTAGAAAAATTTGAGGTAAGAACTTTCCATGCCCCCCGGGCGAGCAGAGACTCCGTGGCCGAGCGTCTGTTTGGACAGAATAGGCTTTGTATCGTAGAAAAATTGGATGAAATAACTTCCATGGCCCCTAGTCAAGCAGAGGCTCTGAGACTACATAGGGCATCAGATCGGTAAGATCAAGCTTTGTGCCTTAGAAATGTCTAGTTAGATTAAGCCGAGCATTTCGTTGCTCCGCCTTTACTTGATTCAGTCAAGCTTAACTCATCGTAGAGTATAACTCGACTCTTCGTTGAGCCCGAGTTGGTACCATGGACCGTGCTGTCAAGTAACGATACTTGGCACAAATTCCACCAAGCTATACCACTTGGCACCCTACTCCGACCAAAGGGCCGAGTTAGCGAACTAGGGTATAGGTTAAGACCCATAACCCGATCTTGCTCAATTGCCAAGCGAAAATATGTATAACACATATGGAAAAGAACACAATTCATGGGGAAAAGTTGATTTCATTAATACTTAGAAAATTGCGATTACATTCGAAAGATGTATAGGTCATTACATCACTGATAGTATTTTTTTCAAGTTGGAAACATTCCAAGGACGAGGAATGGGTTTGCCAGCTAGGTCAGTCAAGTAGTAAGCTCCATTACCTAAGGCAAACGTAACTCTGTAAGGCCCTTTTCAGGTAGGGTTAAGCTTCCCTTTACCAGGGACCTTCTTATGATCCATGACCTTCCTCAGCACTAGATCTCCAGGTCAAAATTGTCAAACTAGCACATTTTTATTGAAACTTCCAGTAAGTTATTGCTGGTATGTTGCCAGACGAATGAAGGCGGCTTTTTTACGCTCCTCTGCCAGGTCAAGAGCTTGCGCGATAGCTTCATCATTGTTTGCTGGTTCAAAGATTTTAGACCGAATAGTACGAAGGCTGACCTCCAAAGGGATGGTAGCCTCCATCCCATAGGTGAGGGAGTAAGACGTCTCCCCTAGCGATCGCCGTGGTGCTGTTTTGTATGCCCACAGAACGTTGGTAGTTCTTCCACCCATTTGCCTTTGGCCTTTTCCAACCACTTATTTATCCCATTGATGACCGTCTTGTTAGACGCTTTAACTTGACCGTTGCCTTGAGGGTAGACTAGAGTAGAATTTCTGAACTCAATTTTTAAGTCAAAGCAGACCTTCCTGAAAACCTTTCCATCAAACTGGGTGTTGTTGTTAGAGAGAAGGACCCTTCGGATGTCGAACCGAGTAATGACACTCCTCCATATGAATCTTTTCATGTCAACTTCCTTAATGTTTGCTAAGGCCTAAATCTCCACCCACTTAGTGAAATAATTGGTGACAGCAACAAAAAACCTTTTGTTGGCAGCACCTCTTGCCTAGGGTCCAACGATGTCCAGACCCCACTGTGCAAATGGCCAAGGACTGGTGAAGGGAGTTAGGTATTTAGCTTGTTAATGAATGAGTGGAGCAAATCTTTGGCATTTGTTGCATTTTCTAACATACTGTTGGGCGTCTTTCTGCATACGCGACCACCAGTACCCATGAGTGAGGGCTCGGTGTGCCAAGGACCGACCTCTAGCGTGGCTGCCACAAATCCCCTTTTAAATTTCAAAAAGCAAGTTTTCCATGATGTTAGGATGAACACAAAGAAGATATGGGCCAAGATAAGACTTATTATAAAGCTTGGCAGAAAGTGAGACCCAAAATCGGGCAGCTTGGTGCCTTATTTTATGTGCTTCTTTCTTGTCATCTAGAAGGGTGCCATTTTTTAGAAAAGCAAGGATTGGGCCATCTAGCTCGGACCGAGGTCAGTATAGAGTACCGAGCTGGCTGGATCAATAATAGGTTAAGGAACAAATTTGATCCATATCTTGCGACCATTTCTAGAATCCACCGAGGAGCCAAGATAGGCTAAGGCATCGGCATGGCTATTTCCATCTCGGCCAATTTTTTTAACCCTGATAGCTTGAAACTTGAAGATGAGGAGTTTGGCTTGTTCAGCATAGGATGCCATCCGCTCATCGCAAGCTTCGTATACTCCGGTTAGTTAATTCACCACAAGTTGAGAATCACTGTAAACATCCAGTTCCTCCACATTAAAGTGTTCGGCACTCCATAGATCGGCTAGTAGAGCCTCATATTCTAACTCGTTGTTAGAAGCCTTTTATCCCAATCTAATGGCTTGCTCTCAAACAAATTCTTCTGGTGAAATGAGAACTACTCATGCTCCAAAACCCTTTTGGTTAGAGGATCCATCGATAAACAGCTACCAAATATCACCATTGAAAAGTTTCCATGCCTCAGTAGGAGTTTGATAAGTGTTGTGAATTTTAGTTGATAGGGCCGAGCTCCCTTCGGAGTGGTTGGTCGGTCTTGGAGTGAATTCGGCAACAAAGTCTGCTAACACTTCAGCTTTGATGGTAGTCCATGGCTAGAATTTAATGTTGAATTCCCCCAATTCTACTGCCCACTTTGCTGTCCAGCCCGAGAAATCGACTCAGCTGAACATAGACTTGAGAGGATACTCAATGAGGACAATGACGGTGTGCCCTTGGAAGTAGTGAGCAAGCTTCTTGGAGGTGATCGGTAGGGCATATGTCAATTTATCTAGCGGTAAGTATTTGGTTTCAGCATCCAGGAGAGTCTTACTAACGTAATATACTGGCTTTTGTTCCTTTCCCTTTTCTCTCATAGCTTGATCAGAGACAACCAAGTAGAGAAAGAGTTCTTCGTTGGGGATTGGAGTAGACAGAACGGAGGGGAGGAAAGATACTTCTTCAATTCTGTAAGTGCTTCGGAGTAGTGGTCATCTCATTCGAACTTTTCTTTCTTTCTTTCTTAGGAGTTGGAGGAAGGGCCATTCGATCAGAGGACTGACTAATGAAATGGTTCAATACTGCAGCCATGCCAGCGAGCTTTTGGAGTTCCTTGGCCTTCATAGGCGCTTCAATGTCTTAGAGGCCTTTGATCTAGTCAGGGTTGGCTTCGCTGCCTCGCCTCATCACTATGTATCCCAAGAACTTTCCCGAACCTACGCCGAATGCGCACTTCGAGGCGTTCAAGCAAAGCTTGTTGGTCTTCAGGATTTGAAAAACGTCATCCAAGTCTCTTAGATAGTGATCGACCAATTTACGCTTGACCACCATGTTGTCTATATAAGCTTCCATGGTCTTGCCTAGCTGGTCCTTAAACATTTTGGTGATCATTCGTTGATAGGTTGCACTGGAATTCTTCAGGGCGAAGGGCATCACCTTGTAGTAATAGGTGCCCCTTGGACTAATGAATGTTGTCTTGTTTTGGTCAGGGCCGAACATGGGGATTTGATGGTAGCCACTGTAGGTTCCTAGGAAGCTCATCCGCTCATGTCCGGCCGTTGCATCAACCAATTGATCTATCTGAGGGAGAGGGAAACTATCCTTAGGGCAGACTTCGTTGAGGCTAGTGAAGTCGATGCAGACTCTCCACTTGTCATTTTTCTTTTTCATCATGACGGTGTTAGACAACCATTTTGGGTATTGCACCTCCCGTATGACCCCTGCTGCCAGCAGCTTATCCACCTCTTGGACTACTATTTCAGCATGCACTACGGACGACCATCTGCTTTTCTAGACTACGGGCCGAGCTCCTGGGTGGACATTGAGTTGGTGACATGCAAACTCGGGGTCCAACCCAAGAATCTCATAAGCAGACCAAGCAAACACTTCAATATTCTTGCGGAGCAGGGTTAGCAACTGTTTCTTTTCGTCGGTTAAGAGTGAAGTACTTAGCAAAAAGAACTTGTCTGACTCCACTTCATCCACCAAGATTGTTTCAAGGTCTTCCACCATATTTTTGGCTGGTACTCCGCCAATAGCTTCTAGTACGGGTTGATTAGGTACTTCGACCATTTGGACTTCTTTGCACGCTTGCTTGGACTTCATGGCGGTGATGAAGCAATGCTTTGCTATTACTTGATCGCCTCTGATCTCTTCCACTCCATACTGTGTTTGGAAGCAAACAAGTTGGTGATAGGCAGATGGCACTGCCTCCATTGCATAAATCCAGGGCCATCCAAGGATTACATTGTAAGGAGACAGAGTGTTTATCACTAGGAAGTCAACAAAGACCACTTTGGATTTCGCTGTGACAGGCAACGTGATCCAGTCGAGCGGCCACTCAGTCTGTCCATTGAAGCTGACTAGAGGAGAGGTTGTGGGGGTTCGGTGTTGTTTATTGAGACCTAGTTTCTTGAAAATGTCGTAGTACATAATGTCAGCGGCGCTTCCTTAATCAACTAGGACCCGTTTCATATCAAACTTGTTTGCTACACCGACGGTGATGATTAATGCATCGGTGTGAGGGTATTGGATTCCTTTCAAATCCTTCTCGGTAAACACGACGTCAAACTGAGAGGGCTTTTCTTCCATTTTGGATTTTTTGGGTGGAGATTCTACTGACATGATCTGCTGTAGGTGTGCGGCTCTCTAAAACTCGCCACGAAAGGCATTTTCCCTTTGAGGGTCGGTCATCCCATGGATGACATTGATCATTAGCCTTGGGGCTTGTTCTTTTGGTGGGGGGACTGGGGGTTGCTCCTGTTTTGCCCTAGTATTCTCAGCATCAATCCATTGATAGAGGTGACCGGCGACAACGAAGTCTTCTAGGTGCCTCTTTAAGTCCTGACAGTTCTGTGTCTTATGCCCTTTCTCTCGATGGTAGGAATACCGCCAATCCTGATTACGTCTGATGAGGTTCCCCATCATCTTGGGAGGCCAAACGAAGTAGGGCTCTCCCTTGATTTTCTCTATAAGCCTGTATATTGGCTCGATGAACACAGTTGTATGGCTTCGTAGGATCTTCCCCTTTCTTCCTCGCTTTCCACAGTGGTTTGCCTCTTTTGACCATACCTCCTTCGCTGGTCCTCCCTTCTAGGTTGCTCGGCTTTAGGTTGCCAAGAGGCCTTAATTCCTTCATCAGTGACTGACACTTGTATAGAGGCAGTGTCATATTCCACATGGGCTCGCTCCTCTATGCAAGCCCTTAGTTCATTCAAGTCGAAGGCGGGTCATTTCGTCAACAATTGTCAGAGCTTGTGCAAATGAGGGAGACCTTGCTTGAAGTACAGGGTCACCAATGACTCACTACAGACGTCTTCTTCTAAATCACCATATCATTCCTAGTATCGCCGGGCATATTCATGCAGAGATTCCTTCTTCTCCTTCCGAATTTTGAACAATGTGTCCAACTCCTTCGGGATTCAGCTGCTGGAAATGAATTGTGCTAAGAAGGCCTCAGAGAGCTAGGCCCAATCATAAATAGATTAGGGAGAGAGTTTATCGTAACACCGGAGGCCGTGCTTGCCGAGGCTAGAGGCGAACACCTTACACATGAATGCGTCATTCTGATTCCAGAATGACATCATTTGGCGGTAGTGGTTGATATGAGTAAGGGGATCTAACTTTCCATCGTAGAGGATGAACTTTGGCGGACTATACTTCCAGGGAGCTTCCACTGCTTCAATTTCGAGGCAAAAGAAAGAAGAGACTAGTCGATCCAGAGCACGATGCTCTATCTAATGAACGAACCGATCTACATGCTCCTTCTCCCTTTCTAGCCGCCGCTCTACCGCTTTGCTCAACCGTCGATCGACCCCACGATTGTCATTCAACCATGTCCTCAAGTTCCGCGATCTTTCGTCATGACATCGCGGAGAATGAAGGACTACCGAATGATGACTGACGGTCTTCTATCTCTTATGGGAGTCCTCTTAGAGATTCTCTAGTTTGCGATTGTCTATCCTACTATTGGCTCCCTCGCTACGTACCAAAATCGGCTGGCTACGCTCACTATGAGCCAAGTCCTAGGATAGAACGTTTCCTTCACGAAGGCAAAGGTGGAGTGCATCTCCTTTACTGCGACGACCCTCCTCTAGACCTCCTAGGCTCCACTTGAGGCACTATCTACTTCCTCAGCTGAGCACGTAAATCCTCAATCTCCAAACTTATTGAGTCGATAATGCAGTCACGGTGGTCGGTGGCGGCATTGCATCGCTCTGCCATATCGAGGGTTGAACTATCGTGATCCATCAATTCATCATTCCCAGTAGGGAAGGCCAAACCCTTGTCTTTGGTTCACTCTATTCCTGGAGTCTTCTCTACAATTCCAGGTTACGAGGTTTCTTCAATATCCATTGTCGGAGTTTGTCACAAAGCAATTAGAGAACAAAGTTCCTACAAATGGCGCCAAATGTGCGGACTGGTTTCCACAATAGAGTAAGATGGGACTTCGTAGACAAACCCTATTGCACCGATGAGTGAAAGCATGCACAAGGAAGAAATGGTTAGGTTACCAGACTGGGGGTTGGTCGGAAACCCCTCCGATGGTCGAGTCAATATCGATGTTTGATAGAGAGAAAGTACAAGAGACGAGTGTATATAAAGTGTTAAGAGATCGATCCCTTGTGAAGGGAGGTAAGGTTTCCTTTTATAGAGAAGGCTTAACTTGCTCATCAAGTTTCTTGCTCTACCACCTGGCCCTTATTTGTTATGCTAGGTCGCTCCTTATTGGAGGAGAGCAAAGACTTCGTTGAGCGGTTCCGTCATTTGCGGTCACCACGCGTCTTTTACTCACATGGTGTTGGTTGATCTTTTATAGCTCAAGTGTATTGAAATAGGAGTCTTGGAGCCCAAATTATGGACTAACCCACTTCGGAGTGGGGATGGGTGCTAGGGCTAGGCCCATGGCTTTCCCCACTTCAGAGTGAGGAATGAGCCAAGACTGAACCCTTTTCTCGGCCCATCTTAGAGTGGGAGAGGGGGCCCACTTCGGAGTGGAAACCTTCGTTTTAGCCCAACTAGGTTCCATACAAATAGGCTTGAATAATTATGCCCCTTTCAGAACTGAAAGGCCAACTTCAAGAACTATTAGACAAGAAGTTTATTCGACCGAGCACTTCACCTTGGGGTGCTCCAGTTTTATTTGTCAAAATTAAATATGGGACCTTGAGATTATGCATAGACTACCAAAAATTGAACAAAGTGACTTTGAAAAACAAATACCCACTGCCCCGAATTGATGATTTGCATGACCAACTTCAGGGAGCTCAAGTGTTTTCTAAAATAGATCTTAGATCCGGGTATCATTAGTTAAAAGTCAAAGATGACGATATAGAGGAAACTGCATTTCGGACTAGATATAAGCACTATGAATTTTTGGTAATGCCATTTGGGGTGATGAATGCACTTGCCACTTTCATGGACCTAATGTGTCATGCCCCTAACTCGCCCCTAAAAGTTTGGGCCTGACTGATCCGCAATGAGTCCCAAAACTAGACAATCATATAGTATGAATACTATATGTGGTACAGGGCCTGAATGAAAGCAATTAATAATCTAAAATGTCATCCATCGAGCCAATGTTTAAATGCTAGGACCACAGAACACTTCAACATATAATCCAACATACAACAAAGCGTATACAAAAGCGACAACTATGTACATACATATGTATACAATCCCAACCCCATAACTGGGGGTATAACCAAAACATCAAGGTGAATATTATACATGATTATCATCTTTTGACAAAAGTCCTAGTGACCAACGCTATGAGCCCTGAAAGGAACTCTACAAAAATGAATATGTTCCACTTAATTGATTGGACACGGCGGGGTTGACAAAAGAGCTGCTAGAGTTGGACTAAGACGGACCTCCGAGCTAGTTACCTACATAGACATACATAACACAGAGTGAGCGGGGCTCAGTGAATAATAGCATGCAGGTAATTCGTATGAATAAACAAAAGCCACGCAGTATGTAAGCATATACTTCACATGCTTGTTCTCGTTTTGCATTCATTTCCCAGAACGGCCTTGGGCCCAATATTATACAAAACGGCCTCAGGCCCAATACCATGCAGAACGGCCTCAAGCCCAATATCATACAGAACAGCCTCAGGCCCAATATTTCAACAACTGTTTGGAGCATTAAAGGGTAGGTAGAACATCGACATGTACACCACCTCCCTCGACCTTAGAGCCATCAACATTCAATAGCTTATAACCGAACGGCCTCGAGCCCACTGATAGCAAAACTAAACAACCTCGGGTCCATAACAATACTATCGCTCAAATATTACTACACAAGTGCTTCAATTGTTCACCATATCAAGACACAACTCATGTACGAATATTGGTACACTAACAATAATTATCAGAAATAGACGGAACACAACACTACATTACTATTACTCACAGTGCTATGGCAGAGCAATGGTCCCTTCCTGTACATGACCTACACACAGCATGCAACTCATAATTTAGTCTCTTTTCTTTAGTCCTTACCTTTTAAATCAATATCTGATTTGTTACAAGCATTTTAAAAGTTTCAAATGCACATTTTAACATTCCCAGAGGGTCAAACAGTAGAAAAGAAACACACAGGATTTTTCCTCTTGGGCCGCACGTGCGAGAGCCCTCCACCGCACATGTAGGAGTCCTCCCCCGCACGTGCATTTATTTCAGTACCTCAAACTCGAATTCCCTTGTTTTCCGCACGTGCGGCTGTGAGCCCCGCACGTGCGGTGGTGCTTCTCGCACATGCAACCATGATCCCCGCACGTGCGGTCGCAGCCCCTGTTTTGAGCAGTCCGAATCAAAGCCAAAATCCAACAAAGTCACCACATCACAAAAGGGAAAATGGGAAAATCATTTCAATATTATAACATAACATCACCATAATGTGAATTGCAAGTTACAATAACACAAGAAACATGAATTACAAGCTTGATTAGACCTTAACCCTTTCTTGTGGTTAGATTTAATGTATGAACAATATATATATATATAACCATCATCTAGATGTATGGATGAATTCAAACATGTAAAACTAAAGAATAAATTGTAATTCCCCTCCTTATAGCTCAACATAACTCCAAATCAACCAAACACAAGAAGTATTCTTCAAATAAATCAATTATCACACCCTTGATCTTAATTATAAACCCTAACCTACATATATGTAGGAAAGTTCTTGCTTAAATTAATTAGAGAGGTTATTCTAGGTGAATTGTACCTACCTTGAGCTCAAATCTCTACAATACTTTTCAATTTCCAATCTTCTTTTTTGTTGAAGCTTTCTCCCCTTGCTCTCCCTCTCTAACTCCCTCATTCTCTCAGGAGATATTTTGTTTGTGATATCATAAGTGACCAACTAAAGAGTTTAAAAGGGTTATTTAAGGATTAGCCACAAATTAATCAATTTAATCATTGCGAATCAAATTTTTACAAAAATTTGTATTATGATCTAAAAATCATGCTCAACCCAATTATAAAGTCAATTTCGGGTTATCAGCTTCTAAGGCTTCCAATTACTAATCCAAACGTCACAATTGTAACAGATTTTTCTCATAATTGACAGATATAAAATCCATCATTATACATTTCACACAATTAAATTTAATTTCACATGGAATCTCACTTTTTATATGTATAACTGCACGTATAGTAAAAGACTGAAAGCATACCAAAAAGCATATCAGAAACATATGAGAGGGTCGGGTTATTACACTCTCCCCTCCTTAAATAAGTTTGGTCTCTCAAACTTGTTTTACCTTATGATAGGAACAATTCTGGATATTGGTGTTGTATTTCCTCTTCTTTTTTCCAAGTAGCCTCTGTTCCATAATGTTCTTGCCACTAACTTTTACCATCGGGATTACCTGGTTCCATAGCTGTCTCACTTGCCGGTCCAAAGTATGAATTGGTTTTTCTTCATAGGTTAATTTATCATCCAAGGTGATTTGGTGGTAATCTATGACATGAGACGGATCTGGGAGGTAACCTCGCAACATAGATACATGAAATACATTATGCACTTGGCCCATACTTAGTGGAAGAGCAACTTGATAAGCTACTGGACCCACTTTCTCAAGAATTTGGAACGGACCAACATATCAGGGTGTTAACTTACCTTTTTTACCGAATCTTGGATGTCCCTTCATTGGAGTGACTTTCACAAAAACATGATTACCCACATCAAATTCTAAGTCTCTTCGCCGGTGATCCACATAACACTTTTTTCTAATCTTTTCTGTCGTCAACTATACAATTTCAGGCCCTAACAACGATCTATCTCCGACTTCAGTCCAACACACGGGAGAGCAGCATTTTCTTCCATACAAGGCCTCATAAGGTGTCATTCCTATGCTCGAATGGTAACTATTATTGTACGCAAATTCCGCCAATGGTAGATGAGTTTCCCAACTTCCCTGAAAGTCCAAAACACACATTCGTAACATATCTTCTAAAGTTTGTATAGTTCTCCTGGATTGACCATCTGTTTGGGGTTGAAAAGTTGTGCTAAATTTCAATTCTATCCCCATAGCATTCTGCAAACTTTGCCAAAATCGAGACACAAATTTCGAATCTCTGTCTGACACAATTGAGACTGGAACACCATAGAGTTTCACAATTTCATTCATGTAAATCACAGCAAGTTTATCCGCATTGTATTGAGTTTTCACAGGCAGGAAATGAGCAAATTTAGTTAACCAATCCACAACGACCCATATAGAATTCATGCCCGAGGAGTTCGTGGTAAACCTACAATGAAATCCATAGTCAAATGTTCCCACTTCCACTCCAGGATTGGAAGGGGTTGAAGTAACCTTGCCGGTCTCTGGTGTTCTGCCTTTATTTGCTGACATCGCAAACATCTTGAAACAAATTCCGCAATTTCTTTCTTCATATTCGGCCACCAAAAGCTTTGCTTTAAATCTCGATACATTTTGGTACTTCTGGGGTGTATTGAAAATCTTGAGGCATGTCCTTCTTCCATCAGGTTCTTTTTAATTTCTAGTACATTGGGAACACATAATCTGTCTTGAAATTTGAGCACCGAATTTGCAAAATCGAATCCGGGTCTTGGTTTTGTTCCTATCTCATCACAGACCTTCTTTAAAAATTCATCTTCCATCAACCGTTGCTTGATTTCTTCAATTAATGTTGGTTGGGCTGCTATTGCTGCTACCATAGCATCCTGTTCATGTGCCACAATGTCTACATTCATCCTTTCCAATTCAAGTGATAATTCCTTCCGCCTCGTGAGCAAATTTGCCAAATTTCGCATACCTTTCCGACTAAGGGCGTCTGCAACGGTATTGGCTTTACCGGAATGGTAATGAATCTGCAAATCATAATCCTTAATAAATTCCAACCATCATTGCTGTCTCATGTTCAACTCCTTTTGGGTAAAAAGGTACTTGAGGCTCTTATGATCGGTATAAACTTCACAATTAGTGCCATACAAATAATGTCGCCATATCTTCAAAGCAAAGACCACTGCTGCTAGCTCAAGGTCATGTGTGGGGTAGTTCTTCTCATGGGGTTTAAGTTGACGAGAAGCATAAGCGATGACCCTCCCATTCTACATAAGTACACAGCCTAGCCCTTTATAAGAAGCATCACTGTAGATCACAAATCCTTCGGTTCCAAATGGTAAAGCAAGAATCAATGATGTAGTTAACTTTGTCTTCAATTCTTGAAAGGCAGATTCCCGCTGTTCCGACCATTCAAACAAAACACTCTTCTGAGTCAATTGGGTAAATGGCACGGCAATTTTGAAAAAATCTTTAACAAACCTCTGGTAGTACCCGGCTAATCCCAAGAAACTACGCACCTCGGTCACATTAGTAGGGGTTGCCCAATTTACAATTGCTTCAATCTTGTGTGGATCAACAGAAACACCTACCTTCGTTATTACATGGCCCAAAAATCCTACCTCATGTAACCAAAACTCACATTTCTTCAACTTAGCATACAATTTCTTGTCACGGAGCGTCTGAAGAATTAAACGGAGATGGTTCTCGTGAGCTTCTGCAATCTCTGAATAAATGAGGATATCATCGATGAACACCACCACAAATTCATCCAAATAAGGCTTAAAAACACGATTCATTAAATCCATGAATGCTGCCGGTGCATTGGTAACTCCAAAGGGCGTAACCAAGAACTCATAATGACCGTACCGGGTTCGGAAGGCAGTTTTCTCAACATCATCAGCTTTGACCTTCTGTTGGTGATATCCGAATCGTAAATCAATTTTTGAAAAGACTTGTGCCCCTTGTAACTGATCAAATAAATCATCGATTCTAGGCAGGGGGTATTTATTCTTAATTGTCACTTTATTAAGCTCCCTATAATCCACACACAGCCGAAGGGTCCCATCTTTCTTCTTCACAAAAAAGACTGATGCACCACAAGAAGAAACGCTCGAGCGAATGAACCCTTTATCAAGTAAATCTTGCAACTGAACCTTTAATTCTTTCATCTCAACCAGCGACATCCTATAAGGAGTTTTAGAAATGGGTTGGGTTCTTGGCACCACTTCAATTGTAAACTCGATTTCACGATCCACTAACTCTCCTGGTAACTCTTCCGGGAAAACATCCGGAAATTCACGGACAATTGGAATCATATCAATAGCCCCATTCACTGATTGCCCATTCAAGACACTACATAAATACCCCTGACACCTTTTCTGTGATAATTTGTATGCTTTCATTGCAGAAATTAAGTAAGGTGGAGAAATCACTTCATACCCCTTGAATGTAAACTTTGACTATCCCGGAGGGTGAAAAATGATTTGTTTAGTCATACAATCAATAGTCGCTTGATAATCACTTAACCATTCCATTCCCAAAATGATATCAAAGTGAGTCATGTCAAGAGGTAGCAAGTTGGCATATACCTGGACATCCCCAATTAAAAGTTCACAAGAAAAATAAATAGATGTACAGACCATAGAATCCCCCAAAGGTGAAGACACACACAACACATAGGGTAATAATTCCTCAGGTTTATTTAAATTTTGAACAAATATTTTTGACACAAAGGAGTGGGTAGAGCCTAAATCAAATAATACATGAGCAGAGTGACCAAGAATAGTAAATGTACCTGACACCACCGTTGTAACATTTTGCACGTCGCCCGGAACCAACGCAAACACTCTTCCTTGCCTAGCAATGTCTTTAACATTGGTGGATTTTGCAGCTGACTTTGTACTTGGAGTTGGAGTTGAGGCTACTGAACTTGTAGTGGTTCTATTCCCATTTTGACGATCTCTTTGAGGACAATCTTTTACCAAATGACCCGTTTTGCCACACTTAAAACATGCCCCGGTCACCCGATAACAAGCCCCACGTTGTCTCTTTCCACAATCCGGACAAGTAGGTGTCGAGTTTCGAGTAGGGGTAGAAACACTAGAGGTCCCCGAATTCAGTTTCTTAGTTGGTGGAGTTGTTGGCCCCTTGGATACTTGAGTACTCTGCCTTTTTCCCTTCTACTCGGAAATCCGAGTCTAAGCAGCAATATTCCCTTCTGCCATGACTACCCTTTCTAATACATCAACATATGTAGGTAATTTCAACACATTGATTCGATCAAGGATAGCATTTCATAATCCCCCTTCGACCTTCCTTGTCTTGTTGTAATCCGTATCCACCATATGAGGTGCAAACCAGGCTAGTTCCGCGAATTAGGCTTCATACTCCGGAACAGTCTTATTCCCTTGTCTCAGAGTCTCAAACTCAGTTACCTTCTTATCTCGCATACACTGCGGGAAATACTTATCATAAAAGAGTTCCAGAAATCGGGTCCAAGTCAACCCTTGATGTTCCATTCTTGTAAGCATCCACCACCTACGTGCTTCGTCTTCCAGAGTGAAAGTGGCTAGTTGTACCTTCTAAGCAGTGCATGGAAACACCTCAAATAGCTTCTCCACACCTAATACCCATGCATCTGCTTTCATCAAATCAATTCTCCCTTTAAATATTGGTGGCTTCATCTTCTTGAATTCTTTTGTAAGAGTGATGGTTCGATCCTCAGCATGATAATCTTGCACTACAGGCGGAGGTATTGGTAGGGGTGGTGGTTGTTGCTACTGTTGTTGTTGTTACTGTCGTAGAGTTTCTGCCATTTCCATAATCATTCTTTCCATTCTGTCTAACCGTGCGGAGGTAGAATCCTCTGGATCATCCATCCTTGTCCTCACCATAATCTACATAACAATCAATTACAACATGCATAAAAGATATACAAGTAGCTATAGATAATAACCGTTTGAAAATACTTGTCAGTAGATGTTACATATACAAATCACGTTGCTATCGATAACTTCATATACACCAAAAACATCATGCATGGAACCAAAGTCTTTTCTAGACATCTTAAAGCTCAATGGATTCATGTGTGGGATAGCAACTCGTGCTCTGATACCACTTGTCACACCCCTAACTCGCCCCTAAAAGTTTGGGCATGACTGACTCGCAATGAGTCCTAAAACTAGACAATCATGTAGCATGAATACTATATGTGGTACAGGGCCTGAATGAAAGCAATTATTAATCTAAAATGTCATCCATCGAGCCAGTGTTTAAATGCCAGGACCACAGAACACTTCAACATATAATCCAACATACAACGAAGCGTATACAAAAGCAACAACTATGTACATACATATGTATACAATCCCAACCCCATAATTGGGGGTATAACCAAAACATCAAGGTGAATATTATACATGATTATCATCTTTTGACAAAAGTCCTAGTGACCAACGCTATGAGCCCTGAAAGGAACTCTACAAAAATGAATATGTTCCACTTAATTGATTGGACACGGCGGGGTTGACAAAAGAGCTGCTAGAGTTGGACTAAGACGGACCTCCGAGCTGGTTACCTACATAGACATACATAACACAGAGTGAGCGGGGCTCAGTGAATAATAGCATGCAGGTAATTCGTATGAATAAACAAAAGTCACGCAGTATGTAAGCATATACTTCACATGCTTGTTCTCGTTTTGCATTCATTTCCCAGAATAGCCTTGGGCCTAATATTATACAAAACGGCCTCAGGCCCAATACCATGCAGAACGGCCTCAAGCCCAATATCATACAGAACAGCCTCAGGCCCAATATTTCAACAACTGTTTGGAGCATTAAAGGATAGGTAGAACATCGACATGTACACCACCTCCCTCGACCTTAGAGCCATCAACATTCAATAGCTTATAACCGAATGGCCTCGGGCCCACTGATAGCAAAACTGAACAACCTCGGGTCCATAACAATACTATTGCTCAAACATTACTACACAAGTGTTTCAATTGTTCACCATATCAAGACACAACTCATGTACGAATATTGGTACACCAACAATAATTATCAGAAATAGACGGAACACAACACTACATTACTATTACTCACAGTGCTGTGGCGAAGCAATGGTCCCTTCCTGTACGTGACCTACACACAATATGCAACTCATAATTTAGTCTCTTTTCTTTAGTCCTTACCTTTTAAATCAATATCTGATTCGCTCAATCTCCATTTAATTACAAGCATTTTAAAAGTTTCAAATGCACATTTTAACATTCCCAGAGGGTCAAACAGAAGAAAAGAAACGCACAGGATTTTTCCTCTTGGGCCGCACGTGCGACAGCCCTCCACCGCACGTGCAGGAGTCCTCATCCGCACGTGCATTTATTTCAGTACCTCAAACTCGAATTCCCCTGTTTTCCGCACGTGCGGCTGTGAGCCCCGCACGTACGGTGGTGCTTTCCGCACTTGCGGCCATGATCCCCGCACGTGCAGTCGCAGCCCCTGTTTTGAGCAGTCTAAATCAAAGCCAAAATCCAACAAAGTCACCACATCACAAAGGGGAAAATGGGAAAATCATTTCAATATTATACCATAACATCACCATAATGTGAATTGCAAGTAACAATAACACAAGAAACATGAATTACAAGCTTGATTAGACCTTAACCCTTTCTTGTGGTTAGATTTAATGTATGAACAATATATATATATAACCATCATCTAGATGTATGGATGAATTCAAACATGTAAAACTAAAGAATAAATTGTAATTCCCCTCCTTATAGCTCAACATAACTCCAAATCAACCAAACACAAGAAGTATTCTTCAAATAAATCAATTATCACACCCTTGATCTTAATTATAAACCCTAACCTACATATATGTAGGAAAGTTCTTGCTTAAATTAATTAGAGAGGTTATTCTAGGTGAATTGTACCTACCTTGAGCTCAAATCTCTACAATACTTTTCAATTTCCAATCTTCTTTTTTGTTGAAGCTTTCTCCCCTTGCTCTCCCTCTCTAACTCCCTCCTTCTCTCAGGAGATATTTTGTTTGTGATATCATAAGTGACCAACTAAAGAGTTTAAAAGGGTTATTTAAGGATTAGCCACAAATTAATCAATTTAATCATTGCGAATCAAATTTTTACAAAAATTTGTATTATGATCTAAAAATCATGCTCAACCCAATTATAAAGTCAATTTCAGGTTATCAGCTTCTAAGGCTTCCAATTACTAATCCAAACGTCACAATTGTAACAGATTTTTCTCATAATTGACAGATATAAATCCATCATTATACATTTCACACAATTAAATTTAATTTCACATGGAATCTCACTTTATATATATATATAACTGCACGTATAGTAAAAGACTGAAAGTATACCAAAAAGCATATCAGAAACATATGAGAGGGTCGGGTTATTACATAATAAATAGGGTCTTCAAACAATTTCTAGATGAGTTTGTTGTTGTGTTTATTGATGATATACTGATTTATTCTAAAAGCATGGAAGAACATGAGAATCAATTAAGAACTGTGCTACAAATTTTGAGAGAAAAGAAATTGTATGCGAAACTGTCTAGGTGTGAATTTTGGCTCGACATTGTGACTTTTTTGGGGCATGTGATCAATATGGATGGCATATCCGTTGACCCACAGAAAATTGATGCTATTGTGAACTGGCCAAGGTCGACTACTGTTACAAAAGTTAGAAGTTTTCTGGGACTTGCTGGCTATTATCGCAGATTGGTGAAAGACTTTTCCAAACTTGTTATGCCATCGATTCAATTAACACAGAAAAATATAACGTTTGATTGGAATGACCAAAGAGAGTATGCCTTCCAAGAATTGAAAACCAGATTAGTGACTGCACTGATTCTGACTCTACCTAATGGTACAAATGGATTCCAAATCTATAGTGATGCTTCATATAAAGGATTGGGGTGTGTGCTAATGCAAAATGGTAAGGTAATTGCCTATGCTTCTCAACAACTCTAACCTCACAAGAAAAATTATCCAACCCATGATCTTGAGCTTGCAGCTGTGGTGTTTGCACTAAAAATTTGGCGCTATTATCTGTATGGAATGACTTGTGAGGTATTTACTAATCATAAAAGCCTAAAATATTTCTTCAATCGGAAAGAATTGAACATGAGACAAAAAAAGATAGCTCGAATTGATTAAAGATTATGACTTGCAAATTCTATATTATCCAAGAAAGGCAAATAGCGTTACAAATGCTTTGAGTAGAAAATCCATTGGGAATTTAGCATGTTTGCTCACTGGTCAGAAGAAATTGTTGTATGAGCTGGAAAGAAATGAAATTGAGATTGTCTTACATAAATAGGGTGGAATTTTAGCTGCCATTCTGTACAGCTAGCAATCATTAAAGAAGTTAAACAAAAACAGCTAGAAGATGAATTTCTGAAAAACATTGTTGATGAGTTTGATTCAAAATCGAGACCGGGATTTGTGTGTGAGAACAATGTATTGAAATTTCAGAATAGGTTTTGTGTACCGGATTGCTCTGAACTAAGGAAGTGTATTATGATTAAGGCTCACAGCTTCAAATTTGCTATGCATTCGGAAAATACGAAGATGTACAAAGATTTGAACCAGAATTTCTGGTGGCCTAGAATGAAGAAGAGTATTACTGACTACATAGCCAAATGTTTGCATTGTCAACAAGTGAAAGTCGAACATCAACGACCAACTGGATTACTTCAGCCACTCTCAATACCATAATGGAAATGGGAGCATATCACAATGGACTTCATTGTCGGTCTACCTCACTCTTCACAAGGTATGGATTCTATCTGGGTCATAGTTGATCTTTTAACTAAATCTGCTCACTTTCTAATTGTGAAAACTTTTTATAATGCGGATAAATTGGCTAATATTTATGTGAATATTTTTGTGATATTATTTACTTTAAGATTCTGGCGAAGTTTGCAACAGGCTTTAGGAACTGAATTGAAATTGAGTAGTGCTTATCACCCACAGACATATGGCCAATTAGAACGAACTATTCAGACGCTTGAAAATATGTTACAAATGTGTGTGATGGATTTTCAAGGAAATTGGGAGACTTACTTGCCTTTAGTTGAGTTTGTGTATAATAACAGCTATCATTCGAGTATTAATATGGCTCCTTATGAAGCTTTGTATGAAAGAAAATGCTAATCACCAATCTGTTGGGCCGAAGTAAGCAATAGACCGCTATTGGGACTCGAACTTGTGCAAAAGATGACTGAGAAAGTGAAATTGATTCAGCAATGTTTGAAAACCGCTCAGAGTCGTCAAAAGAGTTATGCGGATATCCTAAGAAGAGACAAAGAATATGAAGTCGGTGACCACGTGTTTATTAAAGTAACTCTGATGAAAGACCAGACACGGTTTGGAGTTAAAGGCAAGTTGGCACCGCAGTACATTGGGCCGTATGAGATTATCAAGAAAATCAATTCAGTGACGTACCAAGTGGCCTTACTCCAGTCATAGAGAATATGCACAATGCCTTTCATGTTTCTATGCTTCGAGATTACTTAAGAGACCCGTTACATATGATTGAACCGACACACATGCTACCGAAAGATGACTTCACATATGAAGAACGGCCGATTCAAATTGTCAACCGGAAAACAAAAAGATTAAGAAATAAAGAAATCTCGTTGGTGAAAGTAGATTAGCAGAATCATGGAAGGACGCATGCAACTTGGGAGATCGAAGAAGATATGATGAGATGATATCCAGATTTATTTCCTCTAGACCTGGCATTCTTCCGGAATGATAGTAATTCGAGTTTGGAGTTCCAAACTGTTTAAGGGGGGAAGACTATAACAACCATGACATGTGATTAGCCTATAATCCTTGATTAAGAATGCTAAACAAGTAATTATGATGAAATCCTAAGTTAATTGCATGTGTCATGTGTTATTTGTGTTTATATCTGTCTGCTGTAAGAATATATGTCGATAATTCTGCTTGAAACTGTGAATTAAAGGCCTTATCAGCCACCAAATATAAAATTGACTAGGCCAATGTGTAAATTAGAAGTTTTGAAATATTATGGTAAGCTTAATTAAATTTGATTCGGAATAAAATAGTTAGAATAAATTAGTTATTAAGTTGAATCAACTTAGCTCTAATCATAATTAATTAGCCTAAGCTAATCAAACATGTAAATAGGCCACTTGTAATTGAGTAGACTCATTTCTACCATCATATTGAGCAACAAAATGTGAGGGAGAGAGAGAATTGGAGTGAGAGCAACAAGTTGTAGGAGATTGGAGATTTGACTTGGAATCAAGCTAGAGATTTGGAAATTTGGGAAGAACAACTTAGAATTCTTGTTAATTCAAGACTTTAGATGAGTAATAAACTCCTACCTTCTGTGTTTCAGCCATCAATTATGTAAATCCAAGAAGTTTGAGGGATTAAGCAAGAGAATTGAGCTAAGGAAAAAGAAAAAAAGAGCACAACATGCGTGCATGCTCACGTCATCATGATTTGAGTTTATTTTCCAAGAAATCTCCTTATGCATGTCATTGTTCTAACTTGGTTTTGGGAATTGATCATGTTCTACTTCATGTTATCTCAATTGATCATGTTCTGGAAGAAAAGAACTCATATCAATTCATGCATGTTTTATGGATTGAATTTCAAGTTTAGTTTTGGATAATTGACAATGCTTTTGGGTTTGATTTTGCGAAATGATTTTCAATTCATGATGAATTATGAGTTTCTACATGGTTTCATAAGTTTTGGCCCAAAAGAATGTGTTTTGATTCTTTGGAATCAAGGTTTGAAGCTTGGAGAGCAATCTAAAAATTTTAGAATTTGATCACATCGCTCGAGTGACCAAACCGTTGCTCGAGCGTAAATTTCGAGCTTCTAGTATTTTTGCAGAGATTGATGGTTGGCTCGAACGACTGAAAGACCGCTCGATCAACCACCCGTTGTTTTGAACCTTGACTTGAGCGACCAAAAGTTGGCTCGAGCGTAAAAGAGAGCTCTCAGTACTTCTGCAGACTTTGCAGACTAGTCGAGCGACCAAAGCTTCGCTTGAGCGAACTGCCCTGTTTTTCAAAATTTTGCAACTGTTTTCAAAGTACATGTTTGCACCCTCATTGCATCCTAGGCATTCCTAGCCATGATTAAGCTATAATAATGAGGATAAGAGTTAGAAACACACGTTAAGAAAGAAGAATGATAAGTTAAGCACCTATGGGAAGTATGTTCAATGTGTATCTGTCACGTGTTTGTGTAAGTCACGTGTTATCACCGCCTGATCAGTTTGTTTTGTCCAAGTGATCTGTTCTACTATTGGAGCTATCTATGAATAATAACTCTGTAAAGCTATGTTTGATTATAAATATTTTCAAAATGATATGATTTGTGAAATGCTATTTTGTGAAGCATAAATGACTGTCCAGTTTTTCTAAAATGTATTCATGGCATCCTTAACATCAAGTGTTCATGTGATCTAGTACCAGGGTTTCAAGTGGGTTCCATTCATTGAATTGGTTATGCATAACCGCTTATATGATCTGCACGTGGGTCTTTATGACCATCTCAAGTGAATGTGGGTCTTTATGACCAAGTGATTTGTGAGCTAATAGATGTACCATATATAACTGTTTAAAAAATCTACATATATATGTGAATCTGAATCTATTTTGTTTTGAAATCTGATTTCTGAATTTGTTTTGGACATCATTCATAAACCATTTATTCTGTTGTTATTCACTAAGCTCCAACTCACCGTATTATTTATGTATGTAGGTAATCAGGTGCGTGATCAGGCCTAAGTTGCTGCCTGGATCTGTTTTGTGTCGGCTAACCTGTGGCCCTCCCAAGGAGGTTCCCGGAATGCTTCAAGTGGTCGAAATTTGCGAACTAAGTTTAAGACTTTTGTTTCTTTTGGTAAAGTTTGAGCAAGTTTTATGCACTCTATATATTGGGCTAAACCCCTTTTGTTATATCCGTACATGTGACGTTACCATAAATATGATTATAAGTTTAAATTTTATATCCCATATATGTCGCACAACTCTATGGACAATGTATTTTGATATTTGCTTCCGCTAGCCCCTTATTTTGTTGATATGTTTAGAGGCCTTCGATAATCTGAGGATTATTGTACAGTTACAATGCTAAACCTATAGGGGCGAGTTTGGGTCGTGGTAGAAATTTAGCCGAAACTCATGATCCCCACCCATTATACCTAATCCAATTAAATGGGCTTAAATGAGTTGCTCATTGTCAATCCAATTAAAATTAAATTTACATGGATTGGACATAGGTACATATTTAAGGTCGTCTAAGTGGGCACCACTTTTACCACTAATCCACCACCACCATCACGTTGTGACTCCACCACCACCATGTCCTCCTCCACCACCAACACCAACACCATCTCCTCCTCCTCCACCATCGCCACTCCTCCACCACCACCACCATTTCCACTCTACTACCATCGCCACTCCATCACCAATGCCATACCACCACCGCCAACACACCACCACCACAATGGCCTCTTCCACACCATCACTACCACCTCCTTCACCACTGCCATTGCCACTCAACCACCACCTCCTCTACTATCGCAACTCCACCACCACTACTACCACCGCCACTACAACACCACCACCGCCGTCGCCGACATACCACCAATACCACCTCCTCCTCCACTACCGCCACCTCTACCACCATCGCCACACCACCACCATTACAATATCGCCACTCACCACCATCATCGCCATCACCACTACTACTTTGGTACCACCATCTCCGCTTTGCCATCACCATCGTCGTCATAAAAAAAATTAAAAAATAATTTTTTTTAGAAATAAAAAAAAATAATAGTTTTTAAAAAATAAAAAATAATATAAAAATAAAAATAAAAGATATGAACTAAATGTGTTGGTTGGGTTCATTTGTCTAACTCGTATCTAATTCAACCCAACCCATTTAAACCCATTTATTAAATGAGCTAATATAGATTGAATTACTTTAAATACATAACCGTTTTGACCCGCTCACACCTGTCCATTTCCACCACAACTCAATCTCCACTTTAAATCTATGAAAGCTTTAATTAGTTAATTAGTGTTTTAAGTTAAGGTGGGTGTGCATGCACTATTGTTAGGTATGGCTTTCATTGTCACACAACTTACTTTTTATTGTAATATTTTACCATTTAAGTTTTATTCAAATTTTATTTTAGTTGATGATATTTCACTTAACAAATTAATATTCAAACGCGTAGAATTTTATACTTCCTCGAGGCTATCCCTAGAGTTTTGACACGATAATTAGCTAAGATATGTAAGAAAGGAAGAATAAGATAATCAGCTAAGATATGTAAGAAAGGAAGAATAAAATAATCAATAATATGCCAACTTTATAGTTAATTTTTGTCCATTTCTAAATGATTTTACTATCATGACAATACGGCCTAAAATAAAGTTTGAATTAAAAACGGGGGGTAAAAAATAAAATTTACACCATGTCATGAGTTCCATGTATTTCATTTTAACAATATAAAAGGTAAATTACATTTTGTCCTTTTTATATTTGATTATTTTCTGACTGACTCTTGAATTTTTTTTTTTTTTCTTTTTTTCATATTTCAAGTTTTTTTTTCAATTAGTGGTGAGGCTAACTTATGTCAAAATTTAGACATAAAATGACATATTAACAGCAATGTGATATAAAAATATTTTGTTATATATAACTCATACATTTGACATAAAGCCAAACACCAGTATAATAATATTTTTTTTATATAATGTGGTAGCTAATATGGTTTTTTTTTTTTTTGGGTCTAATTTTGAATAGAAGTTAGTCTTAGGAATAAATTATGAAAATTTTGAAACATAAAGGGCCAAAGTGAAAAAAAAAAAAAAAACCTTCAAAGGCCATAGTAGAAAAATGGCCAAAATATAAAGGTGTAGAGTGTAATTTACCCCAAGCATAAATTATACTAGCCATTTTTTTAGATTTGAAAAAAATATAACAAGGCTTACAAGTTTGGCATAATTACACCGTATTCGTTTATGATTTTAATTTATATAATACTTAATATCCATGACAAATTACACTGATAGTCCATACAATTCGCCTTGTTTGTCATTTTAATTCGTACACTTTCAATTGTCTTAATTTTAGATTTTATCGATTTGGTCCTATTGACAATGTCATTAGGGTCTTTTACAAAAAATAATTACTGAATTAGTTAAAATTAACTCACTAAATTGATCAAGTTTATAATTGGGCAAATTACAAACACCCCCTCGAGATTTGGTGAAAATACAAATTCCCCCCTGAGGTTTGAGAAATTACAAATTACCTCCTGAGGGTCAAATTTTCATAATAAATTAGGGGAAACTAGGGGAGAATCTGTATGAAAATAAAAACCTCAGGGGACAATTTGTTATGGAAATATAAATTTCAGGGAGCGGGATGTAATTTCTCAAACCTCAAGGGGGAATCTGTATTTTCACCAAATCTCGAAGGGGGTGTTTGTAATTTTCCCTTTTTAATTTTATCCCTACAAACATGACACAAGCCACTCATGTGTATATTGTTCATAAAGTAATGCTAACAGTTCTAATTAATTGGACTAAATTAAAATAAAATAAAAATTTTAGATTCAAAATTAAATTAATTAAAATTGTAAGAATCAAAATATAAAAACTGTCCATGTATTTTTTTCCTAATATCTATATTATTTTGACTTTAATAAAAAAGATATCAGCGTACATTTATTAAATTTATTATATATTTTTTTAAAACCTCAAAGGTAAAAGGTATAACCTATCCATTTTAACAAGAACCAACCATTTTTGACTTGAACTGCTAGTCTTCAACCAAATAAAAAAGAAAAAGTATGTGTGAAGGAAAAATTTGAGGTTGTTTGGGATGATCTAAATAAATATATTTTTTATCTTTTTATAAAAAAATATATAAAAAATTAGAGATGTGATGTGATAGAAAAAAATAAAAAAAATAAAAAGATGAATTATTTTAAAAATATCAAACTTGGCCTATCTAAAAGTTTTGGTGTTATATTATTAGATTATTTGTAGGTAACCTTTGCCATTGTCCTTTCAACATCTATTTAGGCGCACCGCACATTTTTGTTTGGCGAGTTTGGTTTTGAGAGAAAAAGAAGGAGAGGACAACGAGAAATATGTTGATGTGTCCCAAACATCAAACACGTGGCAATCCATTGTGACACCTCACTATAAAGTCTTGTTTTGTCCCTAACCACACCGCCGACACATTCAACCATTATCTGGTACTATGAGGCAAAATCACTCCATCACATGGATATCTATATTTAACCGTTGAATTTATATCATCTGCTCGGTTTGGCAACTGATTATCACTAATGCTTCATGTTTCGAGAATTTTAGGTGCGAATGATGTGAATTTGTGGTCACCGATTGACCGATCAGATGACCAAGTGAAGCACTTGTTTATTGCGGTTGTTGCCTTATCGACCGTGACTGTCAGCCTCTTTGCCGGACGACCGGACGAACGACCGGTTAAACAAATTCGAGACAAATTCACGCTTCAATATTCGAGGCCTGTAGCACGACTTAGCTTTTTTAGGTTAAAATTTATACCAAAAAAAGAATTAAAATAATTAATAAGATAAAATGTCACATCAAATTCATAATTATTTTATTTTTATTTTTACAAATATCACATATAATTATAAATATAAAAAAAAATCTAATTTTCTTTTTAAATATAAAAATTTTAATCTATTAAAATAATTAAAAATTTAAATAACCTGCTAAAATAATTTGGGCATGATGTGATTTCTGATATTCTCAAGACCAATGTCCCCACACACCTCTTGTTCTCAAATCCAAGGGAAATTATTGGAAGGCTGCTAAGACCAAAAACAATAATTGACCCTAAGGTCTCTGTTCCACCCCATACTTTAAAAGGAAGTGAACTTAGCAGGAAACTCAGCATGTCAATTTGATTTTTTTTTTTTTTTTTTTTTTTTGTGAGACTTATTTATAAGTTCTATTTTGAACACTTATATTATGTTAAGTCTTGTGTAATTTTTTATAAAATTTCAAGTCCTATTTAGATAGGAATATATTTCACAAGATCTTATGAATTGTAAATAAATGGTATTGATATACTATTATACACTATAATGACAAAACCATATATAAGAAATTGAATGTTACCATAAATCATATATATATGAATGTGAATTTCAAAATACACGAACAAGTAACATTTTCACATTCAATTTAAAAAATCAAAAACCTAGTAAGCTTGCGAAACGTAACGTGACACGTTACGTTACGTTTATGTAGGTGTCACGTTACGTTACGTTTATGTTGGTGTCACGTCATGTTACGTTTATGTAATGTCCTATCTGATATGGTCACGTTACGTTACGTTTATGTAGGCGTCACGTTACGTTTCACAAACTTAATCTATGGTAACATTCAATTTCCTAGGAAATTGAATGTTACCATAGATCATATCTATATGAATGTGAATTTCAAAATACACGAACAAGTAATATTTTCACATTCAATTTAAAAAATCAAAAAGCTAGTAAGTTTGTGAAACGTAATGTGACACGTTACTTTACGTTTATGTAGGTATCACGTTACGTTTATGTAATGTCCCATCTGATATGGTCACATTACGTTACGTTTATGTAGGTGTCATGTTACCATAGATCATATCTATATGAATATGAATTTCAAAATACACGAACAAGTAACATTTTCACATTCAATTTAAAAAATCAAAAAGCTAGTAAGTTTGTGAAACGTAATGTGACACGTTACGTTACGTTTATGTAGGTGTCACGTTACGTTACGTTTATGTAGATGTCAATCTATGGTAACATTCAATTTCCTATATATGATTTTACCATTATTTATGATATTAACAACTAATATTGAGGATAAATGTGTCAACAAATTTCACACAGGACTTATGGGAACATAAATTTTTTAGTAGGACCATATGTAGTATAAGTCTCTCTAATAAGACTTATAAATAATTTTTCTTTTTTTTTTTTAACAGTGAAATACAATGGTAAAAAAATTTTGAATTTCAACGGTAACAAACCAATGAAGTCATATCTGCTAATTTACCGTTGCAAAAAAATAAAAAATAAAAAAATAATAATATTGAGCAATATTTTTTTTTTTCTTCATTTTATCATCTATAAAATTGGAGTTGTATAATATATACATATATATATATATATATACTAGCGGTAACCCGTGCGATGCACGGAAAAATAAACTATATATATTTTGTGTGATAAATAAATCATTTTAATCTTAAATTCTATCTTAATAGCGACAAGCCATAATATTAAGCCATCTAGGTAGATGTTAACAATAATTAACCCATAAAATTTTACAATAAAATTTAATATGCATAAGAAATTATTAATTATGAAATTTGTTGAGAATAATAGTATCACAATCACTTGATAACATAAATAACTTGTATCAAACTAAACAAAACATTAAAAGAGAGAAATTCTATAAGCTCAGAAAAGTTATCATAAATTTACTTGGACTTTTAAATCAGTGGTGTATATTATTATTGTAGGATCAAATTATGAATAAATATCAACTTTTAATTATAATTTATAAGTAGTTTTTTAAAAAATTTAATCTAAATTTGTTGCCTTGCTTATAAAAAGAACTTCTCAAACAAATCATTAATTGATTATATTAGTAACTCTCTATCTTTGATTTCCTCTATCAATAACACACTCATATCATATCAAAGTATAAATTATTCTCCATAGTTTGAATAATGCTTGCATAGTTCCTATGTCATTTTAAAAAAATTAATCAAGATAAGAATGTCATAGTATTATAAAAATTATATAAGAGAATAGTTTTAATCCATTTTATTTATAAAAAAATGATAAAAAATGATTTGAATTGTTCTTGAAAAAATATAACAAATGATAGCTTTAATCATTATATACCCCAAAAAAAAAATCATATCGGTTACTCAACGAAAAAATGGTCAAATACAAATAGAGCCATGAAAATTGAATTAAATCATATGGGCTCTAAATTGATGGTATAATCTAGCAAATCAACTAATAATAACATAGAGATATTGACAAATATATAGTACTTCCCTATCATCTTTGTATTATATTCATTAATTTCATATATTATATGAAAGTTTTATTCATCTCGATCCTTCAATAAAATAAGGATCAAGAAAACAAATTTGATAAGAAATTGATTCTAAACTTAATTATTGAAAAAACAAAAATTTCAAATAGAGAATTTAGAAATGGGATTGAAGAAATACTATAACGAATGACAGCCTTATAAAAAAATTAAAAAAAAAAAAAACATAACAATGATCTAATGCAAATTATTTTTAATAACTAATAGAAAGAATCTCAAATTATTACCTTTCATAAATATAATGAAGAAAATTAATTTTGTGAGATTTTTGTGCTACCTTCTCCCACGTAGCCTTTATTATTTCATTATTAATACTATTCTCATTCAGAGCGATAATTAATTATTTATTTTTTTTATAATCTTTATTATTTGGTAGATAATAACGAATAATAAAAATTATCAAGAGAATGTTAAGAATTTAATAGGAGATAAGAAGTTATAGGTAAGAGCATTTCATAAGATAAAAAATTTAAAATAAAAAAAGATAATATGTGATAGGAGAAAAAAAATGAGTAAATCAAAATAAAGATTTAGATATATATGTTTTTGATAGATATATAGATTAACAAATCATATCTTTATCTAAATTTTATTATTTTAATTTTTTGAAAATCAATTATTTAATCTTTATCTTTATCTGTAGGCCACGAAATTAATCTTTATAAATTATTTATCAATTTTTATATGTTTATTTATCTATAAGCCATGAAATTATTATTTTTAAAATTTTTATCTTTATCTATAGGTCATGAAATAAATTTTCATAAATTATTTATGAATTTTTATATGTTTATCTATAATAAAATTAATTAAAGTACGAAATGAGGGGGGACAAAAAAAGAGAGTAATTTTGTTTTTTTTTTTTTATAAAAAAATCAATTATTTAATCTTTATCTTTATTTGTAGGCCATGAAATTAATTTTTATAAGTTATTTATCAACTTTTATTTGTTTATTTATGGGAAGAAATTTTAAATTATCTATAAGTTATGAAATTAATTTTTTAAAATTAATTGTTCATTTTTTATCTTTATCTGTAGATTATAAAATTAATTTTCAGTTTTTATATTTTTATCTATATGGAGGAATTTTGAAATTCAAATCTTTATCCATAAGTAATGAAATTAATTTTAATTTTAATTAATCAAACAAATAAAAAATGAAGAAAAATAGAAAACATGAAACGCAATCAAAGAAGGTTGCCACGTAGGAAAGAGAGTGTTTTAAAATTATGAGAATTTAAGAATAAATATTTGGAGGCTTTTGACAAAACAACTACATTTGGTTATATATATAGTATAGATATTATTTTTTTAATTATTCACATTATAGACTCTTCATACTCTCAATTTTCATATTTTTCACTCAACACTCTCAATTTTCTAGTAAAGTAACTGAAATTCCTAATTTGCCACTCAAGCATTCAGAAAAATTTGACATACCAAAATTTGACATATAAAGGAGACATAATGCTCTAATAGCATCTTCTTTTTCTTCTTTTTTTTCCCAACCTTTTACCTCTTCAAATATAAATATATATATATATATATATATTCGTATTATGATTTTATCCTCTTATATTGTGGGAACATAATTTTTGACATGTTCAAATGACATGACCCGGAGAAAAAGTCGTCACTTCTATTGGCCAAACCCTCAGTTCGAAGGTCTTCGTCAACATGTTACGTACAATCGGCCTATGTTTGAATGAAAATGTCGTGTCGTTTAGCAAAGTGTAGAAGAAGGTGACTCGTGTATGGCCAACCCCTAAGTCACTGACAGAGATAAGGAGTTTCCAACTGCAACTATCTCTACACTAAAAATTCATAAAGAACTACTCCTGCTTGATCTTACTCGACGACTGGAGGACCTTGGGCCGAAGTGCCACGTAGTGGAGTGTGATTAGCCGAGGTATGGAAATGATCCATGCCTAGATCGAGGTATTTGGTGAAAGACATGAGTCATAGTGAATTAATGACTCTTAGGTTGGGAATGTGTAGGTACTACTCTTCCTCATTCCTCTTTCTTCTCATTTGACACCCTCAGCCTCTCTTTGTCCTCGTCATCCACATATTACGAATGGAGAATAGCACGATATATATATATAGAACTTTGGAAGAAAGGGCTAGGAAATGTGCCAGAGGTAAGAGAGGGTTGTAGTATTATGGGGTTGCTACGCGAAGGTGGCACTTAAGGTGAGACGCAGGTTGGAGAGGGGTTTGGGAGATAGTGTTGGAGAAAAGGTTGGCACCGAAGATGGTGAGGTTGTCAACGATAGGGGTTGCCAGCGTCCAAAGAAGAGGGATATAGTTGGGGATTAAGGTGGGAGATTCAAAAAAATAAAATAAAAAAAAGTATATAAAAAATTAAAAACCATTTCGGTGGGTGAGGTTGCAAACAAGTGGGGCTCTAAAAGTAAGGAAAATGGAATAGGTCTCAAATTTTCTTTCAAATAAATGATCAAATATTATAGGTCCATATGAGATATTTAGTCATTTATTTGGTAAAAAATTTGGTATCTCTAATACAGTAATGCTAAGTATCATGAAAATTTTTTCATGAAAATAATCATGAAAGTTTTGTGACCTTTAGATTACACTTAGAATAAAACACGACACACTAATCAAGGTAATCCAAGGATCATAAATTTTTCATGATCATTTTCATGATAAAATTTTCATAATCCCTAACTTTTCCCTCTCTAATATTACCGCTAAAGTAAAAGAGTGAGAGTACTCATTATTTAATGCTCTTGATATTTTTCAATACTCAGAATTGTTACATTTGTGTGGAAACATACTATTTGTTCCAATTGTTTGAGTTTAATTTTTTGAAATTTGACTTTTTTTATCTTTCATAGTTTTTTTTATTTTTAGTAAATTTTTTTAATAGTTTAACCAAATTTTTTACTTTTAGATGCCCCTAACCTAGATATACGTAAAAAGTAAAATATTAATAAAAAAGATTTTAAAAAATCAATAAATACACAAGAATATAAAAATGTATTGAATTTTCATATATATATATATTGTATTTTTGGTATTTAGTAAATTTTTTAAAGATTTTTTTTTTACAAATATTATACTTTTTAATTCTGTTTATATTAATGTAGTATCTAAAATGTAAAAAATTTCTTAAACTATTAAAAAAATTCACTAAAAACAAAAAATTCAATTTTCAGAAATTTAAATTCAAGAAATTAGAATCAAACAAGGTGATTAATTTTTCAAATTTTAACCGACACATCACTTCCTCCATTAATTTACGAAAAATGATATATAAATTAAATTTTTAATTACTTTCTAGATTCAATATATAATAAAGATGATTTGTTGATGATTAAGAAAGGTATAAGGGAGAGAGTTGCTTGAGATATTCTAATAGACTACCATATCTTACATTTAAAAAGTGGATCTAACTTTTAGATTGTAGTAGCACTACTCTTAATTTATTGAGTACAGATCTTTCTATTCTTTTTTTTTTCACCCTCAAATTCTCTTTTTATCATGCAATCAAGTTGAAAAAAATTATTTATGTGATAAATAAGAGATTTTGAATAAAGGGGGAAAAAAAAAAAGAATAGTTACTCAACCGAATTTTTTAAATTAAATTATAACATTAAATGAAGCTTTGTCAGGTTAAATTTTTATAAAAAGCCCATTTTACACACAATTTTAAAACAATTACAGTATTTTCCAATAAAAAATAATGTGTCTGAAATTATTTTTTTTTTATAAGAAAATTGTTAAATAATTTTAGAGTATCATATGCATTGTGTATTAAAGGATTGACTTCTCTATAAGCAATATGATTGTTAAGTTTATGGATACTATAATAGATATCCTACTTTAGTAATTTAAATTGTTTATTTTATAGTTTGGGATAGAATATTGAATTACTAAGAAAAAACACATTCATAAAATAAGTATAACTAAGATGAGAATATTTAGATAAATGTGTGATAAGTTAAAAATAATAAAATTTAAAACAAATATATTTGTGAAAATGGTAATAGTAATACGAATTGAAGAAGTTAAGGGAGAACTGGTTTGATCATTTACAATGAAAATCTAGAAATGTAAAGGTATAAAAAAGTGATAGGATAAGGGAAGACCTAAACGAACTGCAGTAGTTAAAAATAAGTAAATTACGCTTTACCCCTTGAATTATTATTTAGTATCATTTTACTGTAGTTAACTAAAAATACTATATTTTATCATATTAAACTACCAATTTATATCAATTAAACCCCTTATTAAGCATCCATTACTAAAGTTTTTTAACGAAATGAACTTTTATAGTAATAAATAAACTTTTTAGCTACAGCAAAATGAAACCTAAATAGATGAAAAATTAATAGGTGGGTTGGTTTGGCAACCAACTAAATAAGTATACTTATTTGCTATATAAGTTGTCAAATGATTTTTTGATTTTTTTACACATTTTTTGTCATAAAAAATTAAAAAATCCCAAACCACCCACAAGGTGAAATGCCAAAAATGAACTTGTTCTCTCTCTCTCTTTTCTTCCTACCTAGACAACACCTATGACAAATATGGTGTAGGGAGCCAATAGTGGATAGAAAAAATAAATAAAGAACAAAAATATAAAATAAGATCCTTTTAAGCATTTTATAATATTTAAAATGCCATGTGCTAGTCACATATCAATTTTTTATCCATTTATTTTTAATTTATACAATGACAAGTTCACATTAATACAAACCGATAGTTTAGTGGAAATAAAGTGTAATAATTTTTACTACAAAATGGTAAAGTGATATTGAATCATATATTTTGTTTTTTTATTTGGATATTGGGTAATAATTTAAGAGCCAACGTGTAATTAGTATACAAATATGAACTTATTTAATTTAATTGAACATATAGTCTTGACAAAAAGATTCTTGTAACTAATTTTACTTGATTGAGACAAACGTGTAGTTTGATTTGATTATCATTGGATTATTGGCTTATTAGCTGCCTTATACTTGGACAAGGTAAAATCTATAATGAAAGGAAATAAGTTTAATATGGGCAAAAAATTCTCTGAGAAATAATTAATATTTATTTTTAACAAAAATTAACCCCCTAACTTCCCAATGAAAGTATACAAGAAGAATAAAATCCAGCCCAATTGATGTAATGTCTAGTGGTGTTTGATAAAGTTCACAACTGAAAATTAAAATTTAAGTACTAAAAATTGAATATTAAATTTGTTTAATCAAAAAATTATTTGATAAAATTTAAATTTTGAACTAAAACAAATTGTTTGACATATATAAGATCAAATCTCAATTTTTTTACTTTTAAATTGTATCTTTCAATTTTTATATTGTGATAGTGGCCCTATTTGGTAGAGCTTATTTTCAACTTATTTCAGCTTTTAGCTTAATTTAAGCTATTTTGATGTGTTTGGTTCAGCTTAACAATACAACTTATAACTTTTTGTAAGTCAAAAATCAACTTATTCTTTGAGTGGAGCAGGAGAAGCTTAATTTATAAGTCAAAAATCAGCTTATGTTCACAATTATAAGTTATAAACTGTTAATCTATAAGTTATAATCATTTTCTCACAGTTTTACCAAACGGGGCCAGTAAGTTTGGTGGGTGGTGGAGGAGGCAATGATGACATTAGCGATAGTGCCAATGACAATGATGGTAGAGATTAACGGATAGTGGTTGTGGTGATGGTAAAGGGAAATGTTGTGGAGATTAAATAATAAAAAAAGAATGACAACGGTAGTGTAGTGATGATGGTGGTTATTGTGATGGTAGAATAATGTGGTGGTTGCTACAATAGTGACAATAATTGTAAAGGTGAGGGCTGTAGTGATTATTGTAATGGTGGTAGTAATAGTAGTGGCAATTGTTGTGGTGGTAGTAATGGTAGTGGCAATGGCAACGGTAATAAGTTCATATAGTGTATATCAATACTTATATATAATATTTTTTAAATTCAGTCAGAATTAAATAAATTTTATATTATTTAATATTTTCTTAACTCTTGGCTTACATTTAAGAAATACTTAATTTTTAATAAATATCAATTGTGATTATCAAATAGATTTAATTGATTATTTTTTAATACATCTAACTTTAAGTGCTGAATTAGATTATCAAAACAGCCATAGATGTCAACAAGTACACGTCTAGAGCATCGTTTCAAAATCCAAGTATCTTGTATAGTATAGATATGGTTATTTTTAGGGCTGGGTAAGAAATTCATAAAATATGCACATTGATCCGATCTAGTCCAATCCAGTAGATTTGGACTGTTTTTTTTGAATCCGTGATTTGGTTTTGGATTAAAAAATTGAGAAACCATTTTTCGTAGATCGGTTCCAGATTTACCCTTCACTGTTCCAGATTGGAACCGATTCGGACCGTATGCAACTTAGACTATATTCATATCATACATCTTGATACATGCTATCATACCTCTTATAATATCATACCTCTTATATCATATCATATACCTGTGGAATTTAGTATGGAATTTGCTGCTATAAAGTTGCTACTGTTATGAAATTTTGTTGCTATTGTTGTGTTTTTTTTTTTAGTTTTAGTTTTGTAGTAGTCTAATTGTGGGAACCGGTTTTGATTAAAAAAAAAAAAAAATTATTTGAATTTGAACAATACACATGTTTACGTTTTGAAAAATTATAAAATGAAAATGTTGTATGATTTTCTTTGTTAATAGATTATATGATTCCGTGGTTTCAAACCCAATTGAACCATGCTTAAATGATTTGGTTTGGATTGATTCAACGATTTAAATAGATTAGATTGGTTCTAATTGTTATGGAACCATAGACAACAAATTTGTCCTGATTTTATCCCAAATCAAACCCCTAGTCATTTTGGGTAGTCATGACTAACTAAGACCGACCCCAAGATTAAATCTACTGGGCCTATAAGGGTATGGTTCACTTTCGGCCCACAGACTTAAGCTTGTTTGAAACAGCCCAAAACATTGCAGTTACCGATACCTTGTAGTTTGATTTTCAAATAGTATTTTTTGACTTCTTATTTTTCATGTGTTTTTGTATTTATTGAATTTTATTTTATTTTATTCCATATTTTAGTTTAATGTTTTTAAATTTATTTTTTGATGCACCCAATTTAGATTCACTAAAAGAGTAAAGTATATGTGAATAAATCTCAATAAAAAATTAATCACTAGATAATAAAAAATATGAAAATCGTTAACTGTTTTTGTTTATTATTATTTTTATCTTTAGTAGAATTTTTTTAGATTACAAGAGGAAAGGGGTTGGGAATATAATCTAAAACATGAGTTCAGGCTATTGTTTGGATTGTTGATTTGAGTAGAAATTTAGAAAAAAGAAAAGAAACACCGAGAGAAATGTAAATGAAATATAAGTTAATTTTTTACTTGATTTTATTCTTTTTTTTTCTTTTTCCTTTTCAAATTTCTACCTAAATTTATGATATAATTATAGTCTAGATGTACAATGCCCTCATCACTGAGGCTTGGCTTCAATTATTAGGTGCTCAAGTTATATTGTCATGAGCTGTAAAAATAGTTACAACAATCATAATGATTCACAACCATGCAAAAAAATAAGGGTTAATTAAGGTCCATTATCATTATCAAAGGCTACCATGTCATTGGGACCTTATGCTTAATAATCAATAATATAAGTGCCTTCAATTCCATTGATTGCTTTATTGTACATCTTTGCATGTATGAGCTATGCTCATCTACGGTTGCTACTTCCTTCTTCAAATTAATTTGGGAAATCACTTTATCCTCATAGGCCATTATCACTTAACTAATTCTTACATTTTATTCTCTTGATGTTCTAATTTGTTTAAGTTTCAACATTCTAAAAACATTCTGGTATAAAAGTTCATGTAAAATCAATATTTGAGCTAAACATACTAATTTTATAACCAAATAAGAAGATATATACATATCTCACACATATTTATATTATCATGTTATATTATATATGTGAAGGCTACTGTTGGGGTTGACATCCCATTTTTTTTTTTTTTCCCCCAAAATACACCTATAGTAGTTGCATGGGCAATTATGTCTTAAATTCAGTTTTTTTTTTTTTTTTTTTGGGTGTTTTTGTTTTTGTTTTTTTATTTTTTCAAATCTCTGAACTTCCGATTTTTTCAAATTTATTTAATTTTCAGATTTTGAATTCAATCATATAATTTATAATATTATTTTTTTAAAATAAAAAAATCGTATACATATACATCTCATGTGTGACACTTCTATATTTATATAAACTAGCTCTCGATTTAGTATTTGGGTTATAAAATTGAAATGAACAACTTGCATATTACTTTTATATCATCTTTTCAAAACAAAATGTTAACTAAAGGTTAAAACTAAAACAAATTAAAAGATGATGGGGGTATAATGTAACAATTTTTAATTGAAAAAGTAAAGTGTTAACGATCAAGGGTTAAAGTGTAATTTACCCAATTAATTTTTGTTAAAAAATAAAAGAAAAGTTACTATTGAGGTAAAGTAATAATAGGTCCTAATAGTTAAATTTAATTCTTATCAAATTTTATTGAAAATAAATATTAATCAAATTATTGTTAAAAATAATTTTTTATGACGATTTTTTTCATATATCGCTAAAAATTGATAATTTGTGACTTTTTTTATCACGATTTTTGTAAATTGTAGGTAAAACTTACAATTAAGAACGTTTTTCTGTGAAATTTTTTTTTAGACTGTCGCTGAAAGTAAAAAATTAGTGACTTTTTTTGTGATAATTTTTTTAAACTATTGTTAAAACTCATAATTAGTAACGTTTTTTTAATAGTGTTTGATGAAAAATATCATTAATTATCATAGGACCTATTGGATAATAAATCCACATATTATGACCTATGTATAAGATTCCCTTTTATAAAAACTTTAAAATTCCTCACTACTTGAACTTTCTCTTCTTAAATCTCTTCAATAATTAGGTGTTTTAAAGGAAATTGGGAGTGCTATTGCGCGGGCTACACAGCAACAACTACTGTGTAGTGAAATGGGTCTATTTCGGGGTCCATTTTGATAATCTGAATCATTCATATTTTGAAATACATCAAGTATAACATTTCTGTAAAAAATCAAGTTAATCTACCTATTCATCAACTCACATTTATATTCATTTTAATACTTTAAATCACAATTATTTTTTTTTTTTGTAGATACAAATGTGCGTGGATGAATGGGTAAACGATATCCGATTAACTTAATTTTTATAGGCATGTTTTACTTAATGTATTCTAAAATATGAACGGATTAGATTATTAAAATAGGCCTATTTCGCTGCACAGTAATTGCTGTTGCGCAGCCTGCGCAGTAGCATCCCCTTTTCCGTTTAAAACAGTGTTGCTATTTACCTCTATTTTTTTACTTTAGGCCCCATTGCTTTGGCCTCCCACCTTCCAAAATTGCTTCTCACCTAAATATCTTTGGACTCTTACACTATGTTTGGATTGAGTGATTTTTAGAGAAAAGAAAAGAAATGTAGAAATATGTATTTTTTTACTTGTTTGGATAACTTAAGTGGAGAGAAATGAGGAGAAATGAAGAGAAATGGAAATAAACTCATTTCTCTTATAATCCTTATTTTCAATATTCCCAAAAGTGGAGAGATTGGGAGAGAAAAGAAATCAATATTTTCATAATACCAATTTTGTCCCTATAAAAATAAAAGAAATAAAATGACTGAAAATATAAAAACGTTAGTTTGGTAATATAACATAAAATAATTTCTTTTCTTTTCTCTTATGAAATCTAATCAAACAAGAATGAGAGAAATAATAATTATTTCTTTTCTTTTACTTGTTACTTATCCAAACAAAAAAGAAAAAATCACAATCATTTTATTTCTTTTTTCTTATAATTTAAGTAATCATTTCTTTTCTTTTCTCTCATAGGTTCCCAAACATACTGTTAACATATTCCTAACTTTACTCTCTTTTTTTGCACTCCTACCATTCTTACCTCTCTTTCTCCAACACCCCCCTATCTCCCACCGTTGTCACCCCCTCTAGTAACCTACCTACCCTCACCCACCACTCTAGCCCCTCCACCACCTCCTTCACACCTCCTTGCCACCCAAGTCACATCTCTGGTGACTTCCTCGAACCCTCCGTTCACAACCACCGCCCCCTTTTACAATTTGCTCAGATCTAATTCGACAATCTATGACTGAACTACTACAATTTGTTCGGTGGCATATGTTCGAACTATTGCCATTTATTCGGCGGTCTACATTGCTCAAATTTGGTTTGGCAATTCATGACCGAACCACCACCATTTGTTTGATGATATATGTCCAAACTAACACCGTTTGTTCGACACTGGCGCGACAACTTTGATCTTTCTTTATCTATATTCCTTTCGTTGCCGATCTCTCTTTGTACCAGTCTAAGGTCATAGGGGGATAAACGATGCGATTCAATGGTAGACATCACAACAGTGAGAATTAGTATTGTTGTGGGAAGAGAGGTTGCGCAAGGGAGGTTGTCAAAGGATGTTACTGAAAATCACCAACCGGAGTAGATGTAGGGTGAGATTAGGGTTAGGGTTAGAGCTTGGCAAAATAATGATGGGAATAAAATTTGGAAATAATGTTAGAACAAAATTGTGATAAAAAAAATTAAAAGAGTAGGGGATCCAAAAAGTAAAAAAATAAAGGCATTTAGCAATACTCATTCTAAAATACTTGTTAGATTGTTTTTGAATTTTTTATTCAAAGAAGAATTTGTGAAAGTAAAAATAGAAGAACAAAGTAAATGAAATAGAAGGGTTTTTTTTTTTTTTTTTCACCTCTCCACTTTTTCCTTCTCATTCATTTTCTCTCAATAAATTATTATAAATTCAAAATCAAACACAATCACTCTATTTGGTTTTAGAATTTTCAAAAAAAGTTCTTGAGTTTTTAGTTTGTATTTTTTTATTTTTAGTGAACCTTCTTAATATTTTAATCATTTTCTTTTTTTTTTACATTTTAGATTTGCTTAATCTAGGTTTCGTTTGTTTTGACGTAAAATTATTTTACACAAAAAAAAATATTTTTGTTTTTATTTTTCGGAGTTTGGTTGACACTTGAGACAACAACATTTTATTATCTAAAAGAGAAAATTTGATTCAATAAAGTGTCATTTATAACTTTTTAATAAGTTAAGATGTTTATTTGAAAAGACTAAATATGTTGAAAATGTAGTGAATGAGAGTCAACTTTGTAAAAATTGACTTACGAAATTTTTAGAAGTAAGTCACTTTGGAAAAATGATACAAAAATATTTTACCTACTTTTTGTTCAACCAAATAATGGAAAATGAGTAAAATATTTTTGAGAAAACATTTTACGATAAAACAAATGGAGCATTAAAAATACAAAATTTGTGATTTTTTTTTTTTTTTTTTTTGAAAAAGAATCACTAAATCATAAAAAATACAAAAATTAGTACATTTTCTTAATTTTTTTTGTATTTATTGAACTTTTTAAAGATTTATTTACAAATATTTTACTTTTCAAGTACATATAAATTATATGTATCTACAAAATTAAAAAGAAAATTAACCAAAATATTCAAACAAAAAGAAATACAAATTAAAAACTCAAAAATATTTTTTGAAAACTCAAAACTAATATTAATATTCATGGAAATCTTTTTCTTTTTTTGTTCTTTTCTCCTTTCATCCTCTTGCCCCTGCCCATTATGACATTAGTTCACAAGCCCTACACATAAAGCCATAGGAGGTAGCATTGCCTTAGTTGCAAGCAATCATGGGTTTGCCGTTTTGATTAATATTTCCAACATGTACTGAAAATAAATGAAAGATGTACAATCTCATAGGGTAGACCCATAAACTTAAAAGTTCCATTAGCACATATAGGTAGATTGGACCACTGTGCACAGGATTAAGGACATGTAGGTGTGCCCCCAACACCACATTATATGAGGAGACTTCCAATTCTTTTCCTTTTTTTTCTTTTTAGCATGTTAATTCATTGTTAAAGTTATGGCTGATGTCAAGTTCTAATATGCACGGGATTTTTATTTTTATTTAAAAAAAAAAATTGTAAAAAGTCTATTTGTATGGGTGTAAAGCATTTAGATGTGTGTCTAATGTGTTTTTGAAAGTATCTGATGATTATTGAGAAGTGTCTAACAAGTATTAGTATCTGACACATATTGGACACTAACACTTATGCGACACTCTTTTAGAAGTTTATGTACATTCAACAAGATTTTTTTATTTTATTTTATTTTATTGTATTAAGTTTAACATCAACAAGTTCACAATTTTATGTCCATCTTTTTTATTATATATAATTTTTAAATTTGTTAGGTTATGAGATGAATGAAACAGATCATAAGGTTCATAGTGAGCCTAATAGGTCAAAACTCGACCTTATAGGTCCAAACTCGACTAAAGACAAGTCCAATCTATATGATAAACCATCATGATTTAAATAAAAGTCCTGAACCTAAATTCTAGGATTTGAATCCAATGGTATAGCTTTGCATATCATATTAGGCCAAAAAATATTCAAGATGTTACAAAACTATGAATAGTCAAAAATGATGATAAATTTATGCAATGCTGTTCATTGGCACATGCTACTCTTTGTAGACTTGTTAGAAGGTGAAAATGCTGAATAAATTATAAGTTGATCAAACACACTGATGAAATGCGGATTTTGGTAGTGAAAACAAATAAATAAAAGAGCAACTGATAGTGATCATTGGTCACTATTATATCACCCATATGCCCCCAATTTCAATTTTCATTCCCCAATATAATGAATGTCTTTGCAAGTTGAATGGTTATTGTCCCTTGTGAGATGGGCATCCATGTACACAAGTCAACACCAAAGAAATCAAAATCATAGTATATCAGTTTTAGGGCAATATTGGGCTTGAGATCTATTAGGTTATGAGACTAAATTATTCACCATTGTAAGTTCTGCAGACTAATCGTCAACAGTGAATTGACTGTCACGGATACAAGTTAAAGTTCTTCTTAACACCAATTGATTTTAGACGAACTGATAAAAGCTGGGACTAATAGAATCTATTGTCCTAATCTTCTAGCTCACCCTTCTAATACTATCACATCATCACAATTTGAATTCAATTGTCCCAATAATCTGTCTCAGTCTTCTAGTATTGTCTGGTCATCACAATTACAAAGATGGACATAGGAGTGGAAACCTGGTAATATATTTTGCCTACACAAAATCTATCAAAATTCATTGATATGCTGTATAGTTTGAATTTTTTTATAGTTAAATACCCCTATCATTATTTGCTAGAATCAAATTTATTGATTCAAGGCATTCAAATATTCTAGTGCTTTTTTTTTTATTTAAATCAATAGAAGAATTTATAAATATTAAGATAATTACGTCAAATAAGACATTCAATTTTGAAAGAAAATCTAAACATAACCTATATATATATAACAAATCAAACAAAGCAAGAGATACAAGAAATATTTAAAAAAATAAAAGAAAAATACTCACACAGGTCGAAAATCAAACTTCTAACCTTCTAATGAGATGCATAAACTTTTGATCAAACAGTTAAATATCTCACTTAACAAACAGATACCTTCACTAGAATTAGGTTACAACCACATAGATCATTATAAAATTGATTGGGGTTGACATACATTAGTAAATGGAGTGGCCTTGTTTTGAAACATGGCATTTTATAATTGATTTTGTTTCGTAAAATTATTGAGAAAAAAAAATCCAATTTAGATATAGTGGTCACTTTTTTGCACTTATATATGATATTTTAATTGTAGCATGACCCTACATATCCTCATGTGTAAGTGGTTCACCAACTGACATTAGGTCTTCACCATTCAATTGATGGGTCCTCCCCCATTAAATAATGCCCACTCAGATTGACATCAAACAGCTTCACAACTCTATCCATGAACCAAATTTGAGGGAATTGAAGAAAGAAAAAGACAAAAATTAAAAATAAAGGGAGAATTTATTTATTTTTATTTTTTTTTGGATACATCGGAAATAAAATAAAAGGAGAATTAATGCTTAAGTATTGAAAAGAATTGAAAATGGGATTTAAGTCTATTTCTAATGCAATTAAAGGGTAAATTACAAATACACCCCATGAAGTTTGCTTAAAATACAGATTGCTCCTTGTGGTTTGAAAAATTACAAATATCTCCTTATTAGAATTTTTTATTTAACAGAATTAACTAAAAAAATGAGATTCATAATTGCTCTCCTATATAATAATAAAATTACCTAAATTATTTATTTAAATATATTTTTAACATCATTAAAAACTATTAATTAACTTGATGATTTGTTAATAAAAGATGCGATTTGTTATAAAATTAGAAACCTCAGGAGGTGGAATGTAATTTTCAAAACCACAGAGGCAATTCGTATTTTAATCAAATTTCAAGGGGTGTATTTGTAATTTACCTTCAATTAAATAAGGAAATTCATGAGAAAAATGAGATTTCACAAATGTAAACCAGCCAAAATATTGAGAATGTATTATTTTACGAACCAAAGCTGTCCAGAAAACAAATACATAACAATATATTAAACTTTTCTGACTTTTAGATTCTCAAACCTCATATGGATGTGGGTATGTATAGGCTCAAAAAGTAACATTCTCATGATGGTATATGAAGTATATAATAATAATTATGTAATAAATGAGAATTATTTTGCACAATTTATAGGGTTTAAATATGAAATAAATTTGACAGGGAAAATGCCTCGTAACAGGGAAAATGCCTCGTAGCTCGACTGCTACGAGGCTCGAAATGGCTCGAGGGAGAGAAGAGAGGAAACAGAGGAGAAAGAGAAGGGAGGGAGAGAGAGGAGAGGGCTCGTCGTGGGAGGGAGAGAAGAGAAGGGAGCTCGCCGCCGATCGTCCGTCGCAGCAAACCATCGCCGATCGTCGCAGGGAGAGAGGAGCTTCAGACCGTCGATCGTCGTGGCCTCGCCTCCGGCCGTCCTCGCCCAGCTCCAGATCGTCACCGCCGTCCTCCCTCCGCCAGATCGTCACCGCCGCCTCCGCCTCCGCCTCCGCCTCCTCCTCCCCTGTTATTAGGGCCCTCTCCCCTCCCCCTCCCCCCTCCCCCCTCCCCCTCCACCATCTTCTTCCTCCTCCCCTGTTTTTCTCGCAACACAGACGAAAAAAAAAAAAAAAAAAAAATTCGAGACCCAAAACGACGTCGTTTTGGGTCTCGAGCCAGATTTCGAGCCTCGAATTCGAGCTACCAATCACTGCCGATTTGACAGTTAAAAGAAATAATTTATTGAATTAGCTAAAACAATATTTTGTTAAAATTTTCAACAATATGCACTTGCACTTCTATATGAAAGTACAACTGTTTTGTTCAACTTTCTTTTATTTGTAATTCCTTTTTTTTTTTTGGGGTTTTTTGGGTAAATTACAAACACACCCCTGAGATTTACTTAAATTACAAATTACCCATGTGGTTCTAGAAATTACATTATGTCCCTGATGGTTTCTAATTTCATAACAAATAGGTCATTTTATTAATAAATCATCAAGTTTTTTTTTTTTTCAATTTTTAATAATATTAAAATTTTATTTCAATTAATAAGTCAAATAATTTTATTATTGTATAGGTGAACAGTCAGAAATTTCACTTTTTTAATTAATTCTGTTAAATAAAAAATTCTGATGGGGAGGTATTTGTAATTTTCCAAACCATGGGGGGCAATTCGCATTTTAAGCAAATCTCAAGAGATGTATTTATAATTTACCCTTTTTTTATCTATGAGAGTAATGGTGTTTATAATTAAATTGTAGAGCTTTTTTCTTTTTTTCTTTTTTTGAAAAAAGAGAGAGACACAGACAAAAAAGAAAAAGAAAAAGGCCAATGTGAATATTTAATTTGATTGTCTTTCTCATTGTCACTCTATTACCAAAAGTTTTGCTCATTGGTCCCCATAAAAACAAACTATAGAGTTTCCAACCACAAAAGGACTTTAAAATGCACCACCTCTTGTCCCCATCTTAATATGCTTTCCAATATATGTATACACCACCAACTGGCAACCGCTTGTCCTATTAATTATAAATGAGTACTGCTAAATGTTATTAGTTGTTTTTTTTGTATCGTTTTATGCCATCATAGTCAGTGGCGCCATCAAGAGACGAGGAGGGCACACGCACTTTCTCAAATTTTAAGAAAATATTTTTTAAATTTTGAAATGTTTTGAATTTTTTTTTTTTTTTGTAAAATTATATATATATATTCTTTTAAAATTTTCTTATTCGCCCTTCAATAAACTTGACACACATTAACTAGAATATCGCCATAGATTCACTCCTTATTTGATTCACAAATAAATTTATAACAACATTTCATTTTATTAAGTGTATTTATTGACATTTTTCATTTTTATTTTCATTGTGTATTATCTTTAAAAAAAATGTTAAGATGGTTTTATTTTAGTGATATGTATGATTTTAAAATAATTTTATAATATTGATATTATTTATTTTTTATTTAATATTTTACAAATTGAAACTTTATGTTCTAAACCGGCCTAACTCAATAATTTATTTTAGTATTTGTCTCTTTTCGATCAAAATCCAACTCTTTCACTGACAGTGGTACATAGCTAAATATTATTTTTTTACATTATTTTCTTAATGACAATTTTTAAACAAGCAAACAATCAAAAAAATTTATATAACAAGTAACACAAAACCGTGGTAAAATCAATGAGATATAGTATATCCGATCAAAAAAATGAGATATAGTATATAAATTTTGTCTGGTTTATAGGCTTTTTCTTTTTTAAAAAAAAGGTTGAGTTTTCAATTTTGATGTTCTAACTGATCTTTTTAGATACATTTAATCTAAATATACTTAAAAAGTTAAAATTTGTGAATTAAATACTAAAAAATACCAAAAAACAAAAAGAACATTTTTGTATTTTGTATTTATTGAATTTTTAAAAAAAATTCTTCACAAATATTTTACTTTTTAAGTTCATCTAGATTTAGTGTATTTAACAAATAAAATTTGTTAACTAAAATATTAAAAAAATTACTAAAAATAAAAAAATACAAATACAAAATCAAAAATTATATTTGAAAACTCAAAAAGCTAAACAGAGTGTATTGCTTATTACAAATCTTACTTTTTGGTTGGTATACTGTTAGTTTGATGGACTAGTGGGGATTATAATGAGACATCTAAGTATGGGCACATCTCTTTCAAAAAAAATTTAATCACCTACATATACTATGCATTTTAAGTTATACAAAATGCATCAAAATTTATTTTGAGATTCTCACCATATTGTGTAACTAAAAAATTCATTAATAACAAGAGGAAAATAATTTTAAGAACAAGTATTTTTTTCACAAAAAAATTGCAGTGTTTTTTTTCTTAGATATCATGGTGTGTGTATATATATATATATAAGGACTTTGCTTCATACCCCCACTGGGGGTCGACCCCCAGTGAAGTGGCAGCCCCCGATTCGCTGAAAACACACACACACACAAAAAAAAAAACTGTTTTTTTTTGGCCAATTGGGGCTTGACACGCACGACTCCCAGCACCCCCAGCTGGGGGTCGGAGGCATTTCTGATATATATAATTATATAAAATGTATGTCTGAGTTTGTGTAAGTATTGTTTTACTTTTTTTAAGAATATCTTTTTTACTGAGTAACCATCAGCCAGTTTTCACCAAATATTTGTCAGATTTAATAATTGTTAAAATTACAAACGCATAATGGTTACCCCATTGCTAATATATATAGATTTATATTTGTGTGTGTCACTCTTGCTCTAATGATGCATTAACGTGAAAGAGAGGATCACAAAAACTTCAATAATAGATATACAATTTATTGAACTCTTCATCACCAACACCAAATACAAAATCATATACTGATCACACACACTTGTGCTTTTCAAAGCATGAAGACTATGCAAAGCAAACACAAACCAACCCACAAATTAGTCCTATACTCACCAACACTTTTTCCTACTAAACCAGATATATATTAAAAAGAAAAGAAAAGAAGACATTAAAGTTTAAACATCACTTGATCAATTGTTGATTGAAGCTCATGGCACATACTCTTCTGGACTCTCCTGAAACTCCTTTTGGTTCTGGTACCCATCCATGGAGTTTTTGTACTCATATGAGTTCTCATTGTTATTCCCATAATACCCCTTGTTATTGTCATAAACTCCTCTTGAATTCTCATACCCCTTACCATAATTATTCTCATTCTTCATGTCATAATAGTACTTTCCATTCTCCAAAAACCTTGTATCACTCGTGCCTTGCTGCTGGGTATTGTAGTTGTTGGCACCATTGTAGTGGTTGTTGGTGGCGGCTGAGGAGGAGGTGTAGCCTCTGTCCATGAGCCTTGTGTCACTAAAGCCTTGTTGACCATTGTAGTTGTTGTTATTGTTGGTTGTGGGGTAATCTCTGGCCATGAACCTTGTGTCACTCATGCCTTGTGGGTCAGATTCAGTCACATAAGCATCCTTGTTGTAGTAGTGGTTGTTGTTGGTGGTGTAGCCTTTGTGCATGAATCTTGTGTCACTCATGCCATGTGGGTCCGATTCAGTCACATAAGCCTCCTTGTTGTAGTAGTAGTTGGTGTTGTGGCCTCTGTCCATGAAACTTGTGTCACTCATGCCATGTGGGTCAGACACATAGGCATCCTTGCTGTTGGTGTTGGTGGTGGTGTAGCCTCTGTCCATGAACCTTGTGTCACTCATGCCACGTGGGTCAGACTCAGTCACATATGCATCATTGTTGTAGTAATAGTTGTTGTTGTTGTTGTTGTTGGTGTTTCCATTGGTGGTGGTGGTGTAGGGCTCTTCGGAATTGGTTTCATATGGGTGGTTGGTGGTGGTGTAGGGTTCAGAAGTGGTCGTTTTCGTGGTGGTGGGGGTGGGTAGGTGACCGGAGCCGGACTCATGGCTATATAGGCCATAGCCATTTTGGGTATCAGGGGTGAAGTTTGGCTCTTGCTCTTGTTTGCTCAAAGGTTGTTCTTTGTTGGGGACTTGTACTACTGTCTCTTTTGCATTGTTGTTTTTGTTGTTGGTGCTGGTGGAGGCGGTGACTTTACTGAAGAATTGGATGCCTCTGGCATGAACATGGAGAGAAGACGAGAGAGCAAGGAAGAAGAGGAATGAAAAGTGTTTGGCTGAGAAAGCCATGAATGGATAGAGAAAGAGAAAGAGATTGTGTTGGTTGATGTCGAATGTAGTTGTATTGTGGGAAATTGCTGGGATGGTCTTCTTTATATGGAGGTTCTCTCACTTTCTCCTATGTAGTACGGTCCTTATAGTGCAATATGTAATTCTTAAAATAACAACTCCTCATGTTAAAAAAAAAAAAAAAATTCTAAAAATTGAAATTTAACTTAAAAACGACATTATTTTGTGTTTGTATTCAAACTTGAACAAAGCCACCGAAATGATGAGGTTTTTAACTTTCCTCCTCTATTTTAAAACACTATAAATTATAAGAAAAGAAGAAAGAAAAATTCAAATTCACTCATTAGAGGCATACAGGAGAGGGGAGTGGATGATAATTGTGGTCCCTTGGATAATAGCACTCTAACAGAACGGAAAAGTTACTCATGAACTATTCCAAAATAGATATGACTCTTGTTAGATCGGTGGACCTTGATAAATACTGTTCACTCAATTTTACTGGTCACTCAAACATTAGGTCCAATGAGAAATTTAGATACTTTCGTAATTCCCATATATTTCCGTGTAACCCTAATTCTATACTTACAAATAGATGAGGGGGCGTCTCTTTTAGATTAAGAGAGAGTTGTATTTTTTTTTATCATAGTGAAAACCGCAACAACTGTGGACGTAATCCTATTATAGGGTAAACCATGTAAATCCTTTTGTTCTTATTTGTGTAATTTGTTTGATTCGTTAATTTCTTTCTTGTTTGTTATTTCGTGTCTCACCGATCTTGATTAGAAATGGTAAATTCCTAACAATTGGCATCAAAGCATTAGTTCGAGTGGGAGCAATGGCTACAAACGAAAAGGTTAGAATCGATAAATTCAATGGCACAGATTTTGGTTTTTGGAAGATGCAAATTGAAGACTATCTGTATCAGAAAAAACTGTATGAGCCCCTTTAAGGGACAAAACCAGAAAAGATGAAGGATGATGAGTGGACTCTTCTTGATCGCTAAGCGCTACGTGTTATTCAGCTAACGTTGTCTCGTAATGTTGCGCTTAACATAGCGAAAAAGAAGACTACAGCAGGTCACATGGCAGCACTCTCAAACATGTACGAAAAACTCTCTACCTTAAATAAAATTTATTTGATGCGTAGATTGTTTAATCTGAGGATGACAGAAGGTGCTTCGGTGGCTGAGCATCTGAAAGAATTCAATATTGTGGTAATACAATTAAGTTCTATATCTATCGAATTTAATGATGAGGTTAGGATTTTGATTCTTCTATCTAGTTTGCCAGAAAGTTAGAATGGTACTGTAACAGCAGTAAGTAATTCTTCAGGAAAAGCAAAGTTGAATTATAATGATATTCGAGATTTAATTCTAAGTGAAGAAATTCGCATGAGGGAATTAGAAGACACATCAAGTTCTGCCCTGAATATAGAAGCTAGAGGAAGATTAGCAGAAAAAAACCTGAACCGCAACAGATCAAAATCGAAACACAGAAGCAAGTCAAGAACTGGAAAGGAATGGAGTTGCTGGAACTATGGAAAGACGGGACATCTAAAGAGAGATTGTCCGACATTGAATAAGAATAAAGGTGATCAAAATCAGAAGTCTGCTAATGCGGCAACGGATGAGATTTATGATACTTTGATCTAGAGTATTGACAGCTCTCTTGAATTTTGGATTTTAGATTCTGGGGCATCATTCCATGCTATTTCATAAAGAAAAATCATGGACAATTACATTGGTAGCGATTTCGGGAAGGTTTATCTGGCTGATGATGAACCTTTAAAGATTGTGGGTAAAGGGGATCTACCAATCAGGTTGCTAAACGGATCTGTTTGGAAGATACAGAATGTCAGACATGTGTCTGGTTTGAAAAGAAACTTGATTTCTGTTGGACAACTTGATGATGAAGGTCATGTTGTAACCTTCATGGGTGGTTTGTGGAAAATCACTAAAAGAGCCATGGTTGTTGCTCATGGTAAAAAAAAGGCATCCTGTACATGACTACGAATAATAGGGATGCAGTAGCAGTTACTAGTGAAAAGGAAAACTCAAATCTGTGGCACCAAAGGCTTGGGCATATGAGTCAAAAAGTGATGAAAGTACTTGCATCTAAGGGGAAACTGTCAAATTTGAAATCAATGGACATTGACTTTTGTGAGGATTACATCTTTGACAACAAAAGAGGGTCAGTTTTTTAAAGGATGGCAGGAAACCGAAGTCAGAAAAATTAGAGTTGGTTCATACAGATGTGTGGGGACCTGCCCCAGTTTCACCTCTTAGAGGATCATCATATTATGTTACTTTTATCGACGACTCAACGAGAAAGGTATGGGTTTATTTTCTAAAATATAAATCTGAAGTTTATACTACTTTTAAGAAGTGAAAAGCCTTGGTGGAGACTGAAACAGGTCTGAAAATTAAGTGCTTGAGATTAGATAACCGGGGGGGAATATCAGGACAATGAATTCAAGAAATATTGTGTAGAAAGTGGAATTAGAATAGAGAAGACTGTTCGAAAGACACCTCAACAGAATGGCATTGCAGAACACATGAATAGAACTCTAAATGAATGTGCTAGAAGTATGAGGATACGGGCCTGATTACCAAAGATGTTTTGGGCAGATGCAGTTAACATTGCTGCATATCTGATTAACCATAGTCCATCTGTTCCATTGGATGGAGAGTTACCAGAAAAAGCCTAGAGCGGTAAAGAGGTAAATCTTTCTTTTTGAAGGTATTTGGTTGTGTTTCATATGTGTATATAGATTCTGCTGATAGAAGTAAACTTGATCTGAAATCTGTTAAATGTACTTTTATTGGGTATGACATTGATCAATTTGGTTATCAGTTTTGGAATGATAAAAATCGAAAAATAATCAGAAGTAGAGATGTCATATTCAATAAGAAAGTAATGTATAAAGATATGGATAAGTCTGCATATGAATCTGAATTTGAATCTATTACTTGTCATGAGCATGTTGAGTTAGAGGAGATTAGTGAGAGTGATTTGAATAGATAAAAAGATTCAAGAAATTTTTGTCTAACCAATTTGAGATAAAGGATCTTAGAGTTGCAAAAAAAAAAAAAAAATCCTTGGTATGAGGATTCACAGGGACAAGGCAAATGGTACTTTGAAGTTGTCACAAGCTAAGTATGTCAAGAAAGTTCTCAAGAGGTCTAGCATGGATAGTGCAAAACCTGTGAGCACTCTATTAGCTAGCCACTTCAGACTTACCAAAGAGCAGTCTCCGAAGACCAAAGAAGAGCAGGCTTATATGGAACATGTTCCATATGCTTCGGCTATCGGTAGCATAATGTATGCTATGGTTTGTACTAGACTAGACATTGCACATGCAGTGGAGTGGTTAGTAGGTACATGAGTCATCCAGGCAAACAGCATTGAGAAGCAGTGAAATGGATCCTTAGATACTTGAGTGGTACTATAGACATGGCACTTTGTTTTAGACAAACCGACATTGGGTTACATGGTTATGTTGATGCAGACTTGGCTGGTGATATGGATAACAGAAAGAGTACTACTAGTTATGTTTACACATTGGGTAGTACAACAGTGAGTTAGATTTCATAGTTACAGAAGATTGTGGCCTTTTCTACAACAGAGGCTAAGTATGTTGCTATTACTGAAGCTAGGAAAGAGATGACTTGGTTACAGAATTTCCTAGCAAAGTTCGGTAAGACGCAAGAAACGAGTATTTTGCATAATGACAGTCAAAGTGCTATTCATCTTGTAAAGAATCCGGCTTTTCATTTTAGGACGAAACACATTCAGCTGCGATACCATTTCATTCGTTCACTTGTAGATGATGGAGTCTTATCTTTTGAGAAGATCCAAGACAGTAAGAATCCAGCAGATATGTTGACCAAGACAGTCAGCATTGACAATTGATGAAGGAAGATTGAGTTGTTATGGCATTCCTCTATGTGATGAAGATGAGAGAGAGCTTGTGTTATCAGGTTCCAAGTGAGAGATTGTTGGGTCGGTGGACCTTGATAAGCACTGTTCACTCAAACACTAGGTCTAATGGGGGCTTTGGGTACTTTCGTAATTCCCATGTGTTTTCGTGTAACCCTAATTCTATACTTATAAATAGATGAGGAGATGCCTCTTTTAGGTTAAGAGAGAGTTGTATTTTTCTGATCATAGTGAAAACCGCAGTGTAACAAGCCCGCGAGGGACCTCGCTACAGTTCGGACTCGATTTTGTTGCGGTTCTCAATCTCGAACCAAAGAGTCCAAATCCGGCAAATCGTTTTGAGAAAACTGATTTTTTGAAAGAAGTGCCAAACATGGACTGCTTTGCCAGATACAGAGTCGCCACCTAAATATTTTTTAATGGGGAAATTTAGGAAACCCTGACTCGGTGCCAAAGGCCACGTGTCCGTCATCACCAAAGTTGCCTCGGCTCGGGAACTTGGGTACGATTGGGGAAGGTCACTTCGTGAGCACCCCCGCTCGCCCGGTCAAAGACCGGCCTCTACTAACCATGATATCTGCTTTTGAAAACATTGTATGCTCTTATTCCGGTTATTAGCCTAGGTTACTATGTGATGCGCACAGCAAATAAGTATAGACTGGGTCGTCTGAATTGGAACTAAAACACTTCGTGTTTGTTTGTTTGAAAAATGGTTTGCTACCCGCAGATAGGCTAAGACGCGGATTTGCCACCCTCGGGTGGGCTTAGAAAAACATGATTTTGCCACTGTCTAGTGGGCTTAAAACAAGCATTTGATGATTTGTCCCAATTCAAATAACTCAACCTCCACCCACAGGCATTCAAGGCAGTTATATCACATAAGCAAATAGCCTCATGGCAAGCATGGTATCATGGCAACACTCACACGCATGCAAGGATGCTAAAGCATAAAACTTACCGAGTACTCCAAGCGAAAACAGAAACTTTATTAGAAATCATGCATGATCCTAAGTATATAGAAATGCCTAATGCAACACATGCAAAATGCAACTATAGCAGGCTCGGCTATTCTAAACATGGTATATGAAAAATGCTACAACTAACACGTATTCAACTTGGAATTGAAATACAGATGCAGTTTGTATGATGCGCCGAGCCCGGTGCGTGCAAAACAGATGAATGATGCAAACATGTTGTCATGCTGTATGCTAATTGAAACATGCCCTATATCTAACCATTGTAAGCGGATAAATAAAAGGGAGAAAGAAATGGGGGTTGGAAGACATACATCACACTCACACACCCTTATTACAGCATTGCCCTCTCGCAGAGGGTCCGAATAAATAATACAGTCCGAATAAAAGAATATTACAGTCCGAAATATACAGTCTGAAATAATATACAAATTCCTAATTAATTGACAAATTAAACAAGAAAACTGTAAAATGGCGTGCAAGCCAGGGACTGCCTCGCTGTTGATGAATGATGTATGCCGGGCTGCTTCGGCGCGGAAATCCACTGGGATGCCCCAATTAGCCTCTGTTTGCACTGTGTCTCGAAACGCGTGCCAGACTTCGAAAAGTTACCGATTCTTCATTTTGCTGCAACAGAGAGCAGGAAATGGGCATAGCAATGTATTTCACAAATATATGCATGCCTCGATTCTCGTGCCATCAATCACGCATATCGATGCATGATGGCCGAGGAGTCGGATTGCACAACTCAATATAGGATGAATGCATATGAATGCTACAACAAAACCTAACTCCATCATGGGTAATCCGGAGTGTCGGTGATTTGGGAATTGAGACCCGTTCCGTTACTCGGGGTGCGAAACGCGCCTCGTTTCCCGTGCAATATGCATGATATGCATGAAATGCAACTAAGATACAACCTAGTATGCACAATGCGGATGAAAATGAAGATGTCTCGAAATGCGTGCACACGGGCACGCAAACTGAGGCCATGATGTGAGATGCAAATCGGATAAAACCGAAGTGCCTCAAAATGCGTGCACACGGGCACGCAAACCGAGGCGATGATGAAATGGAAATCGGATAAAACTGAAGTGCCTCGAAATGCGTGCACACAGGCATGCAAACCGAGGCCATGATGTGAGATGCAAATCGGATAAAATCGAAGTGCCTCGAAATGCGTGCACACGGGCACGCAAACCGAGGCGATGATGTGATGGAATGAAAATCGAATAAAACCGAAGTGCCTCGAAATGCGTGCACACGGGCACGCAAATCGAGGCGATGATGTGATGGAATGAAAATCGAATAAAACCGAAGTGCCTCGAAATGCGTGCACACGGGCACGCAAACCGAGGCGATGATGTGATGGAATGAAAATTGGATAAAATCGAAGTGCCTCGAAATGCGTGCACACGGGCACGCAAACCGAGGAATGCATAAAATGGCATACGGAATGCAATGATGGGCTTACGCCAACATGAGAGGGCCTCAGCCGCACTCACATAAGCTGCCGTCGGATAAAACAGAGGTGCCTCGAAGTGCGTGCACACGGGCACGCAAACCGAGGCAATGCATTAAGGCACGAAACGACCTGGGAAATGATATGCAAGCATGGCAATGGAATTTCAGCACTCACAAATGATGTAAAACAGCCCCGAAATGATACGAAATGACAACCGAAGCATGAAATCATCCCGAAATGTGAAATTAGGCACCCGAAATGGCCTATAGCCATACTAAACATGCAAAATCAGCACATGAAAGCAAAACCAGTGGCAAGGCAGTCCCAAATATGGCATTTTTTTAGTACAAAACAAGGCCAAATTGCAAGCTTAGATATAGCAACAAAAGCATGCAAGAATAGGGGCTAAAAGAAGGGTATTGAGACAAGTGATATATACAAACCCCAAATGGACAAACATGCTTCTACAACATTGAAGAGGGCCTAAAAATAAGCACATTTACAGAAGATGGCAGCCCCAAAAACAGAATGTAAACATGCTATAAATTCTATGCAAAATGGAGCTCAAAAGAGGTTATAACAAGAGATATGCAAAGCATACACCAAACAATAAAACTTTCTTCATGAAACATGTAAAGGGGGTCAAAATAAGACCCCTCTCAGTTCTGACCAAGAGCTAAAAACAAAAGCACAAAAGGCTACAAAACATGCAAGAATTAGGGCCTAAAGTGGATTTCAAAGGGAGGTGGTATATAGAATGGCCAAACAAGGTTGAGCCCTTCTACAAAGTTGTAGAGGGGATCAAAATAAGCACAAAACCAGTAGGGGTCGGAGCCCCAAAAACAAATGCAAATAGGCTAAAAATAGCATGCAAGATTATGACATACAAACTAGATATTGAAACAAGTGTATCATAGAGACACCAAATGAAGTTGAGCCCTTCTACAAAGTTGTAGAGGGGCTCAAAATAAGCCTAAAACCAGTATGGGTCAAAGCCAAAAAACTGAAAGGAAATAGGGTAGAAATAGGAAACAAAATTATGCTACAAAAAGAGATTTGGAGACTTACCCTTGGAGACAAGTCTTTCTTTGATTCTTGGCTTGAATTTGTTGATCCTTGACCACTGAAGATCACCTCTTTGCTGCTGGAATGGAGATGGTGATGGTAGTGCTTAGGGTTGATGAAGGATTGGCTTAGGGACTTGAAGCTTTTTTTGAGTTTTAAGCTATGGAAATGGAGGATTTGGGAGAGGTGTTCTTGAGAGCAATTTTTGTAACCTTGAGGAAGGAGCTGCCCAGCCCCTTTAATAGGCAAAACAAGGTGTAAAAGGGGAGGGAAATGGAGGCAATCTTTCTCTCCCAAAATATCCCCCGGATGGGGGAGATATTTTGAAAAAATATCTGGACAGCTGGAAGGAGCTGGAAAGCAGAAAGCTGGCCGGCCAGGTAACTTTCTGGGAGGTGGCCGGCCGGCCACCCCACCTGGTCGGCCAGCCACTCACCATGGCCAGCCGGCCACCCCCAAAAAATGAAGTAAACATTTGCTGGCCGACCACCATGCAATGGTGTCCTCTCATGTGTGTAGAATAAGGCCCCAAGGTTGGAATCTGGCAACTCTGAAGCATGAGCCACAACATAGAGCTTGAAGGAGAGGCTCAAAAATGAAATGCACAATTACTGGCCGACCACCAACTTTTTTTGTCCTCCCAGATGTGTAGAACAAGGATCCAAGGTTGGAATTTGGCAACATTGAAGCAGGAGCCACAACATTGGACTTGAAGGAGAGGCTCAAAACTGAACTGGACAATTTCTGGCCGACCACTCTTGTTTAGGGTCCTCCCATATCCCCTGATCACAGATATGTAGCTTTGGTTGGAAGAAAATACCCCTAGGGTGTTCAACATTGGCCCGGAAGTGAGAAAAACGGGCTCCGAAGGAGCGAATCTGGTTATCTGGGATAATTGCTGGCTTCTCACCCCCCAGTGATCTTCCTGATGTTGAAACAGAGGTACCTGCCAAGTTTGAACAAAAACTAATGAGAAATGAACACTCGGAGCCAAAACCGAGTAATTCGGGATCCCGAAAATGGGCTGCAGGTGCCGGAAGTGGTGTTCAGCAGCGAAGTGGGCATCTGAGGCTCCAGTGTCCTCTGGAATGACAAAACAGAGGTTCCTGCCAAAAATCAGAGAAAACAGATGCAAAATGAATGCTCGGGACCAAAACCGCGCAGTTTGGGGTCCCGAAAACCGGCTATAGGCACCGGAAGTGGCATACGACCACGAAGTGGGCATCAGGGTCCCCAGGGTTCCTCGGAATATTAAAACAGAGGTCTCTACCAAAAACCGGAGAAGTCGGAGATGGTTGGGCGTGTCCCGAACCGAGGCACACGGCCTGACGGCTCCGAAAACCGGGAACCGGGCTCCGAAATGGGCAAAATGGCCTACGGCCACAAAAATTAGCTCACGGCCACCGAGAGATAGTCTACAGGACCACTCCCTCCCCTCAGGAAAGAAAACAGAGAAAACCGAGTCTGGTTCGCAAACCGAGACAAGGCACAGAAGAGAGTTCGGAAGTCCGGAGGCAGGGCGCATGGCCGCGACTCTGAGACTTCTGAATGAGCACAATATGCAACATCACCGAGCGCTCAATCGGTGACGTCTGAGTCTTAAGGTCGGTCAAAAATGGGGTGTCTACACGCAGCAGCCATGGACGTAACCCTATTCTAGTGGTGAACCACATAAATCCTTGTATTCTTGTGTGTGTGATTTGTTTGTTTCGTTAATTTCTTTCTTGTTTGTTATTTCGTGTCTCACCGATCTTAGTTAGAAAGGGTCAATTCCTAACAACTCTTAACTAACCAAGGTATATTAGTTGGTTAAGAATTCATTTAAGAGTTGGCTAAGAATTTGTTTAAGATTGATGGTTATATAAATAAGTTAAATTTTAATATATTTTAGAACTTGTTAACTTTGAACATGTAATTACTTGGTTTGGTTCCCTTATATGCATAATAAAAAATGAAATTATTTGAGTTGGACTTATATAATCGATTAGTTCGATTAATACTCGTTTGAGATGAGTTCAAAAGATAAATTAGTTAAATTTGAATACATTTCAAATTCATTATGTTTTCAAGTCAAAAACTTAAATAACTTACAACTCCACTCATTTATATTTCTTAAAATAAGTATATGATATAAGTTTAAAGAATGAAGTTTCTCTCTATTAGTCTCATAAAAATGATTCAAGGCATTCTTCTTTTACCTATATGTGTAGGTTATTCATGAAAAAAAAAATTAACTTGATCTCATAGTGATGTGATTTTAACATATTAGTCATTAAAAAAAAATTATATATTTTTAAAATCATACTAATCATACATTTTTTGAATACAAATATGATGAAATCTTATATTTCTATCATTTTTCAATCAATTTATTTTTGTATGAATAATTTACACATTTAGAAGCAAAAACTGAACAGCTCAAATTATCTTAACAAGCCCTGTAATGAGCCTGTTGTTGGCCCAACAAATTGCTTCTTCAAAATTTGAAGGGATTGTTTGAGATGTTCTAAATAAATGCACTTTTTGACTTTTTATGAAATATGGGTTGGGTTTGAAGTGGTGTGGTAGAGAAGTGATGTGACTTAAAAGAGGTGATATGATTTAAATAGGATAGTGACTTTCTAGTTTTTTAACTTTTTTAGGGGATGCCAAACCAAACCTAGTGTAGTGTGAGTCACATCTAAAATAAATCTAATCAACATATTTTATTCTAAGGTAATTTTGTGGTTGCTTCATATCATTTTTAACAAAAGAGACCTGATATTAAGCATGTTTATGTTTTGATTAGGGCTTGCCTCTAGTCTACCATTTGGACTAGAGGGTCCAGTTCGGGCCCATTGGATCTACTTTTGGGCTTTCTTTTGATAATTTGAACCGTTCACATTTTAATATTTGTTGAGTACATTATCTCTGTAAAAAATCACATCGATCGGATAACGGATACTATGTATTCGGATCACTTTTTTATGAACCATTAATTTTTTGACCGTCCATTTTTTTTTCCAAACAAAAGTGATCCAAATACATAGTATCCGTTATTTGATCGACATGATTTTTTACAGGAATAATGTACTCAACAAATTTTAAAATGTGAACAGTTCTGATTATCGAAAAGGGACCCAAAAGTAGGTCCAATGGGCCGAACTGGACCAGACTGTCCCAGATTTGGACTGGAGACCGTCCGGACCCTATGTTTTTTTTGCTAACACCCCAACTAAGCTATTTGTTGGCTTATTTCTATTACATCACATTTATACTTTTGTGCACGTCTTTTCATAATAAGTAAAAAAAATCAAAAAATGAGGTAGTTTTTGATAAAACTGAAAACTAAATACTGAAAATTAAGTATTGAAAATTAAACACTGAATTTTTTAATCTGAAAAATTGTTTAATAGAATTCAAGTGTTGAACTAAAAATAAGTTGTTTGATATGTATAAGATTAAATTTAAAATTTATTATTTTCAAATTGTATATTTCAATTTTTATATTGTGGTGATCGTAGTGGTGATAGTGGTGGTGGTAGTGGTAGTGATACTGGTAGTGGTGGTGGTAGTGGTGACGGTGGCATAGTAGTGGTGGTGGTAGTGGTGGTAATAGTGATGGTGGGGGTAGTGGTAGTGATAGTAAAATGATGATAGTACTTATAGCAACAATAACAATGGTGATGAAGGTGGCGGTTGTAGTGGTGGTGGTGGTAGTGGCAGTGGCATAATGGTGGTGATGGTGGTGGGGTGATGGTGGTGGCAGTGGTAGTAGTGGCTATGGCATGATGATGTTAGTGGTGGTGGTGAGTTTATAATAATATATATCGATAGTTATATTTAATATTTATAAATTCAGTCAGAATTAAGTAAGTTTATTATGACTTAAAATTTCTAAATTTTAGCCTACATTTTAAGAGGCACTAAAATTTTAAATAATATTAATTGTGATTATCAAATAGACTTAATTGATTATTGCTTAATACATTCAGTTCTGAGTGCTGAATCAAATTATCAAACACCTCCTAAGTCATACCCAAAAAACTGTAATGATGAGTATTGTTATATATAGATAAATTTCTTATCATAAAAAATATTATTAAAAATAATAGTGATTTACATTAATAAATTTATTTTGAACCTACTATCTTTATGTCTAATAATAGTAAGAAAATTAAACAAAATTTATTTATGTATGATGTTTTTCTAATTTTTCACTTCAGTATTTCTGTAAAAGCATGCCTAACACCATAGTATGGTTGGTCCTAAGCTTAGTATTTAAGACAATCATGTGACTCATTATATGCTTTCTACAAATACCCTAGTTAAAAGTCACTGATTTTTTTATTTTTTTTTTCAACTCTCTCTCTTTCTCTCTCTCTCTCTCTCGACTTTCCAAGAAAACAAAAACCAGTTGAGGAGAAATATAAACCATAGTTTCAATTCAACAGTTCCACTCAACCTCTAAAGCTATGAAATCCCTTTAGTATACACTCTCCAAGGTGTGTGTATCTTATGCACCATTATTATACAAATTTCTAGTATATATTATGTATTGTTATAATAAATTTTATATATTTTTGATAGAATTACGATAATTTATGATTTAGAAATGAAATTACATGTTTTATGATAATAAAATTATTTTTTATGGTAATATAACACATTTGCATAACATTATAGATGTATATATATCAAAGGGGTGCATATGTACGAGCGGAGTTCCCCTAAAGCTAATAAAGAATTTCTAAAAATATAAATGGCTCATATTACCAAGATGAATTTAGGGTTGGCCTATAATCTGAGAGACAATTATTTGATGTCCTAGGACATCATGTATCGCTATTCCCAATTTTCACCAATTGTCATGCCCTCTACTATTTGCCCATCATTAATAGAAATCAGTGAATCTCACATTTTTCATCAATCACATTCAATTTGTGACATCACATAATCGTGCATCTAAAACAACAAACAACTAATCCTCAAGTAAACCCTTCATTCTAGTCAATGGACAAGAAGGAAGTCTCTTCCTTAACAAAATACCCACTTGGGCTGTGTTTATTGAACTAATCACAGCTCTGTTCCAAAACTAGTGGGACTATAATGATATTAGGCCAAAACTAGAGACAGTAAAGAGGGTAATTTTGGAAATTTGAGGTGTAAAATATTTTATATATATATATGGAGTGGTTTGGTAATTATGTAAGGTATGTAGAGGGTGGGTGTACAAGAAAATAATGGCATTAAGTGCATAGCAGTAAGTGGCCTCTAAAGTTTGTCCAATTCAAATTTAAGGGCACACCAAACCTTTTCCATAAACAATTGTTGGCCTCAGTGGCATGCATGCCTTGATAACTAAAATGGCTCACATATTATTTGACAAATGCAACTACTTTTCTGCCAAACAAGGATGATATTTGCTTCATTTAAGATGATAGAAGGTCTAGGCATCCAGAATAGTGACAAGAAATTTATCCAAAGTTTCAGATTTAGAATGAACTTTTTTTGTGGGATGACATTATTAATATATCTTAATTTTTAATTACAAATTTTGATATATATATATATGTATGTATGTTAGATTTGTAGAAGTGCTATTAAGATAATACTATTAAACAATATTCACAGTTTCTATGATTAGAATAACTTAAAATGGAGAAAATGGTATGAGCCCCAAGAGATTCATATTACATGTTCTTTCATAATTTTATTATATTGGGTTTGTACAATTTTTCTTAAGTTGAAAATCTGATAACTAAAAAAGAAGGGGCTTTAGGTCATAATATTTTGGGTGATTAGGCCCAAGTTCTAATCTCTCTAGGCTAAAAGGATTATTTGTTAAAATCAATTTATCTGTCTATATATTGAAATCAACCTATATGTCTACATGTTGAAATTCACCAAACTAAATGTGCACATGTCACTCACTCAACACCCTATCTGTTTAATATCAAACATTTCTCTACCTCACCATCACCTGATGCCGCCGGCCACCATCGCCACCAATGACTTTTTCGGCCAATGTTTTGGCGACTTTTCCAATGCCAATAATGTTTTCTACATGTTCTTATCACCAAATAAGAGTTTACTTTGGATCTAATGCTTATACCCTCTTTGGGATTGACTTTTCATCAATTTTCTCTAGAAAGAAGAAGTTTTTTTTTTTTTTTTTTTGAAATTTTTTATTTAATCATTTTTTTATATTTTATTTAAATTATTTTTACCTTATAAGGTATAAGTAAATGGGTAAAAGTTGTACCAATATATTTTGAGAAAGACTCCTAAAATTTAAAAATATATATATATAAAAGAAATTATAATCAGCCTCTATAAGTTGCACTAAACAACTTCAATGATTCATAACAGAACCAAAATAGTTCAGGACTTTTTTCATTACATTGCTTCGTAACTTTTATTATCCATAACATAACAATGGTTCTTAACTAAGACTTTTTTTTATAATGCATTCCCTCTTGATATAATCACACCTTTCATGACTACTACTACAGAAAATTCATAACTTCTCTTACAAAATGGGTGTGTACTATAGTCCTTCCTAAAAGGGGTCAAAAATCTTCTATCCCCAAATCTCTCTGTCTCCTTATTTCAAAACATTTACAGTAATTGAATCATATGAGAATTTTGAGATACGAGAATCTTAAGATATGATCCAATAACCGTATATGTTTTAAGACAAAAACACAAAATTTGAGACAAAGAATCCTGTGCTGTTAAATTGACCCCTTTCTATTCTATGTTAAAGAAAGTTAATGCCCCTTTAGCGGTGGGGTTAAGCTCATGTTTAGCCTCCCTACTGCAACTATAGGCATTGATGGTTCTTTTTCTCTATAGTAATTGTGCTAATTATGTTGCATATGGGCATAGCTGGTAGATCAACCATATCGGTTGCAAAGTATTTGATCTCTTACCTGTAAGATCAAAGTGCTTCGTTTAGTCTCATTACTGTGGTGATGTTCATATGTTGCTTGATAAATTCAAGTGTCATAAATGGAGACTTAACGATCATCTCACTAGTTGGATGAGTACATTCAATGACCTAATTTTAAAAGTTATAGAGGTGTAGAACAGAGAAGTTAGCTGAACTTCAACATATTCAACAACCCAATTTGTTAGTACTACTTAGGTTGGCATAGTTAGAACTTGTTTGGTTACATTTCTATTTTTATTTTATTTTTTTGAAAAAACTAAAATTTGTTTGGTATATTGTTTTTGTTCAAAAAAAAAAAAATGAAAAAAAAAGTTATTTTCACTTATTTTCAAAATAAGTTTTCACTCCTCCCTCGCCCATCACCTATAGCCACACTCCAGAGAGTTTTAACCACCTTCCGACAAGCTCTGACAATGGAACGGTCACCACTTGTGACCTTTGCCAGCCCTCCAATCACCCCCGTGAATTTTGGCAAAATTCCGGCCACCACCTCTGGCAAACTCCTTATTGCTCGAGTATGGATAATGTAAAATTTTAATTGTTCTAACAAAATTGGATCATTAGCTTGTTCTTAATTGCAGAATGCCTAATCAAAATCGTTATAACAAATAGCAAAGAAGAACAAATAAACAATATTTATAAATCACACACATATAAGAACTCAATTTGCAAAAGTCACCTCAAAACTAAGATTATGTCTACGGTTTCACCATAATCCGAAAGAGTAACAAACGACATATAAAGAGAATCACACACCTCAGATACATATACATATGGTTAGGATTTACATATCACAAATGTCAAAATAACAAAATACAAAAATCGAGTGACTAGTGTCCTGTTATCAAATAAATCAAGAATATTGGGTCAACATCATAGAAAGCCAGGCAATCTCAAGGACTATTGTTGAATGAATTCCCAACGAACATATATGTTTCTCCAAATTCAAAAATTTTAGAACCTAATCATATTCATGAAAGGAACAGAATGGATTTCAAAAAGGATGAGGGGGGGGTGGAAAGAAAAGAAAAGGAGGGGTTCAGAACCTACCTGGCTAAATCTAACAATGCTTTATAACTCAAAAGGAAGGCTCCATGAAGATTGATGTTCAAAAGCTAAAGCTCCATTGGCTTGACAAATTAAAGTTGGCTAATTAATTTATGAGGCTTTTGACAAAGTTAAAGGAAAAAACAATAAAGAAGATAATTTTAAATTTAAAAACAAAAATTAAAAATTATTATTAAAAAAAAGGAAGAAGAAAAAGAAAGAAAGAAAGAAAGGGTAAGCATCCAAAGTTTTTTGCTGTGTTGACTTAAGAATAGGGATCATCTTTGGAATACAATATCATGAATCAGGATCTCTTTTGGCTCCTTCCATTTCAGCTTCATCTTGTGGATTATAGTAGTCATTTTTTTCCCTCCTCAATATATCTTAAATTGTTGATTATCATTCATCTAAAAATTTAACTAATTTAATACCGTATTAATCTATAGGCCAAAATTTTAAGTCCAAAAACTACCCAATAGGCTTGGCCCAGACGAATTGACAGGCCACCTCTCATGGGCCAACGAGCTAGGCTAGTAGCCTTAGCCCAGTAGCTCGGATTCAAGCCTTTTTTCATATTTTGTTTCATGCTCACAAGCCAAACCATTGAGCCCACTCTACCAGGCCAACACACTAGGTTGGTTGTTCGCCCAACGAGCTGGGCTTTGAACCCTAGGTCCAAGCGTGATTTGGGTTGGGCCAGCCTGCCCATGGTACAAGTTTGAACCAGATAAAAGCCCTCTAGGACGGGTGGGCTTGGGTCGAACCATGGACTTTCAGACCACATGATTATCTTTATTATTAACTATCATCTTATCCAAAAACTTAGTTCATGTTTGTTAGGATGGACTGGATTAGATGGGATTAGTATGCCTAGAACTGTTAGTCCTAGAATTATCAATCCATTTGGATTGTATATCGTATCCCATGTTTGGATTGGCTTAGGACTATGAGAAATGTTTGACAAAATCCTATCAATTTGATAATTTAACTAATTAGTCTGAATTTCAACTTAGGTCCCCATTCTGTATCCCACCCCTCTCTTGCGATTCAATAACCCCCCATATAGGAGATGCTATGTTTGAATGAACTATTAGTTTGGATTCCAATTTTCTTTTCCAAACATCGGATTATGCATTCTGTAAGATTATTATTTCAATCCCAAAACCATGTCTGTCCAAACAAAATGACCTTAATTTCTAAGATAGATGAATAATTTTATTATTTATATCTTCAAATTCACAACAATATGTGTTTTTTATTTTGCAAAAAAAGTAGAAGTAAAAGTAGCTAATGATTTGGTTGCGGCCTAAAAGCTTAGCGCAAGTCACTATGCAAGTATGCATTGCATTATTTTAGGTTTAGGATATAAATGGTGTAGAGGTCCAACTTATAACCCCACCTAAATAGTGCATTAAATTTGCAACCCAACACCTAATGGTTAGATTAGGAATAAGTGGGTACTAATATGGAGAAGGCATAACAAGTTCCTGATCAAAATTTACTGAATGACACAAATCCTACATTAGAAGAATAAAAGAGGATGAGTTTCTGTATAAAGTCCTAACAGTCTCTTCAGGAAAGTGTCATCTACTCGAAGTTGCAGCCTGAGCTTAGTAATTACAATCCATATGCTTATAACGTTCACATATGCTCATACGTTTGATTTCAGCGAAAAATCTTTTTTGATTAAAAAAAAAATTTCATTAAAAAGAGTAGTATGTTTAGTTGTGACTTTTACTAGTCAATATATTAGTTGGTGGTGATGTTCATGGTGATGCTGGTGTAGTGGAGGTAGTGATAGTGATGGTGTGGGTAGTGGAAGCGGGGGTGGCGACAGTAATGGGGTAGTGGTGGTGGTGGTGGTGGTGGTGGTAGCAGTGTTTGTGGGGTAGTGGTGGTGGTGGTAGTGAGGTGGTGGGTGGTGGAGGTGATGGTGGTTGTTAGAGCTGAGCAAAAAAATCAACAAAACCACCAACTAAGCCAATTCAGATCAAATCACAAGGTGTAGTTTGATTTTCTCAATGCATGGCTTGGTCCTAATTCTTAATAGATGGCTTAGTCTTAATTCATAAAATATGCAAAATGTATTTAACGGTTCAGTCCGTGATTTTATAATTTCAGTTTGGAATTGAACCGTTTAGATATGTACATATAGATAATTGGTTACTACTATAAACACTCAAATATCTTATTAGTATCAAATATTAATACATAGGATTTAATTTTTCTCATTTTCACATCTCAATATGAGAGAACTTAAGAGGGCGGTAGGTCTAACGATGAGTCTCATTTTGATGATTTAAACCGTTCATTTTGTAGAGCCCTTAATGTATATCATCTATGAAAAAAATTAGTTCGATACAATAATTTTCATTTTATCGCATGTCTCTCCCAAACAATGGACAACAAATACATTTTTAAACATAGACCATTTATTTTTTAAAGACAAACACGATAAAATGAAAAAATAATGAATTATCAGATCGACATAATTTTTTTTCATGAATAATATACATTAAGGGCCTTACAAAATGAATGGTTCAGATGTTTGAAACGAGACTCGTGATGAGCCTCACAAGCCTCCTCAAACTCTCATATTGAGATGTGAACATTAAAAAAGACCAACCCAAAATGATTATTAGGTTGTGAATAATATTTTGTAATTATGTTATGAATAATGACAATGCTTTTAAAAATAGTGGTTTTAAATTGAATTGAACCTCATTTTATTAGTTCGGTCTAGTTTCATTCCAAGTTTTATGAAACTATAAATTGAATCAACCTCAACCATGCTCATCATTAATTCAGGTGGTAGTGTGGTCATTTTGGTTTGGAAATCGTTTTTCACCTTTCAAAAATAGAAAATATATTTTGTACAAAAAAATTTGCTTTTCGTTAATCATGAAAAACATTTTCATGGACTTTTACCAAATGCCAAAAAATAAATAAATAAATGTTTTCTTCCAAGTGTCGTTTTTTTTGTTAAAATCACTCAATCCAGACACTGTCGGAGACCGTTTTACTACGTTTTTCCTGAAGAATACACAGAATTCAATGGAATCTCATGCCCTTATTCAACAAACTAATGGTTGCACAAATTTTGTTTCACCAATTCATCAACAACACGAATCTCACTGCCTCCAAGATGCTTTCGACTTGATGATGTAAAACCCTGTGTGGTACACTCTGAGATCAATGACCCACAATAATACAAAATAGATTTGACATGATGGGGCTGTGAAAATCTCTCCGATGCTTAATTAGTTTGTTCTTTATTGCCTACTTTTTTGGTCGATATATGCCTCCTCATAGGGGTCGGCAGGATAAGCTAATGATAATAATTCATTTATTTTGTTAAATAGCTAACTTGATATACATTATTGAGTTCAATTCTTAACAATTTAAGGATAGGACCGTTGACCCAGTGATCTATGTAACTGCCTCTTGGGACAGTAAGAAAGTCAGAGGTTCAAGATTCGAGTCTATAGAATGACAGCAACCCTTTAGTTGTAATCTAACGTACTAACCCTTTAATATTCTATAGTAAAAAAAATAAAAATAAAAAATCCTAAGAGTTTAATTTTTGGGGATAATTGGTAACTTACCATGATATTAACAATTCTGATTGAGAGAAGTCTTAGATTCAAGTCTCTCCGTTGACATTTAGCATTCTGACCTACTTCTGGTCAGTTTTGGTTCATCACTTCCCAACCTCTTCCTCACTTCTCAACCTCTTTGGTTGCTTATGAATTTCCCGAAGTAATTGATCTGGTTCTTTCACCATACTAACTTGTAACAAACTCTAATTAATTAGACAAAATCCGGTGCCTCAACACCTTCACAAATCAACCAGCCTGCTCTATCATTGCGGTTTCTTAAACAAAGAAGAAAAGAAACACACACATTCACTAATAGCTATCTTTTTGCTTACTGTCAATAACCAGTCGATTGTAATGCTTACAAGTTTATTGCAAAATACAAGTACTATTTGCAAAACATACTGTTTTCACTGTGCAAGACTTTATTTCAATAAATATCAAGATTTTAGATTGAAATATCAGGAGCCCTAAATGAAAACTACAGCAATTTTGAAGCAAAGTGGCACCAAATCTTTTTATTTTATTGCATTTATTTATTTTTATTGGCAAAAGGGCACCAAGTCTTTGGACTACAGAATAGCGTTAAGTATTTGAGTGAGGAATAGAGCAATTAAAATTAGTAACCAAAAGTTCTGTATTGACCAAACACAATCAGAGTAATTACTTAAAACAACATAGCAGTTAGTTGCCTTCGTGGTGATAGAAAAGGCCACCACTGCCAGCCATACCTTTCTCAATTCAATCTGAAGGGCGAGATTCTGTAGCCATGGGACTGTCAACAGAATTGCTGAAACGGAAAATTGCTAGGAATTAAGGTAGCATGGGCAGCTCTATTTTGTTTTCTTACTACTGGTCAGAAAGGGCATTTGCATGGTTCGATTCCCCAGGTCTTCTCCGCATAGTCTTCGATTGTTCTATCGCTGCTGAATCTTCCCGAGCCAGCAGTACTAAGGATGCTCATCTTAGTCCACTTTTCTTGATCAACAAATGCTCTGTCAGCAGCAGCCTGTACCTCTCTACCCAGTTAGTTTTTACCCAAATACTATTCCAGTATATATACACGCAAATGCTTTACAGACCCCAGCAGTTCGATCATTATTACCTGAGCCTCCAGATAACTAGAAAAATCATGACCCAGGAGATACAAATCGCTACCATCCTCCACGGTATCACATAACGACTTGAAATAGTCTTTGAAGCCAAAATAGCCATCCTGAACCATCCTGCACATATTGTCATGCTAAAAATGAACCACTAGATGATAGAGAGGCTAAGAGATCTCAGTAGACAAAGAAATAGAGTTCTTTACAAATATACAGATTTGTAGAACCAACACTAGAGCACAATGCACGGAGTAAGCACTGAGCAGATGTCAATTGGGAAAAAAGAAAATCCATACCTTACAACACGTGCAAATTGAAGAGGCGGTTTAAGGGCAGCTCCTTTATCTCGCAATGTTGGAACCTCATTCACTTTTGCACCAAATAAAAACTGTAAGGGCAAAAAAAATTATCCCAAAGGCATACCCCCATTTTTGTCAGCACATGCTGTATATAAGAATTTGCGATAAATAGCTCGATCAACCAAAAAAAATGTCATTTTTGAACAGTAGAAGAACAAGAGGTCCATGCATAAACAATGGACCATCGCAAGGTACTTTAGGAAAGATACTATAAAAGCAACTGTATTATTAAAAAGAGAAGTTCATGAATAAATAGTAAGGTACATGCCATGAGACAAAGATCCAGAGCATGTTTGCACAACTCAACTCAGAAAGCAAGGCTAAGAAGTACATACGCGTGACACAACATGGACAGGCCAACTGACAATTTTAAAAACCCATGACATAACATGTAGGGGCAAGCACTTAATATATAATTTTATAAATTTATTATATATATATGTATGAATACTTCATTCAAATATAATAAAGAAATACAACTTAACACTAATTTATAAAGTTTAGAGTGAGAGGGATTAATACATATAAATCTACTTCTTTGTTTTTTTGCTTTTTTTATTAGATCCTATATGATAGGCACATGTCCCCCCAAGTGTCTGAATCTTAAGTGTGTCTGGATTTAAAAAAAAATTAAAAATTAGGCAAAATTACAAGTACACCCCCTAAAATTTGCTTAAAATACGGATTGCACCATGTGATTCTGGAAATTACATTCCACCCAAGGTTTTAAAAAGCGGCTGCAACTGTTACATAATGCCGTTACGTAACAGTTGTGATTACCGCCATCCGTTACGGCCGCTATAATGGTGTGACGGAAATTCACATGTATAACGGCCGTTTCAGTGATACATAACGGCCGTAGTGGTACCGTAACGGTCGTAACAGTCCATTAGACACCGTTACACCCAAGGTTTCAAAATGCGACGTTACGTAATGGTTGCGGCAGTAGGCACCACGCTTTACCTCCGCTTTTGCGGTGTGATTGAGATTCACAGGTGTGTCAGCCGTAGCGGCGGTCGTAACGGCCGTAACGGCCTATTACGCACTGTTACGCAACGGTTCCGAACTACTTCTTTCGAAAAAAAAAAAAAAAAAAAAAAAAAAAGCTGAAAATGGGAGAAGATGGATAGAGAGAGAAGAGGGAAGATGGAGGAGTAAGAGATAGAGAGAGAGAGAGAGAGAGGAGGGAAGATGAACATATTATTGATTTGTTGAAGCTGTAAGACCTATACTATTCTATTCAGCTGCTATCACTCAACCATTTTGTTTGTGTGTATCCATTTATATATTGCTCGAAGATAATAATAATAAGTGTGGTCATTATCTATTTTGCTTAATTAAAATATATATATATATACATATTTAGGCTCTTATTTATTTTTTTATTTTTGTCATTGTTTATCATATATATAATAGTTAGTAATTGATTTTTTTGTAAAATATCAAGAAAACATAACACCTATAACTATTTATTAATACATATTTTATACATGTCAATTTTTTTTTATTAGTTTATTTTATTTTTATTCACATGTCATCCAAAAAGAGAATGAATATTCAAGTAATTCAAACCAAAATATATATATATATACAAATATTTATAATTTATTTTTTAAAACTATTCAAGTTAAATTTTCATATGCTTCCACAAGTATAATAATTAAAAAAATAATTTTATACATCTAAGTCCAATAATTTTTATTTTTTTTTCTTGCCACAAGCAAAATATTGATAAATCAAAAAAGTAATCGAGGATAAGGCATCCTCTTACAAAAGAAAAGGGAAAATCACAAAACAAAAGCCTAACAAGAAACTCTTGAAGCAAAAGCCTATATATCACACACTGCCAACCAATCTCTAACTAACAAAAAAAAGTGGGACCCCCTTAAAAAGAGGATTTCCCGAAACCCAAAAAGAAGTTAAATGGCAAACACTATCCCACAAACAGTCTATCTTTCGGGACTTATCTTCAAACACCCTCGGATTTCTTTCCAGCCATAGAACCCAAAAAGTTGCAAAGACCGCACAAGACCATAGCATTTTGGCTCTCTTCGATCCTCCGAAAGCGCGAAAGTCAACTTGGAGCATATGTGCACTCCCTTGTGGGGCTACCCACATAACATTCCCCAACAAAAACAATTTGTGCCATAGAGTCAAAGCAATTGGGCAATGCAGAAATAAATAATCCACGGATTTCTCATTCTTACAACACATAATGCACCACTGAGGATTTAGAAAGTGATTAGGTCTCCGTTTCTGCAATGTATCATTTGTCAAAATGCCTCCATGAACCAAGGCCCACATGAATACCTTCACCTTAAGAGGAGCACAAGCCTTCCAAATTCTTTTGCAAAAAGGAAATTGAGAAACATGAGGAGTATCAATGAGTTTGTCAAAAAAGAACTTACAAGAAAATATCCCAGATAAATGGAGAGTCCAAACCCTCTTGTCCTCCAAAAGAGGAGCCAAAGAGAAATTATCAATTCTGGACAACAAAGACGCCAACTGTGAAGCCCCTCTATCATTAAGATTTCTAGAAAAATCAAAATTCCAGGAAATTTGAGCCAAAAGTGAACAAGCCATGGAAGCAATAGAAGAGTTATGAGATCGAGCCACTCTATAGAGACATGGAAAATCAGAGGCAAAAGAAGATTGGCCTATCCAAACATCCTCTCAAAAACAAACAAGTTCCCCATTGTCCACCCTTACAGAAAGATGACGAGACCAACATGTGTAGATATGCGAAATTGATTTCCAAGGAGCACGACAATTACCCCTCAAAACCACCCGTGAATCCTTACCATTGTCTTGAGTGCCATACTTGCTTCTAATAACCAAATGCCATAATGAATCACTCTCAAGTGGAAACCTCCATAACCATTTGCTAAGAAGGGTCATGTTCCTAGCCAAAATGTTACCAATAGCCAAACCCCCCTTTTCTTTAAGAAACGAAACTAAATCCCAACTCACTAGGTGATCCTTCTTCCCCTCATCCTTGCCCTCCCAAAGAAAATCCCTCATCAACTTTTCTAATGCCTTTGCCACCTTAACCAGAATCTTGAACAAAGATAAAAAATAAATAGGAATACTACTCAAAACCGACTTAACCAAAGTATATCTGCCCCCGTGTGACAATAAAGCCTTACTCCACCCTTCCAACCTCTTACCAATCTTCTCCACAACTAGATTCCAAAAAGCTTCACTTCTAGGATTACCCCCTAATGGAAGACCTAAATACTTAAACAGGAGTGCCTCTATACCACATCCTAAAAGAGCCACCTTATTCCGAAGCAGGTCTTGCTGCATATTAATGCCCACCACTCTACTTTTCTCCAAATTAACCTTAAGCCCTGAGATTACTCCAAAAAGTCTCAAAATCGAATAAAGATTAACTAACTGACTTTCATCCCTGTTGAGAAAAATATGGTATCATCCGCATACTGTAAATGTATGACACTAACTTTATCCACCCCCCCAACCTCCAATCCCGCAAAAAGACCAACTTCTCTAGCTCTATCAACCATCCTTCCCAGTACATCTGCCACCAAAATAAAAAGAAAAGGAGATAGTGGGTCCCCTTGTCGTAATCCTCGCAAAGCCCTGAAACACTCCCCTGGTTTACCATTAACTAAAACAGACATATTGCACGTCGACAAACATCCCCTAATCCAAGATCTCCACCGCCACCATAACCCTTCTTGTTCATTACAAAATCCAAAAATTGCCAATCCGCGTGACCATATGCCTTCTCGAAGTCCACCTTAAAAATAATTCTCTCCTTCCCTAGACTTCTATATTCCTCCACTACTTCATTTGCCACTAAGGTTACATCTAGGATTTGTCTTCCTTTCACAAAAGCCCCCTGTGCCATCAACACAGTCTCCCCCAATGAAATTCTTAGTCTCATTGATAAAACCTTCCCCAAAATCTTATAAAGTGATATGACCAAACTAATGGGCCTAAAATCTCTAATTCTTACCGCATTCACTTTCTTAAGAATTAAACAAATGAATGTGGCATTTGAACTCAAATTAACAACTCATGAAATATAAAGTCATTACTTATTAAAATAAAATGTAAAAAACTCAGTTTATAGTGATTTAAAAATATAAAATATATTGAATCATACTTAAAAATTTACAAAAATTAATCATATTTAATAAATATGATTAAGGAAAAAAATATGCGTATCAGTAAGTTTTCTTCAAATTGTGCGAAAAATAAAAAATTCACAGTTCCGGTTACCGCAACCGTTACGCTACGGGTACGGCCTTTACACTCCGCAACCATAACTGCGCCACCGCCACCATTACAGGGACCACAACCGCTTTTCAGAACCTTGAATCCACCCCTTCATATTTCTAATTACATAACAAATGACCTCTTTTATTAATAAATTATCAAGATAATTAACAGTTTTTAATAATGTCAAAAATATATTTCAATATAACAATTCGGGTAATTTTATTATTGTCTAGGAAAGTAATTAAGAATTTTATTTTTTCTGTTAATTTTATTAAATAAAAAATTCTAACAAGGGAATATTTGTAATTTTCAAAACTATCAAGGACAATCTATATTTTAAGCAAATCTTAAGGGCGTATTTGTAATTTACCCTAAAAATTAATAGGACACGTTTAAGCATATGTTCGACACATGGTGGGTAGGGTCCAATGAATGTAAATGTCGAACATGTGTCCAACACAATCTTAGAAGTATCTGTGCTTCTTAGGGGCACGAGATCCTTCACCTAAAATCTTCTCCTATACCCAATGCACTATGATCGTGTCTCGAGATTTCCATGTGTCAATATTCCCACTACAAATTGGGTACAGGGAAAAGTAGATTTGGACACAAAGGATCCCTGGCCAATTGAGAGTCATAACCAAACAATTTGGTTGGCTTTGTGTATCCTATTTTGCCATTCCCCTAAATCTACGTCACATTTTCTAATACCAAGAAAGGATGTTGGAGGGTTTCCATCATACATAATTATGGTTTCTGTACACAATATCATATATGTGCCAATCAACGTATCAAACACTAGAATAACACAGAAATTCCAAGCAAGCTGTACTGTATGTTGCTAACTTATCATATATCACATATATCTGTAAAGGGGAGTAATTATATTGCACTTCTCTAAATACAGATCTGTTTATTATTCAGCAATATGGGTGGTATTCTTATCTGCATTATAAATTATTACTCCTGGCAATAAAATAATATATCTATAGCGCAACTGATCATCACATAACACTTTAGCGACAAAATAGGAAAAGCCCACACCATAGTTACTCAGGACAAAAGTTAGGAGAACATAAATTAAGACCAACTTAGAATGCCCTATTCGACCGTTTCTGGAACATTTTCCAACCATTTTGGATAGAACTACATAAATCCATCTTTGCCATTCTGCTCTTGCGAAAGCCATATTTTTTCGTGAAGCATGCCATCCAATCTTTGAGGAATGAAGATTAACAGATAATATCTCTACAAAACTAAATTTAAGATGGGAGTTACCATGTTATCTGCTCCTATTTCTTCAATAATTTCAACAGTGGACCCATCTGCTGTAGCTAATAGTAAACAGCCGTTCATCAAAAATTTCATGCTGCCAGTTCCAGATGCCTCATGTCCTGCAGTGCTGCACAAGAATCAGAACACATTATGCAAAACAAATGTGCACTTTCCAGCGAATGGAAACCTAATACAATGGGTTATAGATTGTAAAGCACAAGGGCACTCATCCAACAAAAAATATAAATATAATCCAGAAAATTAGCTATGATGTGGCTATTAATGTGAAAGAAGCAAACATTCCAAATTTGATATATAAAATAAAATTAGATAGAACAATTATATTTAAGAACATTTAGCCTGTTGATATGAAAGGGTATTGGTTATCTTCTTTCTGATAATTTTCCATAAGAAAAGTTGTAAAATGAACTGAAATTTTATGCCTTCCATATTAGGGTAGACCAAGGAATTTAAATGCACCCTACTTCTACAAATATAATTTATCAATTAGGAAGGCATTAAGGGAAAAAGATCCTCTAACCAATAGCATACCAATAGACCAAACTAATTAAACAGGCAGAGAACAGTGACTGGAAACCAAGGGTTGTACATAATCTTCACAGTGCAAATTACAGACCTAATGTGTTGTGAAAGGTCACTCCCTGGAATTACCAATTCAGCAACAGAGACATTATAATCAGGGATGAAAACCTGCAATAATCAGAAAACAAAGTGAACAAATAAACTTGAAAGAAAACAAATTGGAACGGGGATAATTTCTCCTCCCAATCACATTCAATCATGATTGTTAAAATCTTACAATTCACAATTCAATTCATACGATTTGATACGAGTTTCAACAAAAACAATTTGATTCATGTTGTTGAGTCTTAAATTGAGTTAATTGTACGATTCAATTGCATTTCACTATGATCCATTGTGATTCGTTGCAATTCAAATATGTTTACATAATGCATGAAACAATGACTTTTTTGCCAAAAAAAAAAAAAAGAGAGATTAATTAATTATATTGATATACATAGTTTGATATGTATATATATACAATTTAGTCATATTGTTATTATTTTATTTTAAACACTGCATATTTTTATATGTATACACATCTATAAAATTATATATTATGCTAAATAAAGTGAATCTTTCAATTCACGATTCACTATTTTAACAAAACAATTCACAATTTGATTTGCAATTTGACAACAATGTATTCTATAGCTATAAGGAAGTTAAAAATAAGAAGAATGTATTGACTGCTGATCATTTGAATCATCAATACAGGATAACTATATTGAAGTAGCTGATCATGCATCTGTTAGAAAGCATGGGCAAACAAATGAGATTCTTAAAATAGGAATATGTACTCCCCTCAGCCCTCCATCATCATCAAATAGAAAAGCATGTTAAATAATATGAAGGAAGATCATGGAAGACTGATTTAAATGAAGTGGAAGCTAAGAATGTTGTGAAAGCCTAATAATGCAGATATAAGATCTTTATTTTTAATTAGGATAGACAAATAGAAACATGTACATATTTAATGATGAAAAAAATGGAAAATAAAACCTTGAATAAAGAGAAATAAATTTAGATTTAGGAGTGATGCACAATTGGATTGGAAAAATGTATATAATATGCTAGAAGTTGCAGGTATAGCAAAAAAATAATTAAACTAGGATGAAGAGGAATTATCAGTATTTCCAAAGAAATAGGATAACTGAATTTAGAGATGCTTGTAGAAAATATAATGATCGAAAACAAACAAATATTAAGGAAGGCACAAAGTCAAATGGTGATTGACTAGGTTGATCAATAAGACCGTGATGTCTATTAAAATTTTCTTATATAAATGTAGAAAATGCATTATGGTACCTGTATGAGAGGGAAAGAAAATATCAGATGTGAAAAACCATTAATTTATAAAATTTAATTGTCATAATATAATAATTGGGAAAAGTGCCACACATGAAACCAGAGTGACCATTTTCATTGGAAGAGTTCGATCACCAGCATTGTCTTTACTTTCTCCAAACCCATAAGCTTAAACATTTTGAGCAAGCTTCATTTAAGGCCGTCCAAAATCAAATCCTACCATAGACGCAAAAAAAAATAAAAATAAAAATAAAAAGAGAAAAGAGCCTTCATGATTCTTGAGTCGTGACACAAGGTCAAGAAAACCCAGGGGTGGAACATTTCCATTTAAAGCTCATATGTAGCTCATAGTTCTTTTTTTCACTCCCCCCATATCAAATATTTCAATTTCTCCAGAGAGGACTCATCCACCTCTAGCAAACAACAGATACACACAGGCACACCTGCATATACATGGTCACAGTCACACAGAAACAGAATGCCTGTATTACCAATTTTAGGAGATCTCCAACATCATCATCATTGTTAATCTTTTCTGCAACACAATGACAGAGTTTGATAATCTTCTTTGCGATTTCATAACCGGGAGCTGCTTTCCCCCCAACTATGCACACACGAGGAACAACCTTCGTCTTGTCACTCTTCTCCATATTCTTCAACAAAATGAAAATAGAGTAAGCAAGCTACAAACTATTATAACAAAAAAATCTGTACGATATGTATGAAACATTGAAACCTAATACAATTAATGATCAATGAATGAAAGTGTACAGCCATTTAAAACAAGCATAAATACAACTTTAGATCATATCCTGTGAAAACTTAGAAATATTTTGGAATCTCTGAATTTAACTCTAGAGGTTTACAAAGATCATCAATCTACTAGAAAAAAAGAATGAAAATAATTATTTGGCTTTTCCATGCATAAGGTAGAGACCATGTATATATAATAGATTCATGACACAATTTAGAAAACAACATAAATAAGGAAACGACATAAATAAGGAAACAATACTAAATAAATGATTGACACAATCACAGATTATATACATAATACTAAAAATAAAAAAATTATATGTACTCTAATTTCTATATTCAATAGCACCACACCCTAGAAAGAGAGAAAAAATAGGGATTGAACTGTCGTAGAAGAGCTGCCGAAGCATCTATGGCTAGGAAACACCCTAATTGGCAGCCAACAGGACCTTGGTCGGCATCAAAGGCCGGAGCTAATGCCGGGAGATGGTTTATGGTTGTGTCGTACCGTTGTAGAAACTGGTGGGAACTAATGTCGGGACAATTTAAGGTCATGCTGGACAACTATAGAATTGACCGGAATCAATGTTAGGGCAGTTTACATGGTCATGCCAGAGCATTGTAGAGACCTTAGTTGCAGGAATCGTGCAACCAGGTGGCGATTCTGAGTAAGAATCGCGATTCCGCATTTCCTAGAAAGAAATGTGTAAGAATCGCATTTCTGTGAAGAGAGAAATGCGATTCAGTCCAAGATTGGATCATAAAGGGGGGGAGAGAGAGAGAGAGAGAGAGAGAGAAACCCTAGCCTTCGACGTCAACATGAGTGGAGAAAGAAGAAGGATTGTTGAAAGAAAGTGGACCAGTGGTAACAGCTTTGTAGTTAGATTAGATTAGGGCTTCGATCATCGATCACGATTAGGGCTCTCACTATTGATCACAATGGTCTTCGTCTCTAAGGGCTTTGATCAGCTTCGTCACTCTCTTCTCTCACTGTCGATCTCGATCTCGATCGATCGTCTTCATCTCTGTGCTTTTCTCTTTCTTCGTCTCTGCTTCTCTCTCTTCATCTCTCAATCGTTATTCTCTTTCTCTCTTCGTCTGTTTTAAGTTTTAACTGATCATATATAATATATATAATTGATCATATAATATATATTTTATAAATTATGATTTTTAGCATATATAATAAAATATTTAATTATTATTTCTTAAAATATCATATATAATAATAATTTTTGTAAATTATTATTTCTTAACTTTTTAACATATAATAAATAAAATAAATCATCCAATTATTTAAAAGAAATCTAATTAAACCATATATAATAAAAAAAATTATAAAATAAAATATCTAATTTTTCTTTTTATTTATTTTAACATAATTTATTATTCCTTATTTATTATAATTTTTTATTTATAATATATATCAATTAAAAATAAAAAAAATAAATTAACAATAATACATTATTGAAAAAATGTAATAAATAAATAAAATAATTAATGTGTATTAAAATAAAAATATTTATAAAAAAACTTCTAATGTGCATTAAAATATATATATATATATTATCGCTCCCCGAGACGCTTCCAACCTAAGAAATTTCTATCGGCTCACGATTCCTCGCTCCCGCTCCTACCCCCGCTCCCGCTTCGTGCAACTAAGGTAGAGACCAACCGGAATCAATGTTGAGACAGTTTAGCGATGATGGCGACAAATGACTGAGTGTGCCAAGGGACGGCTTATTAGAAAGTACACCAGGGGGGCGGCTTAGGTGGTGCGCCAAAGGGGCGACTTGGGTTGTGCGCCAGATGGAGCGACTTTGGTGGTTCACATGGTATATCACCATGCTCACCATAATATAGGTATAATACCCTCCCCCCCCCCCAAAAAAAACTCAAATAGATTTGAAGATATAAACCTATTTGAGGTTGAAATAGAGGAAAAGACAAAGTGGAACAGAAACGCAAAAAAAAAAAATGGATTGCGAGTAAAAAAAAATAAGATAGAGATATTTGGGATAGGAATAAATTAGTAGATAGAGGAAGAGAGCACCACGAAGTGATACTGAAAGAAAATATGGCAGTGGAATGGGTTGAAATCCAACTGGCGGCCAAAACAAGATTGTCGCCCGCCAGTGAAGCAAAATTACTAGGTACTTAACCTAACTCTAATACCAAAAAGAATTAAAAGAATTATTTGGCTTTTCTATGAATGACGTAGAGGCCATATATATATAATAGATTCACGATACAATTTAAGAAACGATATAAATAAGGAAACAATACTAAATCAGTGATTGACACAATCACAGATTATATACATAATACTAAAAACAAAAAGATTTTGTATACTTTAATTTCTATATTCAACAATAATTTTAAGGAGAGACAGGTAATGCAGTTAAGTAGCTGAGACAGTTCAAACAATTAGTGGGTTTGTAATTTAGGTAGAGAATATCCTGGTATTAGAAAGTTACATACTGGATGAATTATTGTATGTCACATATTCATTTGTGATGGAAAATAATTTCCACATAAGAAAAGAAAACTGAAGACGTAAAAGTAATAAAATGTGTACTGAAGTGTGACACCTTTATACAGTGGTATTCTTCCCTGTTCCTTCTTGCATTTCCAGTTATAAAATTGAGATGGTAATCTACCATTGAGTAATGTTACGCTTGAACACATTTGGTTTACCCATTTCATGAGTGATTATTGTATTGGTTTAACAGGTCCCACCACTCATATATGTCACCAATGCAGAACTGACATATCACATCACAAGGTAGACTAAATGTGGTAGAAAAATGTGTAAAAAATGTAGCATTACTCTTTTTACCATATCAAGATAAAGTGTGATACCTTTATGCAGTCGTATCGATGTATAATGCCTAATATATTTAACAGTTGCCTTTTGTACTGATGTATTCGCTTTATCTGCACATCAAACATTGCATCCACGCTGACCTGCATGGGAGGTGATACACTACCCAGTTAAGATCACTAGGAAGATTCTAGAAGACAATAAAGCCTTTCAAAGGAAGGAGTGACAAAAAAAGTTCATAGAAAATAATTGTCCAAACCTTCACTCCACTCATTGCTTCAATGTACTCAGCCAACCTCATTTTATTGACCTTCCTGACCTACACATCACAAGCCAAAAATCAGTTAGTCCACAATTAAATAACAACATTAAATAAAGTAGATTTTCTTTGTGCAAGGATAGCATGCATTAACAACGTTAAAAAGATACCATCTTCCATTCTTGTTGTAAATCAGGATTTGATGCAAATTCTTGCAGACCTGCTAAGAGGTCAACATTACGAATCCATGCCTCTGTTCCAAGCCATTTTGAGATAAGAGCACATAAATTAGGATTGCTCACCACAATCCAGCGACGCTGAGAATTCACATGTCAAGAAAGTTAAAAACAGCTCACATGCCGAGCGAAACCAACATTCAACATACTTACCATTCATAATTAGAACTATGAATTGAACAAATTTAAGAATTGGGCTAGCCCTGAAAATCCATTTAGTTGTTAAGTTCATTGAACATCTGTGACTGAAACCTACACAAAAAGAGAAGCATAACTGAGAGAAGATACATTTTTAAGAGATTTTTTCTACCTGTGTTACTCCATTAGTCTTGTACTGAAATTTCTGAGGCCATAGCTCATAAAAATCCTGCCAATATAAAATGTCAATGATTCTTTCAGCTCAACTTATTTCTAAGGAATAAAAGACGAACCAGAAAATACAAAGGAAAAAAAGTGCATCAGCAGAAGGCAAAGAGATAGAAACGAAAACAAATCTAGAAATTGATGATTTCTTCTGAGGTGCATCACCAGTGACAAAATAGGTAGAGTTGAATCTGCTGTTCTATTGATTTGATAAACTGCTCAAGTTTACTCTAGCAGCTAACTTTTCTTGTGTTCATGCAACTTCAGCCACGAGCCACCCTATTCCCAGCTACTGCTCACAAGACAGTTAACAGTGCTACTAACAAAATTTTGTTCTTTTAGTTGTGAATGACATTGAATAAAATCTAATTGACTGGGATCAATGCGACCACAAGTATTTTGATACTATATTACAATTCTACTTTTATTTAATCTATTTATTTTCTCTAATTAGTATAGCTTTTTCACAAAGAATATAATGAAAAATAATGTGTGACATTTTACATTGTGAAATTTTACACCGAGTGTGTTTGTTTTGAGGGATTATTCCATGGGATTGGACAATGAGTCCATCCGGACTAATAGTCCATTGTTTGGTTCAATTTTTTTGCTCCAGATAATAGTCCCTCCGGACTATTAGTCCCTCATATGAGGGATTATTGTATCCTAGGAGGGATGGGATTATTTTCATGGGATTGGTATCCCATGGGACTAACGTGTGAAATGTCTATTTTACCCTCATGCTATTACTTAATAAACAATTAGAAAAGGGTAAAATAGTCTTTTGAACATTTATAAATTATTTTTTTAATGTTGCTAATTTAAAATTATATATTAAATAAAAAATATAAATTATAAATTATAAATTTAATTTAATTAAAAATAAGAAATTAAAAATTATGGCCTTACAATTTTTTTAGCGTTGTTAAAAAATTAAATTTATATATTAAATAAAATTATTTTTTTAGTGTTGTTAATTTAAAATTATATATTAAATAAAAAATATAAATTATAAATTATAAATTTAATTTAATTAAAAATAATAAATTAAAAATTATCGCCTTATAAATTAAATTTATTTAGTATTGTTAAAAAAATAAATTTATATATTAAATAAAATTAAAATTATTTTTTTACTGTTGTTAATTTAAAATTATATATTAAATAAAAAATATAAATTATAAATTTAATTTAATTGAAAATAATAAATTAAAAATTATGACCTTATAAATTAAAATTTTTTAGTGTTGTTAAATTATAAATTATAAATTATAAATTATAGATTACAAATTTAAAATTATATACTAAATAAAAATTATAAATTACAAGGATAAAATAGTCTTTTGAACATTTATCCTTATCCAGTCCGTCCAACCAAACATTGGATTCACTAAAAATAATCCAATTCAGACATCTAATCCCATGACTAAACAAACATAGGATACAAATCCAGTCCAACTAAATAGTCCAGGGACAATATATCCTAGAACTAACAGTCCGATGGATTATAATCCCCCCTTATCCAGTCCGTCCAAACAAATACACCCAAGGTAGTTCACAAATCACAGAACAATAAAAACTCTCATCACAGGAGATAGTCGAACTAACTTATAAACATGTTATATAGGAAGATAATGAAGTTGAAATTCTTCAAAACATACCAAAGTTATATAGTTTGACATTATCACACAAAGCATACGGAAAAGACCAAAAATGGTTAGGTAAATAAAAATTAGTCCACAAATTACCTTAAACACTCTTGATTTCAATAATTCAGAATGTACACCGGAAACACCATTGACAGTATGACAACAAACCATTGACAAGTTTGCCATTCGAATACTCTGTTAACACAAAAGGAAATTATCAGATTTTCTAGTACTTCGTGGTTCATGATAATTAAATGGCAAATTGAAATATATTTATATATATCAACAAATTTTACATAAATTGTACTACAGAAAAACATATTTACATTTACTTTCCAAAAAGACAAACAGTAGGTCTACCTTAACATGAAAAATGAAAATCAAATGAAAATTAACCGTTAATCAAGTGATTTTTATTTATCGGCTACTAAGATAATGTCTAACGATGTTCAATTAGAAACTCCAAATATTGAATATAAATGCCAAGCGTAATCTCTCAATTGCCTTTTTTACTTATTAGCTTGTATATGACTCAAAATCGTTATAATTTACTATATTGATCACTATTTAACCGAAATGTTGACAATAATTTCTTGAATACCTTGACAGCGCCTTCATCAACAATTGACATCTGAGACAGCCGACTGTAATCCAGTCCAATCCTCCCTTTCAACTCTTCCATAAAGTTGAGGTTTATGTCATATATAATCTGGAAATTACAAATTTAATGAAACCTGATGAAGATTTAACAAGGCAGAGTAATTCAGAGACAACCATTTGATGAATTATGGTGTAAGAATTAGCTGATTATGAGGCATAAGATGCTGTGAAAGATCATAAAGTCATGACTAGTTTAGATTAGTTATAAAATTGTCCTTTAAAAGATGGAAAGAAATTTTGGGATGTCAGATTCATGAAAAATGGAGACAACAATTGGAAGAGCAGATGCATGCACACCTAAGAAGCACAGATACGGATACTGACACATGGGACAAGATGATTTTCAAAAAATCAGGACAAGGACAAAGCGGGAAAATGTCAAAAATATATTAATTTATATATTTTTATTTGCTATGTATATGAATTCTACACAGATAAACAACAAAAAATAATTAAAAACTAAATAATACAACATGAAAAAACTACTCAATCTATAACTTAAACATCATTCAACAAACGAAATAATATATTGTCAATCATAAAGTATTAAATTGCAAATGTCAAAAGCATTTAATTAAATAATGAATAGATCATCCATAAAAAATAAATAATCACAAGTCAAACGTTTCTTAGGACATGTCCAGAGGCAGGAGATGCATCCAATGAAAAGCAAATAAATATATGTATATATATATAGAGAGAGATAGATACACCATGTGGAGTGTCAACATGGTTACGGCAACTATTTTGAACTGTATGTGCTTCATAGACTCACACCATGATATAAGTTAGGAGAGACGTCCATGCTTCTATTCTATCTAATGTATTGGGGTTTGGGCTCAGAATGAAGAATGTAAGAGGGAAGAGGTGTTTATTACAGCAAAATATGACATACTTGTAAATGACGTGGAAGAAGACTCCCCATGAGATCAACAGGGATTTTCTCCAGTGCTTCGGGCAGTACGGTGTGAGTAGTGAAAGAGAAAAGTTTGCACACAATGTCCCATGCTCTATTCCAACCCAGATGTTCTTCATCAACAAGCACTCTCATGACCTCAGGTATAGCAAGAGATGGATGAGTATCATTCAACTGTAGAGCAACCTGAACAAAATAATTGAAAACATAGTTAAAGTAAATGGAACAGAATCAGCAGACATAATCAGGAAAATCAAACTACATTCCTGGTAGTATTTTTCTCTAAGCAATAACATATTCTTTGACTTAGTCGCCCATATGTCTAATGAAAATAGCACAATCTGTCACAATGATTGGCACTGCAAACAGTAGAAAATAGGTACCTAATAATCAAACATCCTATGCAACATCGAGGCAATAATCTTAACAGCACACAATGTTGATGGAACACAAATAAAATGAACTTCATCATTTCATGATTTGGTATTTTGTCTTCATGTTTGGACTGAAAGTGCATGTATATGGTTGTGACAGAGTAGTATTTCAGATATACAAGGTAATGATGTCAAAACCTTTCCCGGGAAGTCATCAAAGTTATCATGTCCATCTTTGAACCTCCGAATGATATCTTGTAATGATGCTGAAACAAAGAAATACTGTTGCTTTAGTCGCAGTTCCTTCCCCTGAAAAACAACAGCCAAAGAAATGGAAAATTTGCATTTTGAGTTAAAAATGATAAAGCTCTGCTGACACGTTCAGAAAAACCAGGATTTAACACAAACAGACACTAATAATAAATGTATCTCAGTTGAACTTGGATCTTAGTGGCTGGAAAGTATCAAAGTTTCACTTTTTATTTATTTATCCCCAAAAAAAAAAAAGTATCAAAGCTCCACTACTTCTGCCCAGAAAGTAGACGAGACACCAGCACTTGATTCCTCATGACTAAGCACATTTATAATACAAAACTTATGGGTTATATATATGGATGAAAGGAAGTGTCTTCAAAATTGTTCTCTAGAAAATTCTTCTCAGCTAATGGTCATACAATTGATTCCATAATTTCATTCCTGCACAATATATCTCTTATAGATTTCTCAAACATTTTATCAACAAAACAAATCAGGAAGCATCAGTTGCATTAGGTCATTGACATAAAACCAAAACGTGTACACCACTTCATAAAACCCCAACCAATCATACAAGAAAAGTCAAAGATTACTTGAACACAATTGATAAGATAAGAATCATTAACAATATTTATGAAGAAGCGTACTAAGAAATTTCCACGCACATTTGCTATTTAATCAAAAAGAGAAGGGGGGAAAAAAGAAAAACATATACCTGATAAGAACGGTCGTCAGGATACAAGATATTGCTTATGGCCTCAGCCTTTTGTGTATTAACAACAGAATTTATATAATCTCCAGTATTAAAAGACTCCTGAAAATGGCAAACATTGCAAACAATTAAATTTAACAACAAAATTCAAATTCCTTATGAATTTTTGTATCACAAGAAATAAGTGCATGAAGCCTTAAAGATAAATAAACAAATAAATACAATAAAGTAGATATTCTTGCTGGTAATAATTATGATTTGCCTCAAATAGTCAATAATTAACTCTAAACCTTTAATAAAAGAGAATAAGCACATCCTCTTGCGAGGCATGGACTAAGGAGACAGTGTCTTTGGTGTCAGTTGCTTTCCTTCAATTGTATCCTAAACAGATAATAAAGAAACATATACAAAACAATACTAGATCTACTGATGCAAAGCCCTTAGCTTTTTGAACAACTTAATAAGTAATCATAGACAGAAAATATGATCAAATACAATGTTCATGCTTAAAATGAATATAACTGGACTCCTGTCAAAATTACCAAATCATATTGGTTACTTGGTTTAGCAGCCCACAATCGGAGATTGATGGTATTCCTTGTTCCATAACCAGGGATAGGATTGTCATAAGCAACAGCTTCAACCTACCAGCATGAAGAGTAAGCTGAATCCTTAGTCATACTAAATACAAAAATAAATATTCTCCATTTAACACCATACCACTACAAGAATATTAGAAGCAAATATATCTCCAGATATGAAGATAAATATTGACAAGGATTTGCTTGGAACTTACAGCCTTTGGAATATATGAAAGGAATTACTCACTGTTTCTCCTGGGACCCAAATTTTACATTTCTCCCCATTTAAAATTTGCTCTTCAACAGTCCCATAGAACTTATCCATCAAGCATGTCACCAAGCGGCAGTAAGTAAAAATGAAGTGTTAGCCAATATTGAGATATACAAAGAAGAAAGTACTTGACAAATTAATAAAAGAACTCAACAGAGGTAGAAGGAATTAAATACTTGCAAACCTTCACTGTATACGATACATGGACCCGCTCTATTTCCCAGGGGTTACCGAAATTCAACCAATAATCAGGTTGTTCATGTTGGAACCCATCCAATATGATCTGACGGAACAACCCATACTGATAACGTAGCCCGTAACTGCAAAATAAAAATTGTAATTTTACCAAAATTAGTTAAAACCTTCAAGTGAAAACATATGGAAATCAAGGGCTAGTTATTGTTAGAATAGGAAATATTAGAATAGGAAAAAATATTGTATTCTTATTTATCTTATTAATTCCTTTTTGGTTGCTCAGAATTATGCCTGTAATTCCTCAGAATTATCAATATAAAAGGGAAGGAAGTCTAAATCATTCTCTAACTCTTTCTCTTCTCTAAAACTACATGGTATCAAAGCCTAAACCCTAGCCCTTACCTTATTCCTGTCTGCCGGCAGATCTATCTTCCCTAGGAGCCCAGTCGGCCACAGTAGCCTCTCACCCAGGCCATCGTCTGTCATCCCACAGTCCATCCAGGCCATTGTCAATCTCCTAGGGGGTCTATCGACACTCTAGGGCCTCACCCAATCCATCGTCAGTCCACTAGGGGGTCTGTCGGCAGCTTCTCTGGCACCCTAGGGCCTGTCGACAGCCCCTCTGGCTTCCTTGGCTTCTTTTGGCATCTCCTAGGCTGCTGTCGACTCTCTCCCAATGTTGACTCTCTCTCCCAGTGTCAACTCTCTCTCTCACAGTGTTCTTCTCCCTCTCTCTTTTCTTGTAATGGTTCGTTAGTTATATTAAAAAAAAAAAAACCTTTATGAGGTTCTAGTTACTATTGTGCTTGTTCCTCCACTCTCATCTTCCGAGTGTATGATTGGCATTATGGTTAAGGAATAGTTAGTAGCGTACCCATGGCAAATTTGACTTGTAAATCTACTACCTCTCAGCCCTCTCAGGGCGAGAGTTCTATCATCCCTTCTACTATGACTAATACCTTCCCCACTGGCCTTACAATCACCACCTCTCTATTCAATGGTCAGAATTACCTCGCGTGGTCGCAGAGTCTGACTATTTTCTTGAAGAGTAAGGGAAAGATGGGATATGTTGATGGGTGGGTTCGGGTACCCAGTATCACCGACCCTCATTATGACCAATCGGAGATCACCAATTCTCTAATTATGGGCTGGTTGATCCATTCTATGGTTTTGGAGATTGGAGAGGGGGTTCGGGCACCCAGTATCACCAACCGTCATTATGACCAGTGGGAGATCACCAATTCTTTGATTATGGGCTAGTTGATCCATTCTATGGTTTCAGAAATTGGAGAGGGCTACTTGTCTATGGACACTATCCAGGATATTTGGGAGGCCGTAGCCACTATTTACTCCAGGAAGGGGAACTTCTCACAAGCTTTTGAGTTACGTCGATCCATTGAAAGGTCAGTACAAGGGGAGCAGACTATCCTCCAGTATTTTACCTTACTTAGCAATGGGTGGAAGTGGCTTGATCACCTTCAAGATTATAAGCCTGTCTGTCCCACTGATTCTACTGGCTACCGGAAGTTTGTGGCACAAGAGCAGGTCTTCAAGTTCTTGAAAGGCCTAAATGTAGAGTATGATTCGGTTCGGAACAAAGTACTTGGCATGGATGTGCTTTCTTCTCTCCAGGAAACCTTCGCTTTTGTGCAAAATGAGGAAAGTCATCGTTCTGCGATGCTTCCTTCTGCTACTACTGATCGTTCGGCCTTGGTTTCTGCACCCTCTCACGATGGCGACCTTATGACTCATGGTTCTCGTCCTTCCTCTGAGAAAGATAACCTTTACTGTGACTACTATGGTCAACCTCACCACACACGAGAGACTTGTTGGAAGCTACATAGAACTCCCTCTGGTGGCCGAGGCGACAGTCCTGGTATTCGAGGGGGTCAGTCTGGTACTAGAGGCCACGGGGCTAATGCATGAGCCCATCTTTCAAACACTGTTGAGCCACCATCTTCATCTCCAGTTGTCTCCTCCACTCCTGATGTTTCGAGGTTATCTACCTCGGATTTTGAGATTGCTCTTCGCCACTTGCTAGACTGTCGAGCCTCCACTTCTGCCAATTTAGGTAACTTGGCTTCCTTCCCATGTGCATTGCTATCTCATAAGACTGTACCATGGGTTATTGATTCTAGTGCATTGCTATCTCATAAGACACTATTGAGCCACCATCTTCATCTCCAGTTGTCTCCTCCGCTCCTGATGTTTCGAGGTTATCTACCTCGGATTTTGAGATTGCTTTTCGCTATTTGCTAGACCGTCGAGCCTCCACTTCTGCCAATTTAGGTAACTTGGCTTCCTTCCCATGTGCATTGCTATCTCATAAGACTGTACCATGGGTTATTGATTCTAGTGCTTCCAACCACATGTCTGGCTCCTCTAATTTATTTTCAGAGTATAACCCCTTCTCAGGTCAGGAAAAAGTGCGTATTGCAGACGGTACCATTTCGTCTGTGTCAGGGAAAGGTTTAATTCATGCCACCTCTTCCTTTCTTTTGTCTTCTGTCCTCCATATTCCCAATTTCAGTGTTAATCTTTTATCTATGAGTCGTATTATCCGTGTCTTAAATTGTAGCTTGACATTTTTTCCTGATCATTGCCTTTTTCAGGCCCTTATCACGAGAAAAAGGATTGGCAGTGATAAAGCGGAACTCTACATTTTGGATCAGACCGACAAGCTAGCTCATTCATCTATTTAGTTACCATCCACCAAGGAAGACATTTGGTTGTGGCACCGTCGCTTAAGACATCCCTCTTTTTTATTACTTAGACATTTATTTCCCTCTGTTTTTGAGAAAAATAATGTGTCAGATTTTCACTGTGAGTCTTGTCAACTTGGAAAACAACACAGAGCCTCTTTTACTCCTATTAATAAAAGTTTAGTTCCCTTTTCTTTGATTCATTCTGATGTATGGAGTCCATCTCGTTTTGTGTCTTTAACCGGTCATAAATGGTTTGTTACCTTCATAGATGATTGTCCAGAGCCACTTGGGTCTATTTGATAAAAGATAAAAGTGAGGTTTTTCTGTGTTTCAAAACTTTCACAAAATGGTTTGTGCTCAGTTTGGGGCGGTTGTCAAAATTCTAAACCAAACCAAGCCTTAAGTCCCATCAAATGGAGTCGGTTACATGAATCTTTCTTCTCCACACGGCCCTATCAAAGGCTATTTCATTAGTCAAATTAAGTAGATCCATATCTCTATTTACAACACTAGCCAACATTAATCTAGGCCTACCCCATCCCCTAACACTTTCATCTACCGTTACAGCATCGCATCTCTTCACTATTACCTCTATTGGTCTCCGTTGAATATGACCAAACCATCTCAATCGATTCTCTCTCAACTCGTCTTCTATCGGTGCTACTCCTAGCCATTCCTGAATACACTCATTCCTAATTCTATCTTGTCTAGTCTTGCCACGCATTCACTTTAGCATCTTCATCTCAGTCACACTCATTTTATCTACATGTTGTTTCTTGGTTGCCAACACTCTATCCTATACAACATGCTGGTCTAATTGTCGTTCTATAGAATTTACCTTTTAGTCTAATGGGTATTCGTTTATCGCATAGTACCCCAGACGCACTTCTCTACTTACACCATCCCGCCTTAATCCTATGGGCCACATCCGCATCAAAATTCTATGTTCTGATAATGAGGAGGGATATATTGACTCTGGTCTTGCCACTTACTTCGCCACACATGACATTATTCACCAGACTTCATGCACTAATACCCCTCAACATAATAGTGTTGCAGAACGCAAAAATCGCCATCTCCTTGATATCGCCCGTTGTCTCTCCTTTGAGATGCGGGTTCCTCGATCCTATTGGGAGGAAGCGGTTCTCACTATCGCTTATTTGATTAATCGTCTTCCTACCTAAGTCCTTCAAAAACAAACACCTCTTCAAGTTTTGTTCGAGTCTACCTCTTCCGGGTTCTCCATTTCTCTTAAGACCTTTGGTTGTATTTGCTTTGTCTATAATCATTCTCCCACTCGTGATAAATTGGATCCTAAGTCACTTAAGTGTGTTTTTCTGGGTTATTCTGCCACCCAAAAGAGTTATAAGTGTTTTCAACCTCCCACTCGCAAATGGTTTGTCTCCATGCATGTCACGTTCTTTGAGTCTCAGCCTTACTTTCTGCCTTCCCCGGTATCCCAGTCATCTCTTCAAGGAGAGCCTTGGTGTGAGAGATTCCTGTTCCACCTGTTTCTCTTCCACCAATGGTTAATTAGATAGAGGATAATGAGCCAGCAGTTGTTGAGAACAAGGAAGCAGACAAAGTGTATATTAGGCACAAGGGCAGACAGCAAGTCACCTGAGTGTCTAGAGTCAACCTCATCTCCTACGAGTCCAGGTAACTCTAATTCTAGTACTCTTATTCCTGATGTTTCAGATCTTAATGTTCCCATTGTTAATAGGAAGGGAGTTAGATCATGTGCTCAGCATCCTATTACTAATCATGTTTCTTATTCTAATCTGTCTTCCTCATATAAAGCCTTTCTGTCTAAAGTGTCTTCTGTGAGTCTACCTACTGCTTTTCAAGATGCTCTCTCTATTCCTGAATGGAAACATGCCATGATGGAAGAGATGAGAGCTCTCAACAAGAATGGCACTTAGGAGTTAGTGGAGTTACCTAGAGGAAAAAATCCAGTTGGGTGTAAGTAGGTGTACACGGTAAAATACAAAGCAGATGGTTCCATAGAACGGTACAAAGCAAGATTGGTTTCTAAAGGCTTCACTCAGACTTATGGGATAGATTACCAGGAGACATTTGCACCGGTTGCTAAGATGAACTCTGTGAGAATCGTACTCTCTCTTGCTGCAAATTTGGATTGGCCACTTTATCAGTTTGATGTGAAGAATGCCTTCCATCATGGAGACCTAGCAGAAGAGGTCTATATGGATATTCCTCCTAGTTTTTCGGATGCTAAGTCCAAAGGTAAAGTATGCAGGCTCCGAAAGTCGCTTTACGGACTAAAGTAGTCCCCTAGGGCTTGGTTTGAAAGGTTTGCTCAAGCTACGCTGAAATATGAGTTCAAGCAGAGTCAAGCTGATCACACATTGTTTGTGAAACACTCCTCACATGGTAAAACGACAGCTCTCATTGTCTATGTTGATGATATTATTCTGACAGGGGATGACGTTGAGGAGATCCCTCGGTTGAAGGAATACTTAGTCAAGGAGTTTGAAATTAAAGACCTAGATCATTTGAAGCATTTTCTTGGGTATTGAAGTAGCTAGGAGCACGGATGGCATCTTTATATGTCAGAGAAAGTATGTGCTTGACTTGCTAAAGGAAATTGAACTACTTGGAAATAGACCATGTGATACACCTCTAGAACCAGGGCTAGAAACTTAGTGATGATCAAGAGGGAAAGCCAGTGGACAGGGGGAGATACCAGAGACTAGTGGGCAAGTTCATATACTTATCCCACTCACATCCAGACATTGCCATTGCCGTGAGCATGGTGAACCAGTTTATGCATGCTCCTAGAACTTCCCACTTAGAGGCAGTTATGAGAATTTTGCGATACCTGAAATCTTCTCCTAGAAAGGGTCTCTACTTCTCAAAGCATGGCCATCTCAGTGTGGAAGCATTTACTGATGCAGATTAGGCAGGATCAGTCACTGACAGATGATCAACTTCTGGATACTGCACATTTGTTGGTGGCAACCTAGTCACATGGCAAAATAAGAAACAGAATGTGGTTGCTCGATCTAGTACTGAGGCGGAATTCAGGGCTATGGCTCAGGGGGTATGTGAGTTACTATGAATTAAGCTATTGTTGGGAGACTTGAGAATTCATCAAACTGACTCCATGCGACTATATTGTGACAATAAGGCCGCAATCAACATAGCTCATAATCCAATTCAGCATGATAGAACTAAGCATGTGGCTATTGATAGGCACTTCATCAAGGAAAAACTCACTAATTGCACTATATGTATTCCATTTGTAAAGACTGAGGACCAACTAGCTAATGTTCTCACCAAAGGACTGAGAAGCAAATCCTTTCATGGTATTCTCAGCAAGCTGGGTATGAGAAACATCTTCGCACCAGTTTGAGGGGGAGTATTAGAATAGGAAATTGTTAGAATAGGAAATAATAATTACATTCTCATTTATCTTATTAATTCTTTTTTGGTTGCTCAGAATTATGCCTGTAATTCCTCAGAATTATCAATATAAAAGGGAATGAAGTCTAACTCATTCCCTAACTCTTTCTCTTCTCTAAAACTATAGTTATAAATAGAGAACAGTAGAAAACTTTTTCTATTTACGATATTAGTTCAGTTTCTCAGTCACCAAACACAGATTAGAAATTACAGGACGCTCCATTAGGCCTTTGCTCATATCTTTCTGGTCCTTTATTCAGGGTGCCTATTCTTTGTTGTAACCATTTAAAAAGGATCAAAGCAGCAAAAGCTATTTTCTTCTCTTCCTATGTTATTGGCTTTTACATTTTGTTGTTCCACAAAATCTGGACTGATTTCCAAGGAAAGAAACATGAAGCTGTTTGAATTTAGTTTGGCTGAGGGAACACACTGTAGAAGATAAATGGACCAATACTTCCGAGTGATTTTATGTTTAAGGGAGGGAAGGAGGGTGGGCGTGCAGATTGCTTTCAATTTGAAGCTCCAAAATGCTTATCTGAAATAAAGGGGAAACAAAAAAGCAGCTTAAGTTGAAGATTAGACACACACACACACACACACACACAAAAAAAAAAAAGGCCAATGCACTCCCCCCATGTTTTGGCACAGATTTAACTTAAAATTCATAAATTTTAGTTAGGAGCAGATCTAAACAATCACCGAAATGGCACTTGCAAACTCAAACGTCTAAAGTCCATATCAATTCATTATCATGTAAATTGGAAAAATAGGTCTCCAATGAACCAAAATTTCTGAAAATTTTACAGTAGACTAAGAAGCCCTAGTCAGCCATACAACAAATAGGAGGAACTCGGATCGAACTCTGATACCAAGTTAGAAATAGGGAATAAGAAGAAATAAAATACAAGAAGAAACGAGAAAGAATAACAGTGTGATGCAAAAAGAGAGAAGATAATTACTTAAGGTGTTCTCTCTCAACAACTCTTATTTATACTAAAAATGAGTACAAAGTACAAAAAAAGCCTATAGGAATTATATTGCATAACAAAACATTGACAATTAGCAAGTAACTCTAATTTTGTTAGTCCTCAAGAACTACTAAGTTTGAAAAGGGAGGTCATGTATAGGTGTAGCTCACTATTTTGTAGTACAATATGTAGCCCTTACTAAAGACAAATTATTCGATATCGTCAACCAATCCATATAGTTGAGATAATAGAGTTATTGCTTTGTACAATGGTAACAGCTCAAATTGTCGAAAGTAAGAATTAAGGTTCAAGTTTGAGGAAAGCACTTCTAAAAATAAAGCCAGATTAATGTTTGTACCTAGTCCATTTCTCTCAACACCCTCAACTGACTCATCAATAGGTACTGCTATTTTTTAAATAAGTTGAGTGCAGACAAGATGAGCTTGATAATGAACTTGACAAAGTACAAAAATCATAAGAATGAAGCGAAGGATAAATTTCATACCCCATTGCTGGATAGTCCAATGTTGCTAAAGAATCCATTTGGCAAGCTGAAAGGCGAGCTAAGCCACCATTACCAAGGGCTGCATCTCCTTCCTTGGAACACAACAGATAGATTACTTGTGTATCAAATAGAAACAAAGAATAGTCAAATTTAGAACAAATTTGTAGAAAGGCCAGGAAGAAAAGATAAAAAGAGAATAAAATTGAACTGTTTAGTTTCTCACAAGAATTAAGAATATGAATCCAATTTTACCATGAGACAAGAAAAATTTCCCCTTCCAATTGACAACTGGCAAGCACAGAGTCACAGACACACCTCCTAATGTGCCTTGTCCATGTTTGACATGTGTCAAACACTAACACTTGTTAGACCCACACAAACATGTGTTGGACACACATCCAGACTTGTTCTATTATTTTGTTATACTTCTGAAATTGGACATTCTTTGGGCACATGTGAAACATGTGTCTATCACCTAGACACATGTGAGACATTCAAGATTTAGTCACAAAATTGAAGAGTATAAAATTGAGGATAAAATTGAAATAAAACTACAGATTTATACATTTTAGTCACTCCTTTAGGCCTTTTAATATTTGACATCTAAACTGTGGAAAGTTTAAATTGGTTTGTGAGCAGTTAAGGCTTCCAAAAGTAAGACTTCAGGAATTTCTATTTCACTTCTGTTTTCAACATATAAATGTAAAAAATGAGTTCCAATGTACACATGTTGGACACATGCCCAAACTTTGTCCTATTATTTTATTTATTTATTTAATCTAGACATGCTTCGAATACAGGTGGGACACACCAATCTAACATCTGGATGTGTGTCAGACACATCCAAGATTTAGGCACAACTTCGAAAAAAAATTAAAATGAGGTCAAAAAATAAAACATTTACACTTCAATTCGCTTGTGAATACTCAATGCTTCCAAAAGTAAGACTTCAGGACTTCCCATTCCGACTTCTTTCCAACACATAGACATAAAAAATGAATTAATTCTTATGAAGTTCAAGTGATGGATAAAAACTAAGTTGTAATGTCAAATAAATGAATAATATTTATTTATGGCCGTGTATCCATCATGTTTGTGTCCTAACTGTTTAGAAATTGCCTTGTCAGAATCTTCATATCATTTTAAATATGTATATCGTGTCCATAACTATGCTTCGTAGATTGACAATTAACACGATACATACTTCTCATTTCAGGGATTCAAAACAAAAGAATATCATGTTTTGCATTAAACATGAGTTTCTTTATACATCAAGAGGTAATTTTAAAAAACAAATGCAGGAAAATCAGTACTTCAACTGAACCTAAATTCCTGTCACTGCAAAGTGGAAACCTCACCTGTAAGGTAGTAAATCTCAACCAAAGAACTAGCATGTGTTTTTTGATTGCAAAGTAAAACTAATGTGCAAAAGCATCCTCAAATTAATATATTAACATGCATTTAAATATATATATATAAGATTAGAGCTTCAAAATTGAAAATGATTGTTTAGGGAATGCTTTATTATAATCTGTTAAGTTTTGGAAAATCCTCAACCTTCAACACACTTCACCAAGGAATTTAAAACTTTTAAGGGTTTACTTTCTTTTGGTCATAACATCTTCTCGACTAAATCCTCTATGTCAAAAGTAACAAGAGCAATTTCAAATAATTACTGCATGAGCACTTCATAGATCCACCATATTAATACGTGTGCTGCGTAATGCAGAGCATGCAAGAGAATTAATCACACAATGCCAACCTGCTCGGCCAAGACTTCAAACTCAAAACCAAGCTGGCTTAGAGCAGCAGCGTATTGGTCCCGGACGCCAAGATTTATAACGCTATTTGATAAGGAACGACCTGACAAAAGAATGTCACTTGGTATTTTAGTAATAATAACAATACTACAATTAGAAAAAAATAACAATACTACAATTAAAAAATGAATCAGTTAATAAATTGGGCTGTGGTGGGTGATGACTTTGTCTATCTTTGGTGTGGTTTGGGTTCAGCATCGGGGTGTGTTGGAGGTCTTGCAGAGTTGGGCTAGGGATCGGGTTGAGCAGCAGCATCAAAGGGCGTGGGCTCTTACTCTTCGTGCATAATGTGGCGGATATGGTTGAAGCGTAATCGGCAGATTTTTTAGGGGGTTTCTCACCCCGTTCCGTGGTTAGAGGCTAGGTTGTTGACTGTTTTGTATAGTTGGATTAGGGGGAGGGTGGAACCAGATGTGTGATTTGTTGGATGACTTGATTGGTTAAGAGTTTTTTATTTTGATTTTCTCATTTTTGTATTCTTTTGCATCACCTTGATGCCTTTTTCTATAAAATTGCAATTTATTTATCAACAAACAAGGAAAAAAAAAAACAATGTATGATATCAGCTTTCATCAACTACTGAAAGATCTTGGTGTGTGTGTGTGTGTTGTTGGGGGGGGGCCGGCCTGTATACAAACAAGCATACAAAAGTCATTACGGCTACTAAAATTGATTTCACCACTCTTTCTTGATAGGCAAAATCTGTTCAGAACAGTGAAAGAGTAAAGGTGTATAAATACCCATTAGAAACTCAAGTGAGAGGAAGTATAGGCGCTTAGGGTCTTTCTTCTTAAAGTATTGCTGAGTATCATGCCACCTCTCAATTAGCCGATCCCTCACACTGTGTGATAATGCCTGCAAATATTATTGTCAAAATCAGCTATATGATTTTCAATGTTACAAGGTATGACCATAAGGAATGCAGAGAAGTAAGAGCTTGGACAATGTTTACTTCATAAGAATATGATGACAGGTGATTTAACCAACAGTGGGCAGAGCAAAAACCAGGACTCCTCCATTAGGGAGGCCAAAAAAAAAGGCATGGGGCAGATTTTGTTTGGCGGATCATGAATCGGACCATGTTTAAACAGATTAAATAATTATTAAAATATTAATTAATATAGGCGAATTCACCCAGTCAAAACCTATAACAAACTAGTCTCAATTTAGACATGTTGCCCACTTCTCATAAGCCTGTGTAATTATTTGAATATCAAAAGAATTATTTTAGCCACTTCTTCTCATCGCCTTATTACGGATCAAAACAATTGGCAATTGGGGTTGTTTTTTGTGACCAAACAATGTGATACCACCATGCACTGGTGCATGAAAAGGGAGAGGTGATGCTCTGTGCTGGGGCTCTCAGAAGCAGAGATTTCCCAATATCATGCTAACAATAGCTAGGATTTCCAAAAGAAGATGCCATTCATTTGATGAGAAATAAAAACGGAATATTGGAAATTTGAGTGGCTAAAGCAGAAGCAGCTACTTTTGAAGTAACAGAAATAAAAGCAAAGTATTTGTGTTAGTTAGGGGAAAAAATAAATTCCCGCCCATAAAATACTCTGATACCCCATTAAAAATATGAACTCATGTCTTGTGTCAAACAATAATTAATGTGGTTCGGCCCAAATGTCTATATCCACAGTAGAGAGGTAAATTCACTATAAACATAGAATAGAGAGTAAATGTCAGATGGCCAAAATACGCAAAACACACACTACTACCCGAACCCTATGTCAAGGTAATTGAGCCATTTCTCACCCCGGTGTTCCTGTACTTTTCTCTCACCCATATACCTCCATTATCCATTTCCACATCATTCTCTCTCACCCCCATAGGAGAGACTCTTCCCCTTTCTCAATCTCAACTCAACTCATAAACCCATATTTATATACATTACAAAATAGTTGAGGAGATGCACAAAATAAATACCCTTTGGACTTCCCATAACCTTGGCTGCTGAACTCCATATAATGCATTCACTTTGCTCAATACAACTGCTTCCCCAAAACTGTGCCACCAAGCTAGCAAGCTCTCACATAACAATAAATTTAGATATAGCAATTGTGCATATTGTGAGAATATATTGTATACATGGCATGATTGTGTAAATAGGAATTAGTTTGTATTTCCTTTTTCAGTCATAGATGAACTCTTCGTAAATTGCTACAATTCAATATACAGAAAAGCTTTTAGGAATCTTACATGGTATCAGAGCAAGGTTTGAAACCCTAGCCTCCCTCAAATCTTTTCTGGTTCGTTTGACTTCTTTGGTTCTGCTTTTTGAATTTGTGCAACCCATCTGAGCTTGAATCGCAACCTATCAAGTCGTGAATCATTTGAGTTCGAATCGCACTCCCCAGATCACGATTCTCCGGTTCGTCTGCTTCAGCCGTCTCTCTAGTTCGTCTAGTCATTCAGTCGTCTTCAGTCATTTGCTTCGACCCTCTCTGGTTCCTTGTTCATCTTGGACCTCGCGACATATCTCTCTTTCTCTTGTCCATCACCGGTTGCCTTCGACGTGGTTAGGTGCATCATCTGTTTGTGATTGCTAATCTTCGATCACTGGTTCCATTCATAGTACATCGTCTGCGCCGAAGGATTTGACCAAAGTGACTCGCCTCTTCTCTATGTTCGACCCATCAGGATCTTTGTTTCACTATTTTGTAACTTGATTCAGGTTTGTCCCATTTAGTACTGTTTGCTTGGGTGTTCTGGAGTTTCTCCTTTATTACTTTTTGACAACAGTTTATATCTCTAGTTTTGGTTGGACCCATTTGACTTCTAATATTATGAGTGTATTCGTAAACAAGAAGAGGCCATTGGCATCAGATGAGGGTGCCTTCTGCCATCAGAGGAGTCATTGGAAGTATCATTGTCCCAAGATGGGATGTTTGTCTGCCTTGTCTTCTCAGCAGTTTCCGATCCAATTCTGCTCCCCTTCTTCGAATATTTTTCAACCTCCTGCCGGTTCTACTGCATCTGCTCTGGTTCCTAATCCTGACTTGGCTTCTTTGAGTGCTAATATTAATCAGCTTCAACATATACTGTCTGCCTCCCAACCATCCTCGTCTATCTCTATTGTTTCCTCTCTTCATTTAGGTTTGCTTGGGTCTTCTTTAGGTATTTCTTTGTCTATCTGGATTTTTGACTCCAATGCCTCTCATCATATGACTCTCCATCTCCCCTTACTTCAAAATTGTACTCCTCCTCCCTTTCCTATTACTATCAATGCTGCTAATGGGTCTGGTATGTCTGTTATATCTGTTGGGTCTGTCCTACCATCTGCTATGTCTGTTGTCTCTATTCCATCTGTCTTTATGTTCCTCAGTTATCTGACAGTTTATTATCTATCAGTCAGCCTGATGCCTCTAGTTTTTATGTTATCTTTTCTTCTTCTATCTGTTCTGTGCAGGATCGGATGTCTAGGCAGCAGATTGGGACCAGCCATAGAGTTGGAGACCTTTATGTGATGGAGAGCTTCCATCTGCCTATGGCAACCTCTCAAACTGCCTTTTCCTCTTTTCAATTAGATTCTTCATCTAGTCCTTTCTACTTGTGGCATTCTAGATTAGGGCATTTGTCTGCTGATCGCTTACGGTCTTTAGCTCAGTCAGGTATATTGAGTAAAGTTTCTCCTAGTGAACTTACTGAATGTCGGGGGGCGTAAACTTGTCAAAATAACAGCCTTACCTTTTCATAAAGTACTTCTATATCTGATATACCATTTTCTTTAGTTCATACTGATATTTGGGGCCCTTCTCCTGTTCTCACCAAAAGGGGTTCTGCATACTATGTGTCTTTTGTTGATGAGTGCATCCGTTACACATGGGTTTATCTTATGACTCATAAGTCTAACTTCTACCAGATATACCATACTTTCCAGTCTATGGTCACTACACAGTTGGGGTCTACTATTAAATTATTGCGGTCTAACTTGGGTGAGGAATACTTTAAAACTGAATTCTGTGAATACTTGGCCAAATTGGGTATCATTTACCAAACTTCTTGTACTGATACACCTGCCTAAAATGGTCGAGCTGAGCGTAAACACCGTCATCTTGTCGAGACAGCTAAGTCTCTCCTTCTCTCTGCCTCCATTCCAGCTCCGTTTTGGGGTGAAGCAGTTCTTACTGCTGCTTTTCTTCTCAACCGTATGCCTACCCCCTTCTTTCTGGTCGGTCTCCTTATGAGGCTCTGTTTTCTCAACTTCCTAATTACTCCCTCCTTCGTGTGTGTTGGGTCTACTTGTTTTGTCCTTTTACCCCGTAAAGATAGGACCAAACTTAGTGCCCAGTCCGTCCTATGTATCTTTTTGGGTTATAGTCTCACTCAGAAAGGTTATCGCTGTTATGACCCTGTTTCCCGTCGCCTTTATGTCTCCCGCTATGTTGCCTTTCTCGAACGTCTACCTTACTTTCAGCTTTCCCCTCTCACTGCCCCAATTTCCAAAGAGGATTTGGTTCATATTGATCCATTTCCTTCTGAGGTCCCGTCTAATGAGTACATCTCCACTGTTCCTCCTGAGCTTGTTCCATCTTCTCCTCCTGTTTCACCTCTAGTTACTTCTCCTCCTTCAGCTTTTCTCCTCCTCCGTTGTTAGTTTATTCTCGTTGCAAGGCTCCTCTTCCACCAGTTGTCTCTACCCCTGCTGCTGATCCTCCTGATTCCGACAACTCTGATCCTGCTGCACACTGATATCCTACTCGTGAGCGTCATCCTCCAAACAGGTTGGGTTGGTCTAATACATGTTTTTCTGCTTCCTATCATACTTTTTTGTCTGTTATTCATTCTTTTTCAGAACCTCAGTCTTACATGGAGGCCTGTCAGAATTCTAATTGAGTTCAAGCTATGAAGGATGAGTTGTTTGCCTTGTAGAAGACTAACACTTGGGAGTTGGTTCCTTTGCCTGCTGGCAAGAATCTAATTAGTTGCAAATGGGTCTATAAAGTCAACACTCATTCTGATGGTTCTCTCAAGCGATACAAAGCTCGTTTGGTTGCCAAGGGTTTCTCGCCAGAATATGGTATTAATTATGAGGAGACATTTGCCCCTGTTGCCAAGATAACTACAGTCCGTACCTTGATTTTTGTTGCTGCTATTCAACATTGGCCTCTCTATCAGATGGACGTTAAGAATGTTTTTCTTAACAGTCATCTCACTAAAGAGGTCTACATGTGTCCTCCCCCTGGCCTTCTCCACTCCTCTGGGCAGGTTTGTCATCTTCGGTGTGCTCTGTATAGTTTGAAGCAATCTCCTCGTGCTTGGTATGATCGCTTTCAAACTACTGTTACCGAGCTTGGGTTTCATTCTTCTGCTTCCGACTCTGCTTTGTTTCTGAAACATACATCGGCTAGTTTTGTTGCTCTTTTACTCTATGTGGATGATATGATCATCACTGGCTCTGACTCTTCTGCTATCTCTAAGGTCAAGCAACATCTCTTCCGCACCTTCGAAATGAAGGATCTGGGTCCATTGCGGTATTTTCTTGGTATTGAGGTTACTTCTTCTCCAAAGGGTTATTTTCTGTCTCAAGCCAAGCATGCTAATAGGGTTATTCACCATGCCGGTCTTACTAATACCAAGGTTTCTGATACCCTTATTGAGCTTAATGTGAAACTCAACTCTACTAATGGTGTCCCTCTGAATGATCCCATTTTCTATCGCGAGCTTGTCGGTTGTTTAGTTTATTTGACCGTCACTCACCCTAATCTTGCTTATGTTGTTCATGTGGTTAGTCAATTCGTTTCTTCTCCTCAATCTACCCATTGGACTACTTTGGTTCGCATTCTTCGCTATCTCCAGTGTTACCATCTTTCAGGGCTTACTGTTGTTCTCTACTTCCTCTTTAGACTTAGTGGCCTATGCTAATTCCGATTGGGCTGGTGGTGTTAATGATCGCAAGTCCACCTCTGGTTTCTGTATATTTCTTGGCGATTCCTTGATCTCTTGGAAAAACAAAAAACAAACTGTTATTGCTCGTTGTACTACCAAAGCTAAATACTGTGCTATGGCTCATGCTACTGCTGAGCTTGTTTGGCTTCGTTGCCTTCTCTCTGATTTGGGTGTACCTCCGACCTCTCTCTATTGTGACAACCGCACTGCTATTCAGATTGCCCACAATATTGTCTTCCATGAATGGACGAAACACATTGAGATTGATTGTTACTTTATCCAACAGCATCTATAGTCCGGCTCTATCTCGCTTCCTTTCATCTTCTTGGCTTTGCAATTTGCAGACTTCTTCATCAAGACACACACTACCGCTCGGTTTCAATTTCTTCTTAGCAAACTCACAATGTTTTCTGCTAAAACACCTTGAGTTTGAGTGGGGGTGTGAGAATATATTGTATATATGGCATGTTGTGTATATATGGCATGATTGTGTAAATAGGAATTAGTTTTTATTTCCTTTTTCAGTCATAGATTTAGGGCTATATAAACTGATGAACTCTTTGTAAATTACTACAATTCAATATACAGAAAAGCTTTCAGGAATCTAACACATATATCCCAACCACATTGAGCATGTACACAAATATTCAAAAGAAACGTTGAGCCTTTTCCTTTTTTCAACCAAAAGGCTACTGGAAGAAAACCCAATTTAATATTAATAAATATTTTCCCATTTCATATTGATAGAAAATCCCAACATTATGCTCATAAAGCTTCACAAGTGATCCAATTGAAAAACTATAGCAACCCACATAAAAACCCAATCACTTTCGTCTAGTAGAATTTCACTGATTCTAGCAACAACAACAAAAAAAATTGATAGGATTTCACACCAATAAAATGACTAAATTTTTTGTTTATTGCAAGATTTTTAAGAATGGCTTTTAACATGAGGCCTGATTAAATTTTTGGGAGGCATTACATGAGGCATTAAATTTTCTAGGCTTTCCAAAAAATTATGGAGGTACCACATTGAGTTTGGGGGGCATTGTACAATGTACAAAATTTTTTGAAAAGTTAATTCATATAAAATTGGGCTTTCGCAAATTTTGGAGGGGCCAGGACCCCCTTTCCTCTGCCCCTGCAGATGGTAACATAAGAATTTCTTTGTCAATATTCCACAAACACAAGGCTATGTTAGTTCTCATGAATGTTTGAGAGCATGTATGGTGAAAATGATAATTTTGGAAAAGAATCATGTCACTCATTTGAAATAGCAGAATGATCAGTCACATGAATCAAGCACTTATCCTGCATACCAAAGGTCCAAAGCCCAAAGAAAAGAGGAGGGTATCATAGCTAGATGGAAAAGCAAAACATAGAGTCACGCCTTACATACATTGTGGTTTAACTTCTCTCTTGCTCAATTTTCTGGAGCAATATGATTTGCTAAAATATATATATATATCAACCAGAACCTTTAGGTATTAGCCTAAGAAATGCAATTGTGGGATAACGTGGCATATAATGAAAATGATGGTTTACAAGTTCCAAGTAATTTGAAAGTATGCATAAAATAACTCCCTACAGACATTGCGGTTTAACTTCTCTCTCACTCAATTTTATGGAACAATTTGATTTGCAAAATATCAATCAGGACAGGCACTCACAAATTTTTATTTTTGCAGAAGGTGGATTTATTTTCTTACGCATAAAATAACTCCCTATGGACATAGTGGTTTAACTTCTCTCTTACTCAATTTTATTTAACAATTTGATTTGCAAAATATCAACCAGAATAGGCACTCACAAATTTTTATTTTTCCAGAAGGTGAATTTATTTTCTTTAACAAAATGGACAGCATGGTTACACCTTTACAAGACTACAACTCTGTTAAGAAAATTGTGCTCTTCTTTCATTCTCTCGGAGCAGTCTATTGTTCTTTCTATAAATGATTGAATGCTTTGCACCCTTTGCATTTGCAGTTTCATCAAAAGTGAAGAAGATACAAGGACTGCAATTAAATAAATAAAGGAGAAGGAGGATGGATGCTAAATCCATTACAACCTGGTGCTTGTTCATGGAGGCACGCACAGACATAAAATACAGTATATCTCAAACATGAGTCGAGACTTAAAGTTGAAACTCTAGTTCATGGCATGCATTCTATTTCTCAAACTACAGCCAAACACCCTGATGATATGTTGAATACTAATGGTGTAGCAAAAGACGTGGAGAAGAGAAACACAGTGCAAATTAGAGCAAGAGATTATAGGTTTCAGACACCTTTAACAGTACGTAAAGGCCACGGTCAATTCTATAGGAGCTTAGCATATGGTACAGCATTAGCTTTTGGCTAAGAAAGATGGATACAATATGATACATTAGCTTTTGGAAGGGTGGAGTAAGGCTTTAGTGTCACGCGGGGGTAGATACACTTTGGTTAAGTCGGTTTTGAGTGGTATTCCTATTTATTTTTTATCTTTGTTCAAGATACCGGTTAAGGTGGCAAAGGCATTAGAAAAGTTGATGAGAGATTTTCTTTGGAAGGGCAAGGATGAAGGGAAAAGGGATCATCTGGTAAGTTGGGATTTAGTTTCGTTGCCTAAGGAAAAAGGGGGTTTGGTTATTGGTAACATTTTGGCTAGGAACATGGCCCTTCTTGGTAAATGGTTATGGAGATTTCCACTTAAGAGTAATTCACTATGGCATTTGGTTATTAGAAGTAAGTATGGGACTCAAGACAATGGTAGGGACTCACGGATGGTTCTGAGGGGTAACTGTCGTGTTCCTTGGAAATCAATTTCGCATATCTACACCTGTTGGTCTCGTCACCTTTTTGTAAGGGTGGGCAATGGGGCACGTGTTCGTTTTTGGGAGGATGTTTGGATGGGCCAATCCTCCTTTGTTTCTGATTTTCCACATCTCTATAGAGTGGCTCGATCTCATAACTCTTCTATTGCTTCCATGACTTGTTCACTTTTGGCTCCAATTTCCTGAAATTTTGATTTTTCTAGAAATCTTAATGATAGGGAGGCTACACAGTTGGCGTCTTTGTTGTCCAGAATTGATAATTTCTCTTTGGCTCCTCTTTTGGAGAACAAAAAGGTTTGGACTCTTCATTCATCTAGAATATTTTCTTGTAAGTCCTTTTTTGATAAACTCATCGATAGTCCTCATGTTTCTCAATTTCCTTTTTGCAAAAGAATTTGGAAGGCTTGTGCTCCTTTTAAGGTGAAGGTGTTTATTTGGACTTTGGTTCATGGAGGCATTTTGACAAATGATCCTTTGCAGAAACAGAGACCTAATCGATTTCTAAATCCTTAGTGGTGCATTATGTATTGTAAGAATGCGGAATCCGTGGATCATTTATTTTTGCGTTGCCCAATTGCTTTGACTATATGGCATAAATTGTTTTTGTTGGGGGATGTTATGTGGGTAGCCCCGCAAAGAAGTGCGCATATGCTTCAAGTTGACTTTTGCGCTTTTGGAGGATCGAAGAGAGCCAAAATGTTATGATCTAGTGCGGTCTTTGCAACTTTTTGGGTTCTATGGCTCGAAAGAAATGCGAGGGTTTTTGAAGATAAGTCCCAAGAGATAAATTGTTTATGGGATAGTGTGTGCCATTTAACTTCTTTTTGGATTTCGGGGAATCCTCTTTTTAAGGGGGTCCTATTTTTTTTGTTAGCTAGAGATTGGTTGGCACTAGCAGTGTGTGATATGTAAATGTTTGCTTTAAGAGATTTTTGTTAGGCTTTAGTTTTGTGATTTTCCCTTTTCCTTTGTAAGAGGATGCCTTATCCTTACTTTCTTTTTTTGATTTGTCAATAAAGTGCTTTGTTGTTGATCAAAAAAAAAATTTTTGATACATTATACAGATGCTAACGAACCAATTTTCAAAACATTAAAATGCAGACACAACAACAAATATATAAAATATATTTGTCTTTATATGTAAGAGATATATCATATTTATTATATGAAAATAATAGGAAATTATTCATTTTCTACATGAACAAGTGGGAATACAGAGCCCTAATGTGTCTGTCACACAAGTTTAGATGCATCATGAGTTGGAATTGTAGCTGATGGATTGTTAATTTGCTTTCAATGAAGTTGTTTCTTGACCATGAAATTGAAAGAAATAATGCAACACTTTCACCCAAATGTTTCATTTAAAAGAAGAGCTTGTTTAACACCACCAGGGGGCATTTCATGGTCTTCGAAAATAAGGGCACCAACAACAAACGCCAAATCAAATTAAGCCTTGTGTCCCAATCAGTCAGCTATAAGAATATTTTTCACCATTCAACTCTATCAAGGGCTATAGGCTCAATAAAATAAAATAAATTTATATAAGTATTTTTTTTTTCACTACCATGTCCAAAGTCCACTTAGTTACTTAGGTCTTCCCCTACCCATAGCATTTCCATTTATGGTGATCACTCTTCTTTATCGTTGCATCTATGAGTTTTAATTGTGCATGATCAAACCATCTTAACATCTTCCCCTCAATCTATCTTCAATAGGTTCTGCTCTCACCATTTCACACATATATTCATATCTAATTCTACTTTTTCTTGTGTTACCATACATACATCTAAACATTCTAATCTCATTTTACATTTATTTTTTAAGTTACCCGACACTCTGTCCCGTAATGCAGGCACCAACAACAAATGCAGGAAAAAAAAATGAAAAACAAAAAAGCATATCTAACTAATAAGCATTAATATAAAGGGGGTGTTTAGGATGATGGTTTGCAACTAAAGTAGGCGTTTGGCATGCACTAAAAAAGTACACTTTTTTTGCATACATACACCTATTTGGGTCACATCAATCAATATCTCCTCTCTACTTTTCTACTCTCGTTTTCTACTTTTCTATATATTTTTTTTATAAAAAGTCAAAAAGTGCACTTATTTAGAACATTCCAAATCATCTCTTAGCCAATAAGACAAAAATATCACATCCTACATATCAATCAATTACTTTTTCTCTCACAATCATCTTTCAACACTACAAATCATCCCAAACACAGGAAACTCTACTATACACACTCCTTAAAAGGGTGCACCATATGCACCCTTAATTATGTCATTTTTTTTTAATTATGATCAATTTTCTTCTTTAATGATAACAATATTTTAATTATGACTATCTTTGGTTATCCTCATGTCATGTTTGGTTAAAAAATATGAAATTATATCATTTTTTTCTTTAATTATAAAAAAATGATTGAGAGCTCTAATAAAAGAACTTTATTAAGCTCTAATGAAAGTGGACCGTACTGTGATGTGATGTTTTGATCTTGGTTTTATTTTTTTATTTTTTTTATTTTCTGCCACATTATTAGAGTTGTAAAATTAGAGAATGTATCATTGCTCTTAATTATAAGACACACCTGCGTGTACTATCGACTTTCACTCAAACACAACTTTTTTGTCATTGGCCTAAAATAACCTTAAAAAAAAAAAAAAAAAAAAAACCAAAAAAACCAAAAAAGCAACTAAAATAACCACCATTCCAAAGGGGTGAACTACGCCCACATTACCTGATAAGCCTCAAAGTCATCAAAACTGAACCTTGACCTCGCCACCGTGTATTCAACGTGATCAAGAATGTCCTTCTGAAGACTAATTGGATCATTCTTCAGAAATCCATCCATTACCGCAAACATCCTCTCAGCCTTCGCCTTCGCCTTCGCCTTCCGATCTCCCGCATCATCCCCCACCAATCCAGCTCTCCTCACCACGATCCCTCTCGTACTCGCCACCGCCATCGACGCCTCTCCACCACCACCACCACCACCAATGGTCTCCATCAATGCCTTCTCAATCCGATCCAAATTCTCGCCATCTTCGATCTTATTCCCATGCGAATCAGTGACGAAGAACCTCTTAACTAAGAAGTCACCTTCGAATTCCACAATGGCCTTCTCGATTCGAAGCCCTAGGACTTTGAAAACCCTAGTGATCAATTGGAGTAGACCAATCCTGTTCTTAGCTCTGATCACGAAGGCAGTCGAGTCCGAGACCGAGTCGTTTTCAACTGTTACAGTTGAAGTTGTTTGGGAGATTGGTTCACTTGTGGAGGCTCGTAACGGTTCGAGTCCCTGAGAGGTGTGCGAACGTGAAAAAGTTGGAAATGGACGGCGGAGATTGAGAGAGAACGGAAAAGAGAGTCTCGGTTGGCACAATCCGACGGTGAGTAGAGGAAGTGTGGTCGCCGCAGACATTGAGAAAATGAGCAAATTTACAGAGAGTTCAACAATGCAGAGACATTTTGGGAGTCGAGAGAGAGTTCAACAATGTAGATATGGAAGTGATTAATGAAGAAAGTCACGAGAAAAGGTGTTCAAGTGCCAACGTGAAAGTAAAGATTTTTCCAGTTCGAAAAAGGAATCGATCCTCTTTTGCGGCGAGAGGGAAAGGTTATCAAGGGGCGGTCTCATGGGCTAACCGTGAGGTCTCTTCCCTCTATTGGTGGAGAAAAATCACTCTCTCTCACTACATGCTGCTATCTCTGAATAGAGTCCAATTTGTCCCAGTTAGATATGACTAGACTTGTCCAATTTTCACTATAGCTTCACTTTTGAATTTCCTTTGATAGCATGAATCATTTATATTTTAGAATTTATAGAATATATTATTTAGGTAAAAAATTAAGTTAATCAAATAACAGAAATTATAAATTTGCATCAATTTTATATGAATCATTTATATTTTTACCGTTTATTTTTTTTATACAAAATTTATTTCGACACGTGGTTATCTATATCTGATCAATTTAATTTTTTACATGAATAATGTATCCAAAAATCTTAAAATATAAACTGTTTGAATTGTCAATGTAGGGCCAAAAATGGGCCCATAGTGCAAAGTAGACGAATCCAATCTTGATCTCTAACCGGAGACAAGCTGAACCCCTTTCAATAAGAGAAAAGTTAGGGATTATGAAAATTTTTTCATGAAATATTTATGATTCTTGGATTACCTTGATTAGTGTGCGATGCTTTATTCTAAATATAATTCAAGGGTCACAAAACTTTCATAATTATTTTCATGAAAATTTTTTCATAATACCTACTATTGTTGTTTCAATAATTTTATACTAATGGTCCGCACAAAAATAATAGTATAAGAATAATGACCCAAAAAAAAAAATGCAAACGTAATATTATGACTAAAGTGATAATGGGCTATTTTTGTTAAACTCGTGACCTTGGTTTCAAAACTTATCTTTCTTATAATATAATTTTTACATAAACATCAATTATGGAGGTATTTTGAGAAACCTTAAAATATGAGATAATTTTGTTTAATACCTTCTTAAGTCTACACACATATAGTAGCATAGATTGAAGATAGATACATAGATATTGATTGTGTGCCTAATAAAATTGAGATGGTAGACAAATTTGGTTATAAATTGAGCGAGAAATAGTGAAAATGGATGAGAAATTGTGAGGGAAAAAAACAAATAAACAAATAACGTTACTAAGCTTATTTCATTTCTCACCAAAAATGATGAATTTTGGTATTAAAAAAAAAAAAAAAGTTGATTAGTTATGAAATATTTATAATATCAAGTTGTCGATCGAGATGGCGGGCTTTCTTTCAGACCACATCTTTGAGAAGATCGATAGTTTTCCTTAGATCGTAACTGTTTTTTTAGCGGATTTATTTTTTTTTGGTTATTTTTTTGTTGTTGTTGTTATTGTTTTGTTGTTTTTTTCTTTTGTTGTTTGGTTGGTATGACCCCTTGGGGTCTTTTTTCTATACTCTAATGCTTTATCAATATATTGTTCCCCTATTCTCAAAAAAAAAAAAAAAGTTAACCCCTTCAACTATAAAGGAAGAAAAACAAATTTAGCCATGTCCCTTTCTTACATGTTTTGCTTTGCCACTTATCCAAACATATGATAGTCAGAAAATATAATTATTTCTTTTCTTTTTTCACTTAGATGAGAAACTATAACTATTTCTTTTATTTTCTCACCAAGATGGGAGATCATGATCATTTCTTTTCTTCTCTCTCCCTACAATCCAAACATATTGTAAAATTTGAAACACTTAACCTCCCGTGTCTACTTTTTTTATTATTTTCCAATTTAGACTTTTATGATGAAAATGCTCTTTAGCTATAAGATAAATTACACTTTAGCCTTTTGAACTCTCACTCAATATCACCTTATCTCCTCAACTAAAAAATGCTATATTTTGTTGTCTTGAATTATAAATTTGTATTAAATATAAACCTTCCTATAGATAAAAATTTGACATGTAACTTGTATATGATATCTAAAATATTATGCAATATCTAAACTAACATTTTTTTTCCCTTTGAAGGCAACAACAATAGTAGGCATAGTGTCAGCAACTGTGCTTGTTGATTTGGGTAGGAAAAATGAGAGAAAACACATAATATAAAGAGAAGAATAAAGTCTTTATGAGCAGTTCACAACATTTTATACATCATGTACAAGTTACATGTCCATTTTTTTATCAAATTATGTAACAAATTCTTAACAGAATGTTTATATTGATTTAAATTGATAGTTTTAAGTGACAAAGTCTAATATTTTTTAGTTAAGGGGTAGAGTGGCATTAAGTGATAGTTTAAGGGGTAAAGTGCAATTTGCCCCTATAGTTGAAATGATATTTTTGTTATTAATGTCCAAATTGAAGGGGGGGAAAATAGTAAGTGTTGCAATTTTTAATTTAATAAAGTAAAGTGATACGGGATAATAGTTGAGAGAGATAAAATATAGATCTATTTTGGTAACATTTTTAAAAAGCTAACTTATTGACTTATTTTGAATCGTATCATCTCTCTATTTTTCTACACGTCTTTTCATAATAAATAAAAAAAAGAATAATTTGTAAGTCATAATTATTAAACAATTAATAAAAATAAATGATATCTTGTCAAGTACTCTGCTGATATAAAATAGTATTAAAAAAAATGATATATGTAGGCATTTAAAAAAAATTATTAGTGTAAATTCAAATTGTTTCGTGAAATTGTACTTTTAAAAGGAAAATGCAAATAAGGGGCGCTTGTTGACATTGAAAATGTGGTAAGAAATGTTCTAAAAACGTAAGAATGTTAAAACGCCTAATAAAATTTAAAAGTAAATGAAATTCATAAAAAATAATTTTAAATTTAGTGAAACGTGTCTTATGATTTATTTATTTTTTCTCTAGTTAGCAAAACTTTTTACAAAAATATTACTTTATAAAGAGATTTTTTTATAAAAAAAAAATTATTAAAATATTTTGAACTTTTGATAAGAAGTGTTCTAAAAAAGCGTAAGAACGTTAAAACGTGTAATAAAATTTAAAAATAAATATTTTAAATTTAGTGAAAAGTATTATGAAATTCATTAAAAAAATTAGATTTAGTGAAAAGTTTTTCATGATTTTTTTTTTTTTTTCATTTTCTTGTACTCTAGTTAGCAAGAATTTTTACAAAAATATTACTTTATAAAGAGATGTGAAAAAAAAAATTATTAAAATATTTTGAACATTTTTCAAAGTTATTCGAACATTCTATTTTGGGACATTTATTAGTAAATCTCATTTAGGAGACTTATGTCCCAATTAATTCTATTAAAATTCGTATAATTCGTCTAGTTTTATGTGATTGAAAATCACATCATGAATAATGATATGTAAATAGAAATTTTATATAGAAATTTTATACAATATTTATTTTTATTTTTTGAACAAGAAATTTCATATATAATAATATAAGACTTAATAGTGACATTTCACTTTAAAAATATCTATAAAGATTATTTATATAGATTTTATATATGAATTTAATGCTACTACCACATTATTTTTATTGTGCTTTTTATATGAATTTTATATAAAAATGGAGTTTTTCTTAAAAATATTAGTTTAGATCAGGGTCGGCTCAAGGGGCTGCAAGTAAAGTACTTGCTTTAGGTCTCGGTATAACAAAAAGCCTCATTTTAAGTTAAAATTTTATAGGTAAAAGAAAAAAAAAATTAAAAAAAAAGAAAGAATAAAGAATGTCAGTACTTTTCCAAATTAAAATATCAAATTTTCTATCAATTTCATATATTGGCTCTACGCCTATGTGAGATCATATTCATGTGCAATTGGTAAAAAAAAATTGGTGATTCAGTAGAGATTCCTATCGTTTTTATACTAGTAAAAATCTATCTTCCACTCTCTCGCACTCATAAATTGAGAAAATCAAATTTAATTAAAATCAAATATTTTTATAAATAATTTCATTCAGTAGATATTAATTTCACTAAATTTAACTTGTAGGGAAAAATTTTAATTTTTTCATATGCTTGATATTTTTAACTAAAAATAAAATTTATTGACAGGATACATGAACACGACATGATAATATAAAATATTAAATAGATTGAATTAGAGCATCTCTAATCTTATATCAAATTTAAATTTGATAAAAAATTTAATAATAAAAAGTCCAATATCCTTTTATCAAACTTGTATTTTTTTTTTTTTTCAGAAAAAATCTATTTCAATATGCTCTTGATTTAAGAAAGAAGAAAACAACACAAAACAAAAACCGCCTAACTTTAATGTTATGTAGCTGAGTGGCCTGGTTTAGATTGTGAATGGGGCGTTCAAATAAGAAAGATAATTGATTTAAAAACAATTCAATGAACAAAGTGTTGAGTATTTCAAATTTTTTGAAATCCATTAATAGTATCTATATATGTAAGTTTATATTATATATTTATATAATATAAGTATATGTGAATGTTTATACTTTATATGAATAAAAATAGTATTTTTTTTTATAAAATACAAATATTCACACTTTCAATAAATAAAAATAATATATTTTTTTTAAATGTGATTATTTTTTAAAATGTAGGAATAGTTATACTATAATTTTTGGGGGGTTTTTTGGTTAAAAAAAATCAAATAATCACTAAAAACATAAGTTACACTACAAGAAAATACACCATTGGCGACCACTTTTGCCGACTAAAAATATTTTGGTTGCCAAAAGTTGTGGAATTGGCGACCAAAAATTATGTTAGTCGGTAAAAGTACAATATTTACCTACTAAATTTTTTTAGTCGGGGTATATTAATTTTTGGCGACTAAAAAAAAATTTAGTCGCTAAAAATATCACAATTGGCGACTAAAAAAAATTTAGTCGCTAAATTTGCCACAATTGGCAACTAAAAAAATATTTTTGTCGCTGTATATATAGTTTTGGCAACTAAAATAATTTAGTTGCTGAAAGAAAAATAAAAATTTATTTTTTATCTTTCGCGACCAAAAGTTTGGTCGGCAAAACTTTAATTTCAGCAACTAAAAAATATTTTGGTCGCCGTATATATAGTTTTGGCAACTAAAATATTTTAGTCGCTAAAGAAAAATAAAAAATTATTTTGTATCTTTCGCGACCAAAAGTTTGGTCGGCAAAACTTTAATTTCAGCGACTAAAAAATATTTTGGTCGCCGTATATATAGTTTTGGCAACTAAAATATTTTAGTCGCTAAAAGAAAAATAAAAAAATATTTTTTATCTTTCACGACCAAAGGTTTGGTCGGCAAAACCTTAATTTCAACGACTAAAAATTATTTTGGTCGCGGTATAAATAGTTTTGACAACTAAAATACTTTCGTTGCTGAAAGAAAAATAAAAAATTATTTTTTATCTTTCGCGACCAAAAGTTTGGTTGGCAAAACCTTAATTTCAGCGACTAAAAATTATTTTGGTCGCGGTATAAATAGTTTTGGCAACTAAAATATTTTAGTCGCTAAAAGAAAAATAAATAATTATTTTTTATCTTTCACGACCAAAGGTTTGGTCGGCAAAACCTTAATTTCAGCGAGTAAAAATTATTTTGGTCGCGGTATAAATAGTTTTGGCAACTAAAATACTTTCGTCGCTGAAAGAAAAATAAAAAATTATTTTTTATCTTTCGCGACCAAAAGTGTGGTCGGCAAAACCTTAATTTCAGCGACAAAAAATTATTTTGGTCGCGATATAAATAGTTTTGGCAACTGAAATACTTTCGTCGCTGAAAGAAAAAAAAACAATTATTTTTTATCTTTCGCGACCAAAAGTTTGGTCGGCAAAACCTTAATTTCAGCGACTAAAAATTATTTTGGTTGCGGTATAAATAGTTTTGGCAACTAAAATACTTTCGTCGCTGAAAGAAAAATAAAAATTTATTTTTTATCTTTCGCGACCAAAAATGTGGTCGGCAAAACCTTAATTTTAGCGACTAAAAATTATTTTGGTCGCGGTATAAATAGTTTTGGCAACTAAAATATTTTAGTCGCTGAAAGAAAAATAAAAAATTATTTTTTATCTTTCGTGACCAAAAGTTTGGTCGGCAAAACCTTAATTTGAGCGACTAAAAAATATTTTAGTCGCTGTGTAGATGGTTTTGGCAACCAAAATAATTTAGTCGCTAAAAGAAAAATAAAAATTTACTTTCACTCATCACTCTTTCTCTCTCTTTCTATCTATCTGTCTCTCTCTTTCTCTCTGTGTCTCTCTTCTCTTTCTCTCTCTCACTCATCACTCTTCTTTGTCTATCTGTCTCTCTCTATGTCTCTATTTTTGTCTTTGTCTCTCTTCTCTTTCTCTCTCTCACTCATCACTCTTCTCTGTCTTTCTGTCTCTCTCTGTGTCTCTCGTTCATCTCTCTTTTCTCTATCTCTCTTCTCTTTATCTCTCTCGTTCATCTCTCCCTGTATCTCTCTCGTTTATCTCTTTTCGCTCTTTTTCTCTTTCTCTCTCTTTGTTTGTCTCTTATCACCCATTTTTTTATCTTCATCTCTCTATTCTCTTTTCTCTCTCTTACTCATCACTCTTCTCTCTCTGTCTGTCTATCTGTCTGTCTCTCTCTCTTTCTGTGTCTCTCACTCATCTATCTGTTCTCTCATCTCTTTTCTTTATCTGTCTCTTTCGTTCAGCTCTCTTGTCTCTATCTCTCTTGCTCATCTCTCTTCTCTCATCTCTCTTTTCTCTCTGTCTCTATTGCTCATCTCTCTTATTTCTATCTGTCTCTCTCGTTCATCTCTCTTCTCTCTATGTCTCTCTCGCTCATCTCTCTTCTCTCTATCTATCTCGTTCATCTCTCCTCTCTTTCTGTCTCTTTTTCTAACTCTCACTCTCTATCTCTTTCTCTCTTTGTCTCTCTCTCTTTTTCTCTCTCTCACTCATCACTCTTCTCTATCTGTCTGTCTTTGTCTCTTTTTCTCTTTGTCTCTCGTTCATCTCTCTTCTCTCTATCTGTCTTTCCTACTCATCTTTCTTCTCTCTCTATCTCTCTCTTTTTCTATGTCTTTCTCTGGATCATCTCTTTTCGTTCTCTTTCTCTCTCTCTTTGTCTATCTCCCACTCATCTCTTGTTTTTCTCTGTCTATGTCTCTATCTCTTCTCTCTCTGTGTCTCTCTCTCTATCTGTCTATCTCTCTGTCTCTCTTTCACTCATCACTCTTCTCTCTCTCTTTCTCTATCTCTTGTTCATTTCTTTTTGTTGTCTCTCTCTCTCTGTGTGTGTCTATCTCTCGCTTTTTTTCTTTCTCTCTGTCTCTCACTCATCTCTCTTTTCTCTCAATCGTTCATTTCTCTCAATCACACTCATCTCTTTCTCTGAGCCCATTGTTGAAAGAGGAAAAAGTCAAAAAATGAAATGGGTCTCTTTTTCTCTCTGTCTCTGTCTCTCGCTCATTCTCTATCTTTCTTCTCTATCTCTCTCATCTCTTTTCAAATATTTTTTTCAATTATTTTTTTCCCAATAATTTGTTTTTTCAATTATAATGTGTATGATCCCATCGTCATAAATAATAAAAAATATTAATATAAATATTTTAGGCCTAGACAAACATGTTTTTTAGTTTATATTTTCATTTTTTTAAACATTTTGTTCAAACCAAACGCATTTGTAATTTATGTTTTCTAAAAATAAACAAAAACCAATTTATAAAATATTTCCCCTACTTCTACCAAAGTAAAAAAATAAGAATAATTTTTTATTCATTAAGATAAAAATGAAACAAATAAATTTTCAACTTTAATTACTTAAAAAAAAAGAATCAAAAAAAAAAGAGTCATTAACTATAAAAAAAATTATTATTTTAACAATTTCTCGCTCATCTTTCTTCTCTCTCTATCTCTATCTTTTTCTATGTCTTTCTCTCCATCATCTCTTTTTTCTCTTTTTCTCTCTATTTGTCTATCTCTTACTCATCTCTTGCTTCTCTCTATCTCTTTCTCTCCAATTGTGACATTGGCGACCAAAATTTTTAGTCGCGGAATGTGACAATTGGCGACCAAACTAATTTTGGTCGCAGAATGTCACAATTGGCGACCAAAATTTTTGGTCGCGAAATGTCACAATTGCCGACTAAAAATTTTGGTCGCGAAATGTCACAATTGGCGACTAAACTTATTTTGGTCGCAGAATGTCACAATTGGCGACCAAAATTTTTGGTCGCGAAATGTCACAATTGGCGACCAAATTAATTTTGGTCGCAGAATGTCACAATTGGCGATCAAAATTTTTAGTCGCGAAATTTCACTATTGGCAACCAAACTATTTTTGGTCACAAAATGTCACAATAGGCGACTAAAATTTTTGGTCTCGAAATGTCACAATTGTCGACCAAACTAATTTTGGTTGTGGAATGTGACAATTGGCGACTAAGAAATTTGGTCGGCAAAAGGCGACTTTTCGCGACCAAAGTGTATTAGCGACAAAATGGATTAGTCGCAGTAAATAAATATTTAGCGACCAAAAATTTAGTCGGCAAATGCAACTTTTCCCGACCAGCGAAAATTTTGGTTGCGAATTACTTTCCGCGACCCTCAATTGGCAACCAAACTAGCGACAAAAAAAATTGGTCACGGATAACTTTTGCCGACCAAAAATAGACTTTCAGCGACTAATTTTTTTGTTGCCAAAAGTGTTAATTCTTGTAGTGTTATTTGGTAGTCTTGGAATATTATTCTACACCATTAAGAGCATCTCCAACCTTACATTAAACTTTTCATCAAGTTTAAGTAAATTTTCATCAAGTTTAAGTAAAAAATTGATGAAAAGTTTGATCTGATACGGTGCACTCCAACGTTAAATTTAAAATTTTCATCAAATGCCCAGTTGTTCGGGCAGACATCCGGACATGGGCAAAATTTGGGTTCAAATAAAGAAAGCCCGATTGTTCAGGAGGATATCTGGAAGGATGTACAACCTAACGATTACCTACAGATTTAATGAACGATAAATGATCCCTTCATTTGATGAAATATTTGGTTATCTCTCCAATCTGATATCAGTTTGATGACAACGTTAGAGCTGACACTTCTTCCATTTTTCATCAAATTTGAATTTGATGAAACATCTTATGTAATGTTGAAGATGGTCTTACAGAGAGACATTTGTCTAGTTGTCTCTCGAAAAAAGACAAAAAAGTAATAAATTTTAATGTTTCTGTAAGAATTTTTTCTAAATATGGCTTAATGTGGCTTATACATGATTATACTAGATTCATCTCATTAAGTAAGATACATGTACATCAATTAGATGGTGACTAATCATTAATGAATGCACCTATATATACGTAATGTATAGAAGACTAATGGAGATAGTGTCAATGCATTAAATATGATAGATTCATTATGAATAAATCTTAAAGATGCATTATGTATCTATTATGGATGTAGAAGATACATTAATATATCTAATGAGTTCATTAATATAGAAGATGCATTATGTATCATGAATTCTATTTAATGAAGTTCATTGAATGGATGGATTCTTTGATGGGAAGAATACTAATATAAATAGTGTAAGGTCCCAAACCACACTCTCCATTACAAAAACTCAAGTTGTCACCACAAGAAAGCTCCCATCGCCTAGAGAGAGAAAAGTGGTTTGAAGATCTTAGACAAATAAAGAACTTGAAGATCAAGGTCTTCTATTCAAAGTTTCTCTTTCTCAAAAGAGGTTTTTATACCATCATTGATCAAGGTATGTATACACTTATTTTGTATAGTTGAAATTCATATAGTTTTCATGTATAGAATTGAATCCTTAATGATTTTTAGTTTATGTTCCGCAAAATTTTCTATCAATTTCAACAAATAAAATTTAAATTAGGACATCACTTCAGCTTGTCCAGGAGCACCAAAAATAATTTTCCCACTATAAAAGTTGAGAGTTACTAAAATAAAGATAACCACCTCAATAAGTTTTTGATATAACTTTAAAAAAAAAAATTTATTCCCATATACATGAATGTTAGTTTTTTTTTTTCATCTCATAAAAAAGTAAAAAAACTACAAAGTAACTAATCCCAATTGAGGTTTCATTTGAAAAGTGACTTTTTGATAATTTTCAGTTAAAATATCATGTAAAAAAATTAATATGTATAAAAAGGATTTTTTAATTTTTACATAAAAATGTACCAAAAAATATAGGAGAAGGAATCTTTGACTTTGTAGGGTAAATAGAAAAAAAAATGTTTGACTTTTTTTATATAAATTAATATTTTTGGAAAAATTATAAAAAAAAAATACTAGGATTTGATTTCTATAACAAAATAAATTTTGAAATTTTAATTTCGTCAATTAAACCTTAAACTTTTAATTTTAGTTAAATCATCTACCTATTTTTACTAAGTAAAATTGATGAAAAAAATATTTTAGTCATTAAACTTAATGAAAAATGATATTTTCGACATTTTGTACATACTTATATAAAGTTTAATAACTAAAATCTTGGGAAAATTAGGCAGAGATTCTCCATATGTTTTTGTGTAAAAGTTTAAGGATAACAAAAATTAGTTTGCTAGCTAAGGTCTCTAAGATTTAAAATTGTAGAATGATAAGGACAGATTTTGATAAACATGGACCAAAATGTCCTTTTAAGCCCATAAACCCTAATTTTTTTATTTGATTTTTCATGAGCGCGCTCTCTCTCTATCTCTCTTAAAGATTTCTCTGTCTCCCTCTTTAGGATCTATCTCCAAGTTTCCAACACCATTTCTATTGTATCTCTGACGTCGTCACTACACCCACTGACGTTCATTTACCATTGTTATCTAACAACTACTATTCACCATTACCGACAACTTCTCTTCAACTATGCATAGATCTAACATGTTTTACTTTCTTTTCAATTGGTTTGTTTTATTATTGTCAATTTGTGCATAAATCTGATGTAAGAGTTTTTAAACATCTTTTCTCTCATCTCTCTATCCTTCTTTCTCTCTTTCTGTTATTTTCTTTGTTCCTATATTTTTCTACTTTGAAATACGAAATTTCTCTGACTTTATTTTTTTTAATGTTGAAACAGAATTTTCTCTATCATTGTGTCGAAATATAGAATTTCTCTGTGTCTTGTGTTGAAACATATAATTTTCTCTGTGTCATTTTTTCTGTATTTTTATGTTTTTCATTTTGTCATTGTGTTGAAACACAGAATTTTTCTTTGTGTTCTATGTTGAAATACAAATTTTTCTCTGTGTCATTGTGTTGAAATACACATATGATTTTCTCTGTCATTGTATTGAAACACACGAAATTTCTCGGTGTAGACACCTTATTTTTGACCGCCCTTACGACTTGGACGTCACCACTTGCACACCCAATGATGAATGTGTATATACTTGTTAAGTGCTCGGAGTCCTCAGTAGAATGCCACAGCTTTGAGCCTTCAAACCCTATACACCTCTTGCCTTCAAGCTTGAAAAACCTTGATGCCTGTCGGCCACCACTATTGGCTGCCGACCACTGTTCTTGGCTGCCGGCCACAAGTATGTTTTGCAGATATTTTCTGCCAGCTGTTGTCACTGATGCATGCACTTGCTTATACGTGTATGTATTGATATTTCTGAGGGAGTTTTATGTTTGTCTATATATAGGAGACCTCCCATCTTGCCTAGAAGATTAGAAAATTTTGGAGCAAATTATTTTCTCTCTCTCTACAATTCTCTCTCTTTCTTGCTAATTATTGAACCTTTGCCTATACACTTTAAACCAAACCTTACTATCTTGGAGCTGAGGTACTTTTAAGCCTAGTTTGAGCTCTTGAGGGTGTGTATGTGTTGAATTGTTGCTTAGAAGTGTTTTTCTCTTCGAGAGATATAAAGCTTGACTTGTTTTCTTGCTTTATTTGCTTTGTTTCCTACTGTTTTTTGGCTGTATAAACTTTGTAATTTTGGGCTGAAACTTGTGGTTTAAGGTCTTAAAAGGTGGAGGGGTGGTTCACCTTTCTTTCTACCTTGTTTCTCTAACATTTACCCTTGTGTTTCCCACCTTTACACTATCTTTTTTTGAGCTTTTAAACATTGATTTTCAAAGCTTTTTCAGTGGCTAAAATGTTGTTTTGAAGTCCAAAAATGGTGGGAGTAGCCCTCTTTGTGCTTTGTTTACTAGCTTACATAGCTCCATGTTTTAGCTTATTATTCTAACTATTTTTTGTCTCAATTACAGCATGTTTTAGGACTTATTTTAAACTGTTTTAGGACTATTTCTAGTGGTTCATTGCATTTGAGCCTTGTATTGCATGCTTGTAGTGTAATTGTCCTCATAGGTTTGGTGGTTTAGGCCTTAGCCATCAACCTATTTGAGTTAATAGCATTTGTTTATGGCTTTCCATACTTGTTTTCACCCCTAATCACTTCAGCAACCTCCCTCTTTTCTTGGTTTTTTCTTTGCTTTGAAAGTTGGTTCAAGCTACTTGCTTGCTTAAAATATGAGATTGAGGTCTTGTGCTTAATGATTTAATCCCTTTTAGGGGTTCATTACCAACGGCATGACACTTCTCTCATACCTAAAACAACTCTTGGTTTGATGCTTTTTTCCATTAGGGGACTTCAAGCTCACCTTTAGACTTAATTTGCTAAGGAATGATTGGTAATTAAAATGAAGTAATGAAATGAGGACTAAAAATTATGCAAGATAATAATTTGGTTTGGGTTCAATCGGACGTTAATTGAACCCTTGAGTCTTGAATCGTTTCATACTTGTTAGTGATGTAAACAGTTCAAGAATCAATGTCAACCACTTCCCTTGATCAATCCATGATAGGGAGGGGGTTTGAAAGTTTTCATTTGTTGCATTTATTGAACTTGCACACTTTGGTTCATAGGCCATCATGCAATGAAATTGTATCGATTGATGATTTGTGAATCAAGTTTACCACTCCTTTGAGCTGTTTGATGATAAGGGGGATATGTTGTGCAAACAACCCTTGAGAAATATCCTGCTCTTGCTTTGTTTGCTCTCTGTTGCAACAGGAAGAATCAAGCATCAATGGCCGGCATGCCACTTTTTGTGGCCGGCAGGCCACCATTTCTAGCCTGCAGACACCTTTGCAAAACCTAACAGTGCCCTTTTGAAACAGAATAGAGTTGATTTTGAGGTGAAAAATAGTGTAAGTGTTTTACTATGCAATAGAGGCATCTGGCAGCAGAACAGTGGCTTTTTTTGGGTGAAAATCCGCGCATACATAAGCATTCCTCATTTTTCGAGGTGGAGTAGTTAGAATAGTTAACTTAATACTTCTCTCGTATTGTATTCATGTTGTAATTAGTTAATTTCATTAGTTAGTTCTAATTTGTTAAATAGTTAATTAGTGTAATTAATTAACTAGTTACATAGACTATTTAATTTGTTGTAATAATTAATTAGCTAGTTTAGTTAATTATTTCCTTCGTTTTGTAATAGTTAGTTAATTCGTAGTAATTAGCCTAGCTAGTTAGTTTATCCAGACCCTTCTGCGTGAGGGCACAAACTCGTAATAATGTGTATTGTCTTTCAACCTCACGTCTTTCTCCCTTTTATTTACTAGCTTATGATGGTTAGTTTTAGGGCATCATATTTTGTTTAGCATCTCTCATGCCTTGCATCCACTTGTATTGCATACATTGGGCTAAGTTCATCATGCTAACTTGCATTACTAGTTGAACGCTTCTTTGAATACATGCTTAGACCGCGTGCTATCAAATCAATTCATATGTCATATTAGTAGTCGAGCCTAATAAATTGCATATTGCATGCATTGCATTAGTCATATTGCATAATTAGGATCATGCATTATTCTAACTCATCTTTTTCGGCTTGGAGTACTAGGTGAGCTTTTGTTTGTTTTAGCATATTGCATTGTATGTTAGTGATGTCATGTCTAGCATGCTTGCCATGAGGCTAAATACTTAATTGATAAACTGCTTGAATGCCTGTGGATGAAGGCTAATTGTTTGAATTGGAATAATTTGAGTAAATGTTTATATGCGATTACTTTTTCAAGTGGTACATGTGACAACCCAGATTTTTAATTATTCCGTAGAATTTATACTAATATTATTTAATCTCAGTTTGGAAAATATATAATTTATTATATATTATTATGTATAATTTTATAAAATAATATAATTATTAAATGTTTAGGGGTCAAAATATAAATAATAATAATAATAATGGGTGTGGTACTAAAATAAATAATTAATTTTCTATTGGTATATGATAAAGTATAATTTAATTAAGAATTAAATTATTTATATAATTATATTAAAATATTGGGTTAAAAAGTAATTATCTTAAATATCTATTAAGGATAAGAACGAATCTATATAATTATTATCGAATCTGCCACATAGTACGCTCACCTGCCACGTTATGCGCTCGCCTCCCTATTTATAGGAAGGAGCTGATCAGGATGGAAAGAAGAAAAAGAAAGAAGGAAAAGAAAAGAAAGAGAAGAAAGAGAGAAAGAAAAGGAAAGGAAAGAAAGAAAGGAAAAAAATGGTGAAAGCTAAAAGGATCTTTGACAGTAGAAAGAAAGAGTAAGGTATTAAAGTTAAGGTGAGTTATATTATACCTTGAATTACAAAAATGTATTTTACGTATGTTTTGACTTATCATAGTCTGTTTTACACAAGTTATGTTTTATTAGTATATTAATAAAAGTTATGTTTTATAAAAGTTTCAGTTACGTGGTTTAATTTCTGAACCCTATTTGCTTAAAAAGAAACTCATAGATATGTTTGTTTATATTTTAAAGAATATTTGGCTATGACCTTATATACAATTATGTTTTGTAAGTACCACCACGGGAGTCTCACGCCTTGGGGGACTTAAATAACCATTGGCCTCTGTTTGACCACTTTGTGGTCCTCTGTTTGTCATGGATCCATTGACCTCTGTTTTGTGCGGAGCAAAATGATGTGCGGAGCTAAGTGCTACACTATTGTGGGAGCCACCTCTAGAATCCGTACGAGCCACCTCTTGAATCCGTACCTCTGTTTTGTACGGAGCAAAGTGCTGTGTGGAACTAAGTGCTACACTATTGTGGGAGCCACCTCTAGAATCCGTACGAGTCACCTCTTGAATCCGTACCTCTGTTCTGACTGTCACTTCTGTGACCTCTGTTCTGTTCTGTTCTGTACCGTGGTTATGGTTATATATTTATATAATATCTGTATTTCAGTTTCTACTACTTAAATGATTTGTTTATGTAAATGTTTTGGCCTAACTAACGATCCATGGTTATTTCGTGTCCCTTATACTCATGGTATAATATTTCTCACTCTGCCATGTGCTTATAGTTGTTTACCAATTTTCAGGAAACATGCAATTCAGAAATAACTTCTGGAAAGTCTTAGATGTGGGGGCTGCGAAATAGACACACACACAGTATTTTTATGATATTTCTCTATGTAAATATCGGCCTTTTTGGTCAATATATTTTGTAATAAAAATAGAAGCTCCAACGATTATTTTGGTACCCTTATTTAAATATTACTTCCGCTCGCGTTTTTGATTTGTTTAAGAATTGGCCGGAGGTAACCTTAGTTACTGGCCATCACGATGCTTAACCCTTGGGTTCGGGGAGCGGGTCGTGACAGTACATATTCGAAACAATTTTCAAAACAAATATGAAATCAAATGTTTCAATTTTTGCAAATTAGTCTATACTTGTGTGCGCACATAGTAAGTTAGCTTAATAAATTGGAACAAGAGCATATAATGTAAATAAGATTCACATCATGATTAGTAGAAGCCAATCTTTGATCAGACGAGCAGGGGTGCTCAATTCATGACCTTCCCCACTCGTACCTAAGTTCTCGAGCCGAGACAATCTTGGTGATGACAGACACGTGGCCTTTGGCACGAGTCATGGGTTTCCTAAATTTCTCAAAAAAATTAGGTGGCGACTTTGTATCTGGCAAAGTAGTCCATTTTTGGTAATTTGATTTAAAATCAATTTTCCAAAAAAATTTGCCAGATTTGGACTTTTTGGTGTTTATCTATTTCATATTACACTTGTGAGATTAGATTCAGAATCACAAGAGTCCGATACTGTAGGACTTAGTCGTCTTCTGAAAGGGGGCACGAAAAGTCGAGCTACACTCGGCCTCTATTTTTCTTTGTGTTAAAACAAAATTTTCTCTATATTTATATGTTTTTCTTCATATTTTTATGTTTTTCAGTCTGTACGAAAGTCAGAGAAGTTTTATTGTGATGTAACAATGAACACAGTAAAATTTCATGGTTTTTTTTTTTTTCTTCCAAATTTCATATTACTTATGAATCTTATTTGGAAGCACTTATCAATAAGATTCTAAAAATATAAATTTTACCAAAAATAAAAATGTAAATAAAAAGTTATTAAATTTTAAAATTTTGAAATAATTTAAATCATGTAAGAGGTAACTAACTTTGGGGCTATTTTTATCAAAAATTATTAAGTATAGTTTGTTTTCAGTATGACTTATAAGTTGATTTTTTTACTTATTATGAAAAGGCATGTAAAAAAAAAAGAGGGATGATATGATATAAATAAGCTAATGAGCAACTTATTTATTGTGTCCCCAAAAGAGCTCATATATTTGTTGGAGGACCTAATCTACTACTAAAAAAACTTGTCTGTCCTTATTCTTTTAAAGTAATATTAGTAGAGATCTTAAACTAAAAACTCCATACATTTTGGTTGTACTTGGTTCAGTTTTAAAATCAATCTTGGAAGATAATTTTGTGAAAAGCGTTTGAAAATTCAAAACTTGTTTGGTTATGAGTTTTCAAACTAGTTTTGAGTTGTATATTTTGAAAATAGCTTTTAGAAATTTGAAAATTCAAAACTTAATTGATTATGAGTTTTCAAAATTAGTTTTTGAGTTTTTTTTTAGTCTTGTATTTTTTTTATCTTGTAATCAAATTTTTTTTGTAATATTATAGTCAAATTTGTTTATTTCTTTCATATATCTAATCTAATTTCATTTTTAGATGCATCTAATCTAATCTATAGGACAAAGTTTCACTCCATATTTTTATTTTGTATCAACGTTTTAAAAATTTTAACACTTTTTCTGATTTTATATCCACTCAATTTACATACATTTAAAATTTTTATCATTTAAATGTAGTTTTTTTTTATTATAAAACTACCGAATAATGAGAAACATACACACACCAAAAAAAAAAAAATTTTTGAGCCTATTTAAAAATTAATACAATTTTAATATTTTATGTATTTATTAAATTTATTTTTGAATTTTTCATATTTTGTTTACTATTTAAATATATCTAGATCATATACATCTAAAACATAAAAAATTATTTGGCTAATACTTAAAAACCAAACAAAATCAATTTTGTGAAAATGCTAAACCAAACACGTTTTGAGTTTTAGGATTTGAATGTTTTCAAATATAGCGACTCCGGTTTTGACCCGACCCTTGTTGTAATTGGATATGGGTTTCTTGGTTTTGTACTATTGAACATGTCTTGCTTATCTTTTTTTCCCTTAAACTTGGCTATGAGATTGTTGTGGTTATGTTTGGAACATGTTGGTTGTTCAATTTCCCAACTCTTGTTGCCTAGAATTTTGCTCTTCTTGCGCTCAAGTGAGCTTGGAAAACTCTCAGTCCTTTTGCAGATCTGCAAAACTATTGGGAGAGTATATTCTACGCTCGAGCGGCGTTTCCTACACTCGAGCTGGTGTGCGCTCGAGCGACTATTCTTGCGCTAGGGCGATGTTCTTCTGTCTGCAAAACTACTAGATGTGTGTATTCTGCGCTCGAGCGGTCATTTATTGCGCTTGAGTGGAACAATTTATTGTGTCTAACGCTTAAGCGTCAACTTTTGCGCTCGAGCGGACTGTGCGTATATCAGTTCGTAGCAGTACCTTTTTACATCACTTTTTCATATCTTTTTCCACCAAAGCCCTAGATCGGAACTCTCTCTCCAAAACTCATATTCTCTCTACATTTTCACCTAGATCTAGTGATCTCCATACCTGTGTGCCCTTGTTAAAAATGTAGTGCATCTCAAGAGCTCTCTTTTGATCCGATTAAAGCTTAGTTTCAGTGTCTTTGAAGTTTCTCCATCTCTCCCTTTGGTCTTCTAAGCTTGGGGTCACTACTAGAAAATTGGCTTTTTGCGACTAATGTTTTTGCGACTGATTATTTGACCGTCGCAAAAACTATTATTTACAATAGCACCCTCCTTTTATAATGCCTATGCCTTAACAGAGACTGATTTCCCCTGGACTCTCATTTCCCCCAAATCTGATTTCACTCGATCGTGTGTGAGTAAAAGAATCTGATTTCCCTCTATAGATCACCATGGTCGTCTGAAGAAGAGACCTCCAACAATATGAACTCTCTCTCTCTCTCTCTCTCTCTCTCTCTCTCTCTCTCTCTCTCTCGTCTCAGTGAGTCTCTTCGAATCATTCATGCATATTTCAACTTCTTCGTCTCTCTACTTCGATCACTTGTTTCTTATCATCTGAACTCACTGTAGTCACAACCGTAGATCACCTTTCGATGAAGCTTTGGTTTGAATCAATCATTCCTCATCTGCTACAGGTACAAGTTGAACCATTTAATTCTTAATTGTGTATTTTCTGTGCTGCGAAAATGATGAACTTGCTCTGAACTTGCTTGATTTCAATTCTGAATTCGAATTATTATTATTATTTTCTGTCATGTTAGATTGGAGCATGTGTAACATCAGCTAATCTGGATTTGAAAGTTAGATCAAGGAGATATAAATAATTGTGTATTTTTGACGAAGCTTTTATAGATTCGGACCTTATAGCGTTCAATAAATAATTGTGTATTTTCTGTCATTAATTATGTATTTGATTTCAGTTCTGTGCTGCGAAAATGATGAATGTGTATTTTCTATATCCAAATTTCTATCATCTCTTATGTAATTTGCTTGACAATAGATTCGGACCTTATAGTGTTCGATAAATAACAAAATTGAATAGATTATATAGCTGTTCAATCCAATCCTTTATTGTTTATATAGCTGTAATATTCAGTGAGTCAATCTTTTTTTTTTTCTGTTCGATGAGACGCTCATGATTGAATAGATTAGTGTTTTTGATCTTTTCATTTGCATTGTTCTACGGCACTTGGAGGCCATTGTTCATCTATGAATGTTTTACTTGGAAACCTGCAACAATAATGGTTTCAAGAAATAAATATGCTAAACTACTGATGTATTGTTCTGTGGCACTTGGAGGCCATTGTTTATCTGTATATATGATATGATTTTACTTTCAATTGTTAATGCTCTGCTTATTGATGAAATCCATATGATGGAGCAGATGTGTATCGCTTGGTTATCATCCTTCCAAACAGTGGCTGCTCAAAATCATTCTCTCTTTTTATTTTTTTCGACTTTGCTGTTTAGTAGTTGCTGTACTCAATCTGTTGGAAACATTTTAATGTTCATATTACTCTAGAGAGTATAAGACATTCTTTAATTCGACAAGAGGACAACATCATATTTAGCCTCCTAGAGAGAGCACAATATTGTTTCAATGTTGACACATATGACCCTAATGCTTTCTTCATAGATGAGTTCCACTGCTAGGTTGATTTCATAGTCAAAGATGCTGAAAAACTTCATGCTCAGGTATGTTATGCCTTAATTTATGAAAGGAGGAAAATAGAATGATTTTATTGCTAGTTTCTGATTTATTTTTTAGTGCATATCAGGTTGGAAGATACAAGAGTCCCGATGAGCATCCTTTCTTCCCAGATGACTTACTAGATCCAATGCTGCCACCTCTGCAGTACCCTCAGGTAAGACAATAGATACAATGGTTTTAGTTAATTTACTTTGAGCCAGAATTATCATTGACATAGCTTGTAACATAATGCGTAACATGCAAATTTATGAAGTTTGGTTTGGAACAGGAGATGATTTTACTGCAGTAATGTACTGTGAACTGCATTTTAATGCTTCTGAGTGTGTGCTTCCTTTAACACACCTATTTGTATATGATAATTTGTTTTTAATTTGATTTTGTCCATGAAGCTCATCATGTTTAATTTTCTACAAATGGTAAAGCAAGCAGCCTAAACTGAATATCCTACGTTGAATTATAAACAAGACATTTTCCCCGTTGTAAAACAGTGAATGATCCATTTGCCGAGTATTAGTGACCGCCTACTGTGTTCAATAGTTACATTAATGATCCAACATTCTTTCTCATGATAGAAGTAAAGTAATTGATGGATTTGTTGCTTTTGCAGATATATGCTCACTAATTATATATATATTAGCATAACGTTTTTCAATATGTTTTTTATATATCCCAAAGCATGGCATTTAACATAGTGTTAGGGATTAACCAATCATTCTAACTTGCAACTATTCATTCTATGTATTGCTGTACTTTGTTTGCAGGCTCTCTCAAAGAGAATTCATTATGGTAAATTTGTAGTAGAGGCTAAATTCCGAGCTTCACCAGATGCATATGAAGCTGCCATTAGAGCACAAGTTTATATTTTATTTTTTAGATGCACCCAGTGCATCCATTCCTTTAGTATAACTTTTTCAAAACCTTGTGTGCTAAAATAGGTCATGATCACTTTGATTTTGTTAAATTGTGGTGCTTGTGATTTTGCAGGACAGGACTCGACTGATGGATTTACTGACGTATCCCACTGTAGAAGAGGCAATAAAGAGGAGAGTAGAGATGAAAGCCAAAACTTATGGGAAAGAGGTAACTGATAATAATAATGTAGAGGAAGACGGAGCTGATCCGGTATGCAAAATAAAACCAAGCTTGGTTGCTGACCTATATGGGGACTGGATCATGCCCTTGACCTATGTGGGGACTGGTTTGCTTTACATAACATTTAAGCTTGAAGGTCTAGACTGTTTGACTGTTTAAAATGAACCTCATAGGTATTTATTGCTCAAGCAAAGATAATTTGAATGATGTCTAATATATTAATGTATATTTTTGCAGGTAGTGTTGAGGGAGTAGTTGATATGATTGGGTGGATGATATTGAGAGCTAAATTGAGAATTTTTTATTTTATTTATTTATTTATTTTTTTGAGTACTTGAATCTATTAGTATTTTGTATAAATACTTTTAAGGATGGTTGATGGATATTTGTTTTGCATGTATAGAAGTTTATATTTTGTATGCACATTTTTTTTTTTTTTGAAGAAAGATAATTTTGTTGAGAGAAATGAAGGAAAATAATACATGAGTATTAGAGTTTTTGCAAATATCACTTTACATTTATTGTATATAATATTTGAATATATATATATATATATGAGAACATAGATCGTTAAAACATTGTAGGCCTTTTTTTTTTAATAATTTTTTTACGACGGTAACAAGATGGTCGCTAATACATTGTAGAAATTTTTAAAATTTTTTTGCGACGGCAAAACATTGGTCGCCATAAGTAGATTAGGCGGTCGCAAATAGTTTGCGGTTGCTGTTTTGCGGTCGCAAAAAGTATTTGCCACCCCTACATTTGCGACCCCTATTTGCCGTCGTATAGGCCGTCGCAAAAGGTCTTTTGCGACTGTTTTTTTATTATTTGCGACGGCTTGTAGCGGTTGCAAAAAGTACTTTTTTTAGTAGTGGATAGGGACTCTCTACACTCTCTATGAGTTTTAACTTGGCTATTCCTTGATGTGTGAGAAACATTGGGTTTTGAAGTGATTTTAACAAACCTAGGGTTTGTGGTTTACATTCAAAAGAGGGGTTTTAAAAATGATGTCTTGAAAAGGATCATGGGAATGAATATGAACTTGTGTTGTGTTAAAATATATGATTTGGTAGTTGGGATGAGATTTAGAAGGAAATAGAGTTTTGCCCTAAAATGTTCAAGTAATTATTTTGCATAAATAATAAAATTGGAAATGAGAATATGAAATTAGATGAATGGTTATATAAATGGTGAAGTTGGATGTGTATCATCTCCCATCTATGGAAATTTGAATAATTTATCTATTTTAAAGATTGTACATCTGTTTATAAATATCTGTTTTAGGCTATCGATGGAGGATAGTCATGATTGTTGTAGAAATTGCATGAGGATTAGGTGAATTGAAACTAATCTCTTATTGATTGTCATTGAATATGACCGTGTTTAATACATTGTATATGTATGATGTTTGGAAGGGGAAAGGGAATTTACTCCATGTTTGGGAGGAGAAAGGGGATGGACTCTATTGAATTAAGTTAGCCTGTGCGTCCAGGATGAAAGTCTCGAAAACATTGTGTATACATGAGTGCCGATTTCCGCAGACGAAATTTTCGTAAAATGGCAAATTTAAGTGTTTGTGTGTAGTGGTTGTGTGGTAAGAAAACCACTAAGTTGTAATCTCAGTTGGGTTGTTTGGATAACAATGGGTATGATTCATGAATTAAGGAGATATGAAATGACGTGAAACGAATTGATATAAAATGGATTGGGATATATAATACTTAACATAATATGGTTTTGGAAAAATAGTTGTAAATGATTTTATTGTTGAGCATTGGTTATGTGCACCATGTTTATAACCTAATTAAAGTTCATATATTGTGCTAGATTATTTCTATTGGGTTTTGGCTTACCCTATTTGGGAAAAACCATTTTCAGGTATCGGTGATATTCTTCTACCAAGGCAATACCTTAGGAGGATTTTGGAGTTGAGAGCTCACTTTCAAATATTTTGTATTTGTTTTTGTACAAGCCTAGGGCTTTATTTTGTATTGAGCTTTCTGACTCATTTTGTTATAACCAAGTATCGTCTTAGAAAGTTGTAAGCCCGTAGGGTATATATTTCGTTGATCATTTAATTTGGTGCCACATGCTATAGATTCAGGATAAAGTTTATAAATGTGTAATGCATGTGCCCCTTTTGTAAATGGACTCTGATTAATGAAAGTCTAATACTCTGTTTATGTCAATTTGTATTAGTCTTTACTATTGAATTATTGTATTATTTTCGGGGCGTTACATCAAAAATCTTGAACTAAACAAGTTTTGGATTTTAAATTTTGGAATGAGTTTTTAAAAACCCTAAACTAAATAGGTTTTTGGTTTTGAATTTTGAAAAATTAATCAAAAATTTAAACAACGCACCATTTTTTCCTTTAATTTTACTTAAGTCAAATTCTTATTTTTTGAATTATAATTTCTACTTAATTTGTTTTAATAATTTTGAAAATTTTGAAACTAAATTAATGGATTGTTTAAGAAGTGCTAGATTGGTATATTTATGACTTTTTATAATAAAAAAAATGTAAAATGTGAGTTAGGATTAAAGTGATATGGTAGAGAGATGATATTACATAAATAAAATGATTGTGACCCAAATAAAATAATGTGCTAAAATAATATGTACTATTTTATCACATACCAAACAAATCTTACCGAGAGATTGTTTAAGAAGTTAGATGTTAGCACACTTTTTTATTTTTTTATATCACTTTTTTATTTTTTTATAAAATAAAAAAAAAATATAGTACTTATTTTGTAATTTCCAAACAACCCCTACTTGTCAAGCCGCCAGTACTTAAAAAGAAGTCTATTGATCGTAATTTACTTTTATGGGTAAATTATAAATACATATTTTAAAATTTGATTAAAATACAAATCACTTATGTATTTTTAAAAATTACATTTTATATCTGCGATTTCTAATTTTATAACAAATCGTCCATTTTATAAATTAGAAATATATTTTAATTAAAAATTTTGTTAATTGACTTGATAATTATTGTATAGGAGAATAATTACAAATTTTATTTTTTTAATTAATTCTATTAAATAAAAAATTATAATGAAAAAATATTTATTATTTTTTAAATTATAAAAAATAATTTATATTTTAAACAAATTTAGAAAGTATATTTATAATTTATCTTACTTTTATTTTTATTTTTATTTTTGTAAGAATAGAAAAGAACAGGTACAAAGTCATCGCCATCATCAGAACTCTGGAAACTTCCACACCCTTCTCGTTGTCTCTAGTTTCTAAACAGATCTCTCACCCTCTCTCTACTCCAACCACTATAATTAAACCAATCCCAACACCAATCAACAATCAACAATCTACTTGTCCAACAAACACAAACACAAACACAAACCCGAGCGTTTATACAGAGTCAAAGTTTTAGCAGTAGCAGAACAAGGAAGAAAGAAGAGCGTTATATACAGACTCAAAGTTTTAGCAGTAGCAGAAAAAGGAAGAAGGAAGAAGAAAAAAAAGAAAAGGAGATTACAGGAGAGATGGGTGTAGATTATTACAAGATATTACAGGTAGATAAGTCTGCAAAAGATGATGATTTGAAGAAAGCTTATAGAAAGCTTGCTATGAAGTGGCACCCTGATAAGAACCCCAACAATAAGAAAGAAGCTGAGGCCAAATTCAAACAGATCTCTGAAGCCTATGAGGTATCTCTCTCTCTCTCTCTCTCTCTCTCTCTCTCTATATATATATATATGCTTATTATATCAGTTGATACATTCAGTGCCTCAATTAATTGTTATTTATGAGAATTCTTAATGGGGAAATTACCTATAAGTTGTATTATCAAAAAATTATTACAGAATGATGAAAAAGTTTGTAACTTCAATGATTATTATGTATAAAATTTATCACTTTATCTGTAATTTTTTTTAAAAGGTTTACCCTGAATTGAAATTCCCCCATTGTTAATTAATCCCCAAAGATGAGACCTTTTTTACAATCTTTGTGAACCCATTATTTTCGATTTCGGATTATAGCAAAGGCTGTAAAGATTGTTTAAATTTGATTTGATAATTTAAAGAATTTCAAAATAAGTATTTGTTTGATCTCAAACGAATTGAGTCGAGTTGAAGTATATTGATTTCTTTGTAGTGTAGTCTATGAGATTATTAAACACGTTTTGAGTTGATATCAATCAAATTTTAATTGAGTTTTTATTTTTTATTTTTTTATAATGCGAAAGTTGAGTAATGGATTGAATTTAACTTGTTACTGGTTGATGTCAAAAGTACTTTTTGGGATTACCCATTTTGTAATATTGGGTCTATTAATCCTCATATTTGATCTATTAGGTTTCACAATGTATAGCCTGATCTTTGCTGATTTTTCACTTTTTAAAATTTGATTCTCATCTTGGACATGTTTGTTAATGTGTGTGATTGAAGAATAGAAATTATGTTACAAATTTGATATTGATTTTGCATTGCTTTAGGTTCTAAGTGATCCACAAAAGAGAGCAATATATGATCAGTATGGTGAAGAAGGTCTCAAAGGCCAAGTGCCACCACCCGATGCCGGGGGACCCGGTGGTCACGGCGGTGCAACATTCTTCCAAACGGGAGACGGTCCAACTGTGTTCAGATTCAATCCCCGAAACGCAGATGACATTTTTGCCGAGTTTTTCGGGAATTCCAGCCCATTTGGAGGAATGGGAGGTCTTGGTGGCATGAGGGGAGGTTCAAGGTTTGGTGGTGGTGGTGGTGGAATGTTTGGAGATGACATTTTTACTTCATTTGGGGATGGCAGAACGATGAGTTCCGCCCCTCGGAAGGCTGCTCCAATTGAAAGGACATTGCCTTGTAGTCTTGAAGAACTATATAAGGGGACAACAAAGAAGATGAAAATTTCAAGGGCAATTGCAGATGCCAGTGGGTTAGTAGTTGTGTTCATCATTGTGATTTTTTTTTTTTCCCTCTATGTTTGGTGTTAACTGATTTGCTTTTAATCATTTAAGTGCTGTTGATTCAATTACCGGATTTAACTATTTTAAGGAAGGAACAACTTTGATAATCACTCAAGTTATTTAGTATATTTTTGGAACTGCTTATTTGAATAGGTTTACTATTACTTGCTTTTTATACTGTCAATAAGTTTCGGGTTCTGCTTCTGTTCACGGCCCATTTTTGGTTATGAGATCAAGAATATTTCGTGTGGGCAAAGTAAATAAATAACAATTAAAAGTGAAGGAGGGAAAAGAAGGGAAAAACAAAAAACAGAAAAGAAACCTGATTGACTTTATACTTGCTGTCATATTTATGCTGTATTACTTCGGGTTAAGTATGTTTTAAAGTATTCATAATAAGAAATTGTTGGAAAAGAACGTCACAATTCCTCTTTTCGGTAAATCCGAGGGGGAGGGGAAATCAAACCCATGTATGTGACCTCCTAATAAGGTACACGGTTCTGGCTATTAGGCTAACCCTAGTGGTTTGATCTCTGAAATGAATGCCACAATTCCATGAAATCCACCATCTTCTTAGAAGAAAATTTTACTCTGTTTTAGAAATTGTAGATTTTGCATACACCATGAGAAAGATTAAGAAGTTTTTTGTATGATGCAATAGCAATGTAACCTAAGATTCCATGTGATGAAGGGGTCTAAGCTTAACACATGACCTAAGTTAGGGGAAAACAATATTGAAACTTAGGGTTGGTTTGGGGTGTCCTAAAAAAGTGCACTTTTTGTCTTTTTACGAAAAGATGTGCAGAAAAGTAGAGAGGTGATGTGATGGAAAAAAGATAAAAAGATAAAAAGATGGATTATATAGTAGATGCCAAACTTGGCCTTAGATTAAGAATTTTATGGTTGTTCATACGTAAGAGATGAGTGCATAATGTGTTGCTTATATAGGCACATAGTGGATTTAGATATATGTTAATGTTCATGAGTAGTCTTAACATTCTAGATTTCTTGAGTTTATTTGGCTCTAGTAATGCTGCTGTGCGGGCTGCAAATCAAATCTACTAGTAATGCTATTGGTATGAAGTTTATTATGCATGTCATGGTTGTAATTTATGTGGTGACACCGTGACGGTATGTTGATTCCTTAAGCAGCTTTTCTATACACATTGAGTTATATATGTAGGCCGTGGCTTACATTCCATAGATGTATGTGCTTGATCAAGCCCATGAGGCTTTGTTTTGTATGTTGTTTCACTTTTGATTAACAGTCAGCTTCTTGGTTTGGCTTTTTTCTACCTCTAATTATGCTGACATAATCTGTACTTTTGCACAGGCAGACCTTGCCAGTGGAGGAGATTTTAACCATTAACATCAAGCCCGGCTGGAAAAAGGGCACAAAAATCACCTTCCCAGAGAAAGGAAACGAACAACCAAATGTCATTCCGGCAGACCTCGTCTTCATAATTGACGAGAAACCACACAGTATATTCACGAGAGAAGGCAACGATCTCGTTGTCACTCAGAAAATATCACTTGCTGAAGCGTTAACAGGTTACACGGTCCATCTTACAACCCTCGATGGCAGAAACCTGACCGTGCCAATCAACAATGTGATTCATCCAAATTACGAAGAGGTTGTTCCAAAAGAAGGGATGCCAATACCAAAACAGCCGTCGAAGAGAGGCAATCTCCGAATCAAGTTCAACATCAAGTTTCCGACAAGGATGACAGCCGAGCAAAAGTCTGGAATCAAGAAATTATTGGCACCGTGATGTAGATTATGCCCCACCCTTGTGCATACCTTTGTTGCCCCTTAATTTTCTCCAGAGTGGTTTAGATTCGTATTGCTTATACGTGTGATAGAGGCATTATGTTGTCATACAATTTAATAAAATGTAACTAGTTGTTGGTTAGCCAAGAAAAAAGGATGAATAAACCAATTTTGGCTGCCTCACTCAATTCTGCTAGAATGAATGATGAGAAACTTTGTGAAAGGTTTGGGATATTTGAGAGGAGTTAAAAAGGTAAGAAATGAGCAAATTAGTTCATTTAAATGAAATTATTCAGTTCTTGTTATACTATTCCAATTTTGCTTCTTTTTTTTTCTCTTTCTTTTTTTTTTTTTTTTTTTTTTTTGGGGGGGGGGGGGGCCCTCGTTTGCTAAGGTGGTGTTTTGTAACATTTATGTTTTTTTTTTAAAAAAATAAATAAAAACTATTTAGACTTCACGCGGTGTTTTGTTAACATTTATGTTTTTTTTTAAAAAAATAATTAAAAACTATTTAGACTTCACGCGCTCTGTGCTTGAGTCAACATAATATACAGTATTATTAAGGTATTTTTAGATATTTTTAACATTGTAGTATCAATTTACAAATAAACCTAATTAGATATAAAAAATTGAGTTTGGAAGCATTAAATTTAAATTAGGTATCATCTCTATATAAGAAAAAAAAATTGCAAATTAGAGAATCATATAGTAGATTGTCTTGTTTGATAGATGGCTTAATAATTAAAATATGTAATTTTGTTTGAGCATTGTTGTTTATTAGTTGTTTGTTTGAGTGATTAGGTTGAATGGATATAAATTTTTTTAAAAAAAGCTCAATTAGTATACATATTAATGTGTATTTGTCTTGTTTGATAGATGGCTTAATAATTAAAATATGTAATTTTGTGTTGAGCATTGTTGTTTATTAGTTGTTTGTTTGAGTGATTAGGTTGAATGGATATAAATTTTTTTTAAAAAAAAGCTCAATTAGTACACATATTAATGTGTATTTGAAAAGAAAAAAAATTAAGTACCACACTTAACCATTGAATCACCCAAAAAAACATTAGAATTAAATAAATCCAGTCCATAGATATTCGCCTTACATATGTTTGATTTGATTTTTGAAAGTTTATTTCAATTTTTTTAAACTAAAAATTAATTTGATGAAATAAATAAAAAATCAAAAATATTTATTACTTTCGTATAATTTTATCTTTTTGGAGATCAATTTTTTTTTTAATATTTATTTTATCAAATTAATTTCAATTTTTTCAATAAAATTTTTGATTTTTTTTTTTTAAAACAAGCCAAACTACCCCTTATTTTTTACAAAATATTTCAATTAAAAATCAAGTATCTAGACAAATGTGCAACAAACAATAGTAATTTTGGTAGAAAGACATAGTGGCTTTTGGTTGATTGAGCCAATATGTATACTCAACATAGGTGGCTAAATTTCAAAAAAGATATTATTTTTAAAATAATTTTTTGGAGAGAGTTTAGAAATTTTAAAAATTTGTTTAGTTATATATTTTAAAAATAGTTTTGAAGTTTTGAAATTTTGGATGATTTGATATTTTTTGTTGTTGAATAGATGAGTGTGAGAAAAAAAATGATTGAGAAAGAGAAAAGTGAGAGAAAAATTAAGTGATTGATTAATGTGTAGTAAAAAAAAAAAAAAAGTGATTTTAAAATTTTTTTCTCTAAAATTTTCAACCAAACATATCCATTATTTCTCATATGAGCGTATTTACGAAGACAACCATACTCAATTGCTATAAAAACAACATGAAACAAACAAATCAAAGACAGTCTTAGACATAAGGCAGTCAATTATTGTTTGATTGTTAACTAGCCTTGTCTTCACGTAAGGCTCTTCTTCAACTTCATGGTCATTAGGAATGGAGTTAATCACAAGTAATTTTTTTGCTCACCCGAACAATAGTGAACACTGTTTGAAAGAGGAAATCAAAAATAAACATTGTCGTTCAAACTCTGACTGACAATGATATGGTGTAATAGATGTCAACTTTTAATTTATTTCACATTTAATAATAAAATGTCCAACTCTTGCTATATCATTATACTAAATTGTAGATCTCTAACATTTTAAAAAAATTATTATTTATTATAGGAACAAAAATGCTATAAATCTAAACTTATGAACCCATAATTTGTCCATCAAAATTTTTTTTTTTTTTTTTTTTTTGAGTAAATTCTTGGTTTATAAGTATCTTGTTATATGAAATATTTTGTAAAAAAAACCGAGGTGACTACTGCTATGCCAAGGCCACGTGGCTTGATATGTAACAAAGCCATACATCATCATTTTCATACCAAATGGCCCACCACAATGGTAGGTTGTAATATTAATTTGCAGAAATGATATTTTTGATAATTAGAGCGTATGGCCCACCACAATGGTAGGTTGTAATATTAATTTGCAGAAATGATATTTTTGATAATTAGAGCGTGAGACTCAGCTTAATGTTTTGCCACTTTTATATATGCTAGTTGGCCCTCTACGTTCGCATGTGGAGGTCTTGTAACTAAAGGCAGAATTTAAAATTATATTGGTGGAATGAGAGTAGTGTATGAAAAATATTGAATTAATTTGAGTACATTAATAATTGAACCTAATTTCTTCTATAAACATTGAGAAAAAATTATTTTAATAGAAAAATAAATTAATCTAGTAAGTATTTTTTTTCAAAATATATATAACATTTAATTTTTAAAATTTTTTAAAAAAATGACATATACCTCTTGTATTAATAAAATACTCAATAAAATTGATATATTGAGAGTAATTTATTTGATGGGCATGTTATTATTATTTTAAAATTTTATGATAAGTTAAATTTTTTTGAAAATGTTACATGATTTTTCTCATGAATAGATTATGTAAAACCATAATTCCAAATTAAACCGAATCGTATTTAAATAATTTGGTTCAGATTGGTTTCATAATTTTAATGGGTTGGTTTGATTTTAATTTTTTTAGGACTGCAGCCAATAAATTAATCTTGATTTCACCCCTCGTTATGAGTTCTGTCAGCTTTCCTCCATCAACAAAAACAAAGGCTTATTTGGCAATACGGTTAAAAGCCAATTTTTTGATTTTTTGACTTTTTTAGGTCATATTATCTTTCTACTTTTTTACATATTTTTTCAAAAAAAATCAAAAAAAATCAAAAAATTAACTTTTAACCTATTTTCTAAAATAGGCCAAATTTATTCAAAAGTCATGATGAGCAGGCAACCTGCTCCAAAAATTAAAAAATATATATATATATGAGCAACCAACAGAATAGAGTGAAGAGTAAACCACAAAATGGAGGGCAATTTTGTACGCTTGGACTTTAGACAGCATCGTTTTGGGGTCATTCTATTTACACACCACTTTTTCTCTCAAGATAAGCCATTAATTAATTTATTTTTTATTACAATTTTAACTTTAAGTGAAATGACTATAGAGGACAAGTTATAATACACACCATTTGTATATTTACCATAAAGGACAAGAATCAATATAATATAATTCATCAATTTCAAACTTGTTCCTTACGCATCTTCTCTGTCAAGAATCCAAAAACCCTAAAACCAAAATAAAAAACACTTCAACAAATAATTAAAAATATAGTATTATTGAAGATTTTCATTGGATTCAATGAAGGATGCATTTGACAATTCTCATTCGGAACAATGGAGCAATGAAAAAGTTATTTTTTTTTGTTGTTTTTGTCTTCGTTTTTGTTTATGAGTGGTAAATCGTTGTTCGGTTAACCAGAGGTGAATAATATATCATTGTTTGATAAACTACAATCGAACAACTTACATCTGTTCAACAGACTACAATTGAACAAATTACATATGTTCGATAAACTACAATCGAAATAATTCCATTTGTTCGACTATCTAAAACCAAACAAGTGCAATTTGTTCGGATTACTACAGTCTAACTTTTTCATTTAATTCAATTCTGTACTGCTGAACAGTTATACTTTTTTTTTTTTTAGAACTGTGCATCCGTGGAATGCAGTAATGTTGGATCTGGGGGGTCTTGTTGACTACACGAGTCAATTTATTACTAATGAGGTAGTCTCATGTCGAAAATTAGTATTTTTTTCTTTTTGTTTTCGAATGTTTAGGTGCAGTTTGGTAACACTTACGTTTTAGTTTTCTGTTTATATTTACAAAAATTTAAAAACCTCAAATAAAAACTTGTTTGGTAAAATTTTTGATTTATAAATCAGTGGTCTCAGTTTATAAATTTAGCTAAAAAATGAAAACACAAAAAATGTGTTTCCGTTTTGAGTTTTGAGTTTTTTTTTTTTACCATCCAACACTAGCCACCACCCGCCACCATTTTCCACTACCGTCTTCCGCCACCACCACCCACCACCCACCCCCCACCACCCGCCACTACCATCCACCACCCGCCACCTACTGGCCACCACTACTTACCACCCACCTGCTACCACCACTACCCACCTGTCACCACCACCCCCCACCACCACCACCATCACCACCCACTCACATACTAACTCTACCACCCACCGCACTCCGTCACGTCCACCCACCTCCACCTACCCGCTCACCTACCCGCCTCCCGCACCCACTGCCATCCACCAACACCCACGCCATTTGCTACCTGCACACTCCACACCCGCTACTACCCACTCGCTACCACCTGCCACTGTCACCCATCCACCCGCCACCACCACCCACCCGCCACCACCCACCACCACCTGCCATTCGACACCCACATGCCACCACTACCCGCCATCCGCCACCGCCGCCACTACCACCACTACCACCCACTCGCTACCACCCACCATCCGCCACCGTCACCCACCCACCCACCACCACCACCCGCCACCTACCCGCCACCACCACCCATCCGCCACCCACCTACCACCACCACCCATCACCCGCTACCCCCACCACCACCACCCACTCGCTACCACCCGCCACGTCACCCATCCACCCACCACCACCACCACCCACCCGCGCACCACCAACTACCCACCACCCACTGTCACCACTTTCCACCACCGTCTTCCGCCGCCACTTGTCATTTCTCACTCTTTTTTATATTTTTAAAAATTTTTAAACATTTTGTCAATTGCCAAACGTGTTTGTAGTTTATGTTTTTCTAAAAATAAACAAAAAATAAACAAAAACTAGTTTATAAAATTTTTATAAATATAAACTGAAAACGTAAACGTTACCAAACACACCCTTAATGACTTTGTTGAATTTGACTTGTAGGTTTTCAAGAGCAAAGAAGAATTGCTCGGTTGGGTACGAGACGTTGGAAGGAAAAATGGGTTTGTGATTGTCATCAAGACATCGGACTATGGTGGTGGCCATAGGACACCAAGGATATTTCTTGCCTGTAAGAGAAGTGATCAATACAGAGGTCATAAGAAATTAAAAGGAGATGATTCAAGCAAAAAAATTGTGAAGATAACGGGTACAAGTAAAGGCGGGTGTCCCTTTGAGTTGAGAGCTCGTAAGTTGATGCCTGATGATGATTGGATGGTAGCTGTAACATGTGGAATGCATAACCATGCTCCTGCAAAATATTTTGAAGGACATTCATTTGCAGGGAGATTATCTGAGGAGGAAACATCATTATTAGTGGATATGTCCAAAAACATGGTCAGACCGAAAGAGATTTTGGTTACATTGAAATGAAAGGATGCTTTGAATATAATCACTATGAAAACCATTTACAATGTATGTCATAGGAATAATGTTATTGAGAAAGCTAGGAGATCACAAATGCAACATTTGTTAGGTGAGTTAGAAAAGCATAATTACATTGAGCGGCATAGGTGTGACAACAACACGATGACTATCACAGACTTGTTTTGGGCACATCCTGTCAGTTTAGATTTGCTCCGTTCATTTCCAAAGGTGTTGATCATAGACTGCACATATAAGACAAATCGATATCATCTTCCTCTTCTTGAGATAGTTGGTGTGACATCCACTTGTATGTCATTCTCCGTAGCCTTTGCATGTCTCCAATTTGAGCGGATTGATAACTACGTTTGGGTGTTAACTACATTGCGTAGTCTCTTGGATGACATTGCTATTCCTGAGGTGATTGTCATGGACAGGGAGCTTGCTTTGATGAATGCTATTGACAGGGTATTTTCTATATCTCGACATTTATTATGCCGATGGCATATTAGTAGAAATGTACTGGTGAAATGCAAGAAAATGTTTAAGAGTAAGGACGAATGGGACAAGTTTATCTCTTTATGGAATTTCTTAGTACTCTTCTCAACTGAGCTTGAATACAATGAACACCTACTAGAGAGACATTTGATTGTATTAACCTTGATGGGTAATGATGTATGTGAGTTGAGCTGTAGTTATGCAATTTAAATAGTTACTGATACATTTTTATGGAGTAGCATTTAAATATTTGAGTTGGATTAAGCTTTGAGTTAATTTAATGCACATGATAGTACTTGTTCATTGCGGTGTATCAAACCATGAATACTTGTTCATTACAAAATATTGGTAGAGTAATTCTTGTTCATTACAAACCAACAAAAACATCAAAAGAGTACTTCTTTTCCATTACAAAATAACAAAACAAGATTACCACATAACCAACTACCTATCATCTACTCGTCTCCTATGATTTTATGTTCGAAGTGGAATAGAACTAGGTCCAGCCTCATCAATTTGTTGACCTTGAAGAACACGTGTCATCCTCTCAATGGCCTCATATAGCCTATCTAGCTCACAAACACTAGCATCATGGCCCGCCTCGATGATAGGATGGGCAATCCGTAGTGCGTGATCAATACGCTGCATTAAGAACAAATACAATTGTAATTAACACGTGCCATCTTCAAAAAAAATGTAAACAATGTGTGACCAATACTGTCATACCTCAGCATCCTGCATGTCAGATTGACTATCCTGTGCACGTGGGTCAAAACCAGACCGATGTGTGGGGTTCTGGATATGTAAGTGTGTAATGGTTGTATACCACTGCATGTAACCATCAACACAATCAGCTGGACGTCTGACTGCGGTACTCCTCCTCCAAGCAGATAAAACATGATTATCCCAATTCTCCCATATCTGATCAAGATACTGATACATCACTCTATATCGGCCTGCTGTCACACCTCTAACAGCACAAACAGGGTTGAGTGGCGCATGTGGGATGGTCTGAACTCTACCAAACTGTCTAAGAACCCTTTCAGGATGATAAGGTTCAACTACACCCAAACACTTCAAACAACCAGTGTAGAATGTGATCTCATGACATGGGTGATGTTGAAGGCAATGTCGATATGGATCCCAAGTAACCTAAGAAAGAAACACAAATGAAATCGTGATGAGTGACATGTAATGAGAAAACTTAATTAAACTAATATTAATTGGTGTTTACCTCATCAAATGCCAATCTATCAAGCTCCTCACGTAACGCCTGTAAGTGTGATATCGTTGAGCCAGCTTCCCGACGAGAAGTCCATCGATGCACATGAGGTAATTGTACAGTATATTCCATGTTTTGGTGAGGTCTAAATGGTCGGAAATGCTCATAAATCCATGCCTTCAACAATGTCATGTAACCAGCCATCTGTTGAATAGCTGATCTCGTGGAAAATCCCAACTGTCAGTATAAATATGCCAATGCAGTTGCACCTCAAGCATAGGTATGAATATCAGACAAATCCATCAACAACTGCAAGCACACAACAGGAACTCTTGTCCCACTCTTATCGCTGAATAGTGTACATCCCAATAGAAATAGCAAATACGCTCTGGCGGCACAAGCTATGGATTCCTCGGTGTCTGAATCTTTGCAACCACTGAATTTGCTTCGTAACCACTCCAGCTTCACTGATTGTCCCCTAGCAGATGATAGCTCCTTAGTTGCTTCAGCATCATCAACTCCCAAGGCATCTACCACAAGTGCATGTGCCTGTTGATCTGTTAAAGTTGCAGCACTAACTAATCTACCTGTGATAGGGATCCCCAAGATGGTACCCACATCATCCAATGTCATCGTCATCTCACAATTGTCAAATGGAAAGTATTTGTCTTTGGTTGCCATCACTTAACAAATGCAGATATGATAATCCTATTCACGAACCGATATGTGCAATGGACCAAAGAAGATAGGCCTGACAGTTGCACAATGTCCTGTAACAAGTCCGCGAGGGACCTCACGGGTTACAGTTCGGACTCAAATTGTCACGGTTCTTAATCCAAACCAAAGAGTCCAAATCTGGCAAATCGTTTTGAGAAAACAGATTTTTTTTGAAAGAAGTGCCAAACATGGACTGCTTTGCCAGATACGGAGTCGCCACCTAAATATTTTATTTTGGGAAATTTAGGAAACCCTGACTCAGTGCCAAAGGCCACGTGTCCGTCATCACCAAAGTTGCCTCGGCTCGGGAACTTGGGTACGATTGGGGAAGGTCAGCTATGAGCACCCCCTCTCGCCCGATCAAAGATCGGCCTCTACTAACCGTGATATCTTGTTTTGAAAACTTTATGAGTTCTTATTCCGGTTATTAGCCTAGATTTACTACGTGATGCGCGCAGCAAACAAGTATAGATCAAATCGCCTAAATTGGAACAAAACATTGCATGTTTGTTTTGAAAATGGTTTGCTACTCGCAAGTACGCTAAAAATGCAGGTTTTGCCACCCTCAAGTGGGCTTTAGAAAAGATGGTTTTGCCACTACCTAGTGAGCTTAAAACTCACAGTTTAGTGCATTATTCCAATTTAGGTAATTTAACCTTCATCCACAGGCATTCAAGCAGTTATATCACATAAGTAGCTAGCCTCATGGTAATCATGCTATTATGGCAACACTCACACGCATGCGATATGCTAAAGCATAAAAGCTTGCCTAGTACTCCAAGCCAAAACAGAAACTAGTTAGTAATCAAGTGCATGATCCTAGTTCATGTTAAGATGGCTAATGCAACACATGCATAATGCAACTATAATAGGCTCGGCTATCCTAAAGATGGCATGTGAAATGCTACAACTAACACGTATTCAATTTGGAATTGAAATACAAATGCAGTTAGAATGATGCGTCGAACCCGGTGCATGCAAGACAAATGTATGAATGCACGCATGCATAGCATAAGGTATGCTAATTTAGATATGCCCTAAACTAACCATCGAAAGCTAGTAAATAAAAGGGAAGAAAGACGTGGGGTTGGAAGACATACACACACTCACGCACACTTATTACACAATTTCCCTCGCTCGGAGGGTCCGAATAAATATTACAATCCGAATAAATAATACTAAATTAATTATTACAAAACTTCTAATTAATTAACAAAATAAATGCAGAAAGAAGGTGGCCATAGCCCTTCCTCGGGAGGCGTGTGATGATGCATGCCCGACCCATCTCGCCCGGAAACTCGTTGCCATAGCACTGTTGCCTCTGTTTACACTGCCTTGCCCCTCTGAAAATGGTACAATTCTCAAGGAACACTATCTGGATATTGGGGGACACCACCGGCCAAGTGGAATGGTCACCGGCCAAAGGGAATGATCACCGGCCACTGTTTAATCTATCGGCCACTGATGGATAGCCGGTCAACACTATATGTAGCCGACCGGCCAAAACTTCCTGCAGAACCTGCAATTGACAGTAGCAGAGGGCAAGCAGTGTATGGCATGGAATTTTCAAGCAAATGTGAGCATGGCCGTACTCCCTATCATGCAATAGACTCAAGGGAGCATGGCCCTCGACCCTCGGGCCATCAATCACGCATTTCAATGCATGATGGCCCAAAAGCCAAGTGTGCAACTTTGATATCAAATGAAATGCAAGCACAAAACACATCAAAGGGCCCCAACCCCTATCATGATTGATCAAGAGGCAAGGGATGCATGCTCAATGGAATGCAACCTAGGCATGGAGGCTAAGTATGCAACATGAATATGTAAATGAGCAATGTATACTAGGCGCGCAACCTAAACATGTAAGCAAACATGGCATGCAACAACATGCGATGATGGACTTAAACTAACGTGGATAGCTCGCAAGCATGCCAAAATCAGTGGCCATTAGATGAAAATGAGACAATCGAAATGCGTGCACACATGCACGCAAACCGAAGACCGAACCTAAGGCATCAAATGCCACTCTACCAAGGCATGGCAAGGGATGCAAGGTGGCATACAAACATGTAATTTCAGCACTGCAACATGATGCTAAATGGTCCCGAAACATGGAAATATGGCACCCGATGCATGAGATGAGCCCCGAAACTCAAAATTAGGCACATGTATTGACTTATAGCTATACAAAGCATGCATTATTTGACTAGGAAACACAAAGACAGAGCCAAGGCAGTCCCAAAAAATGAACATTTCTAGGTCAAAGTATGGCCAAAAGGTGTTCACATGAAGAGCTAAGGCAACATGCAAAATTGGCTAGTAAGCATGAGTTGTATTACAACTATATGATGCGCATGAAATCTTATCAAACCAGCCAAAATCAGTGAACAAATCATGTCAAAATATGCCCAAATAATCACTGAAATGCAGCCAACATGTGCAAAAAATGATGAGCTCCTTTGAAAGGCCATACAAGGGATTATTAAGCACATATATGATGGACACTTAACAAGGCCAAATCAACTCTGGAAATCAAATATGACAGCCCTAAAACTCACCCAAAAGGCCCTGAAATTGATCAATAAATCATACAATGAAAGGCCCTCTTGAAAGGCCTTGAGGAGGGTTGTTTCTCACATGCATAAAGGACATAAAGAATGGCCAAAAGGGCCTTGGACAGAGCCAAGGCAGACCTCAAAACCCTCAGAATGAGGCCTGGAAAGTGACTTCAATGTATGCAAAATAAGGTCCCTTTGGAAGGCCAAAAGGACCACCAAACAAGACAAGGAGAGAGGGGGTCACCCCCCTCTGATTTTGGCCTTCAAGGATACACCTAAGCCACTAAAAATCCACTGGATTTCAGTGGCTAAGAGGCCAAACCATGGCCAATGCAAGTGCTCTAATGCATAGCCCTAATCATGGAGAGATGAAGCATGCATAGGGGGAAGATGACCCCAAAAAGAAATGGGACCTTAACCAAACTTGAAGAGGATGTCAAAAAAAGACTTTTTCCAGTTTATATCAAATCTCGAAAATGTTCACAAGTAAGGCTAAAATGTGATACAAAAATAGCCCTAAAAGAGAGATAGAGGGTAAGGGGAAGCAGATGGCCTCAAACAGCAAAGAGCCCTTCAACAAAGTTGAAGAGAGGCTCAAAATATGACACTTTTTAGTTTATAACAAAGTCCAGAAATACTTGCAAGTAAGGCTAATCGATGGAGGAAAAAAAATGCAAGTTTAAGGGAAATAGGTGCTTACCCTTGAAGAGCAGCAAAGCTGGAGCTTTTGGACCAAGTTGGTGAACCTTCAACCCTTGCAAATCAGTCCCAAAGTGCTGGAATGGATGGTAGAGGTGTGGTGCTAAGGGTTGTAGTGCAAATGGTCCAAGAAAATTAGGGTTTGGAGGCTCAAGTGTAGAGATATATAGAGAGAGAGAGAGAGTTGTAAGCCTCTGGAATTTTCAGAACCAGGTATAAGGAAGAGGAGAGCTTCCTTTATAGAGCCAAGAGAGTAAAGCTTCTCTTAGAAGCTTCAAAACCAAGAGCAAAGATCCTCCATACATGTGTATGGAGGATCCAGTCTGTGCCCTCCAGCTGGCACAGTTGGCATCCATTCAATTTGTAGAATACTCCGGAAGGTCGTCGGCTAGCAAACTTGGTCGGTCGGCCATCTTTTCTGGCCGGTCGGCCATCTATTTGGTCGGTCGGCAGGAAAAATCTACTCTGCAGGTCCAACGTCAAACAGGCATAACTTCTTCATATGAACTCCTTTTCAGGTCATTATTGTGTCAAAGTTGAAGCCCCGGAAGTAAGCTTTCCAATGGCATAAGCCTTGCATCAAAATTCCAACTGTGAAAAAAGTTATGCTTGTTTTGGTGAAGGCTGCTCAGTTTCGGTCCAACTGGGATGATACCCAACTTCAACCAATCATATCTCCCCCATCCGGACTCGGCTTTAAGAGATTCTTGAATGAAAAATGAAGCCCCAGAAGTCTTATTTCCAATGATGGTGGCCTCATAGCTTAAATCCAAGTGTATAGAAAAATAAGCTTGATTTAGCGAGGACTGCTCGTCCCTCTCTTAGCGATTCTTGCCTATCTTCTTCTCCAACTTGGTTTCTTTTCTCTTCCCCTGCTTTCTTCAACTTCAAACCCCTAAGAAAGGTGTTTTGAAAGATTTTTTCAAAGATTTCATCTCTCTTTCATTCATTTCCACTTTGTCCTTGCTCGGTTTACCGAAAAGCGTAACGTTTGACAAAATGCGAGCCTCGGAATATCGCAGAAACTTTATTTCAAAAATGTTTTGAAAGAGAGGGTTTTAAGGTCTAAAAACCATTCAAAATATTTTGGCCCAAAAAGGGGTGTGAAGTTGGGATTTGACCCTCTCCTTGCCGAAGGAATTGAACCTTTGCCCTACACATTTTTCATTACCGAGCAAACCATCAGTAGCGCCCAAGTCTTAAGGGCGGTCAAAAATGGGGTGTCTACATGTCCCTAAACCTTCTATTGTCAGTTCTTGACCACCACCACCACTCAAGAATCTTGGATGCATGATTATAACACCTTAAGGGATTCGTCTCCTGCTAGGTAAGTAATAATTTACATAAATAATTTTGTTCAATAAATAATTAAATGAAACAAACATGGATAAAAAGATATACTACCTTTTGCTCCCATATAGCTGTTGCAATATGTGCCTTGAAGCTCTTCAGTACTGATGGATCTGATGGGCCCCCCGGAAACGGACCAGTGAGTACCTCCTCAGCCTGATCTACATCAGCAACATCATCATCATCCCCTGAACCATTATCGATCACATCCTCTTCCAAGATTTGAGGTGCTTCCTCCAACACAATATCATCACCCCGATCTCTACCCCGACCCCCGACCTCGACCTCGGCCACGACTAGTATTAGTTAATGCACGACGTCGTCTCTCTGAGGCAGTGGGTGGAATACGCGAATGGTCATCTATTTCTAAAAATGAAACAGAAAACAATAAAGTTAACAGAAGTGTGTTTTGAGACTTTTGTCAAATCACTAAAATGAACCTTTGTCATAAGGCGAAACACATCATTTTAAATGCTGTGAGTAATATGCTAATGTCATTAAGTTCAATTGTATGCAAAAAGTAGTACACAAGCGAGGGAGAGAAGCAGTTGAGGCCATCATGACGGGTTTCGGAAACCAAAATCTCTTTTATTTTCATCTCATCATTATTAACATTTGGTTAATCTCTTTTTGAAAATAGATTTTTCTATCCCATTTACCATCTTTCTTTCTTACTAAGCAAAACAAAAAATAATAATAATAACAATAATTATAGATGGCCACTCCCATTGCCTTCCCCATAGCTCTTGTACTTTTGATTAATATACATGCCATACCTCCCATTTCCTTTGTCATTTCAGTTTCCTTTCTTTCCATTTTTTTTATTCTTCTTTCTTCTTTTAATTAGGCTCTCTTCCTTTGCCTATAATTTGAGTACAGTTCACTTATCTTTTCTATTCTTCTTCTTTCATATCCTCTAATCTTCGACTCTCTGTCTCTTCCTCCATTGTGTTGCAAATTTTTTGTTTAGTATGGAAGTGTTTAGAGTGAGAGTTAGTAACTTTATAAAAGAGTTATCGATTTATTAAACATCGATTTTTGAATTTCTGGAGGTTGGGATTTAGCTGTTGGTATGAAAACAATGGAAGCAAAGCAATGGGTTGAGATTGATTTATTAGTTGCAGGAAATGAGAATCATGAGCCTCTTATATATTACTCATCATCTATTCTTTAGAATGAAGATACTGCTTGTTAGCATTTTCTATAGTTATCTAATCCAACAAAAACAATAATGTTAAAAACCGTAATTGATGTACCAACAAACATATTAACTAAACATAATATTTAGTGGGTTCCATGTTAAAAAAAAAAAATGTTCGACAGTATCTGTCCGAACATACTATACTTGTTCAGCAATCTACAACCGAACATGTTCGATAGCCACAACCCGTACAAAATTGTGTTGTCCGAATATCAACTGCCGAATGAATTTAGGGTCCGAATACCCAGTGTTAAACGAATCACTCAAATACGATTCACTCAAATACAAATTTCATGCCAATGGAGATAAGTGCATAAAACCCTAATATAAATAATAACTCACCTACTAAATCTCCAATGTGAAGTTCCAACTGTGTTGAGTAACACCACCGACGACGTCTTGGTGAGTGTTTTCAGCAATGGTGTTCACCGGTGTGAATAGAGAATGGAGGGGGAGATGAATATTGTGGATGTGGGGTGTGTGGCTGTGTGAGGGCAAAGATGGAACTTTGTGTGTATGTTGTTGTGGGTGGGTGTGTGAGTAAGGGTAAATATATAAATTTGTGGTGTGTGATGAGAGAAATATTTATTTTTACAAATTATTTTTGGTGTGTCTTTAGAAGTGATTTGCCTTGAGATAATATATGGTGTGTAAATAGAGCCTGTTTTGCGTTAGATTTAACCTACTGTCCTTCTTTTATGTATGTTATAGATTTGGTAAGTTAGTTTTTGTTTATTTTAAAAATATAAAAAGTTCAATTTTGTTATTTTTTGTTTTTATTTTCATTTTTGTTCTTTGAAATTGAAAATGAAAATTTGTTTTGATATATTATTTTTATTTTTAGCAATGTGAAATTGATTCTTAATGTTGTGTATGGATCATGAATTTAGATAAAGATTTTTTTTATTTAGGAAAAAAAATATTAAAAAATGTAATATTTTATTTTATTTTTATTCCTGATAAATCTCGGTAATTACTTTATAAGACTACCAAATGTTTAAGATTACAAGGTTTGTTTGGCACATAGGTTTCTAAATCTTTAACTATTTGCTCATTTCTTGACTCCTTTAAGACTTCAGAGCCATCATAAATATGTTAGTTATGAGGAACAAAAGTGAAAGATTATTTAAAGTCAAATAGGAGATTAACAGATTGTTCTTTGAATTAAAGAAATTTAAGGAAATAAGATAACTTCACAAAGATAATCCATGTTCTATTGCCTTTTTCTCTCATGCTGTTTCCATTGCTGCAAAAAGTTCAAGCTAAGTTAAACAAGCTGATTTTATTTTTGTTGACTTGAGACTTTATCACAATTAATTTTCGATCTATTTGCAATTTTTACATAAACCTTAAAATGAGCTCAAGGGATCAAGCAGTTACTATTGTATTTGAGTCTTTTTAGCCATTTTCGTTTACGCTGTGTTTGGTTGGGGGATTTGCTTTCCAATTCCATGTCTATTTCTTTTCTTCATAATTTTTGGTTGCATTTTTGTCTTCTGAGTTGATATGCTGATTCTTTTCCCTGACCTCAACTTGCCACTATTCTGATGCTCTACATGATGACTATTTGCAAGCCAATTTGCATATGCAAAATAGAGTACATAATCATTCAAAGTAAATGAGATTTAAAATAAATAAATTAATAAAAAGGTTGTACATAGTGTATATTCACTCAAGAGGTGAAAAGCTTCGAATAGACAGGTAGGTAATCTTCTTCTTCTTCTTCTTATTTACAAGGCTAAAATAAAATTTGATTGCATGCAAAACTGAAAAGAGAATCCCCTTCTGGTCTCTCATTCTCTCTCTCTCTCTAGAGAGCTTAGGTTTCCTCCAGGCGAGGCACTGTTGGTTTCCCGATTGGGGTTTAGCCGTTCTTTAAGGTGTCTTTTATTCTTTTATTCTTAGTTCCTCTGTTTGTCATTGGTGGATCGGTTCAGCCACTTTTCTTTGCTTTGTCTTGCCACATTTTCCCTTTCTGTATTCGTCACTCTTTAGTGGATTTTGTCAATATTTGTTGTGCCAACGAAGGTAGGCCCTTAGGTTACTCTTTCGGTTTGTGTCCTTTGGGTACTCTAACATGGGTGTTCCAGCTGTGGTAGTTCAAGTGGTCCCCAAGGGGAGTAAGGTTATCTAAGACGTGGTAGCTGATGGCTACTGTTTACCTACGTGAGGGAGGTTGGACGGATAGTAGTGGACCTAAAGTTGCAAGTGAATATTCTAAGGAAAGGCGAAGTCTTCGGTCCAATCAGGTGTTTTATCCTCATTCGCTTTATCATTTTCGGAGTGGTCTGACTATGGAATTGGACGACTCAACGTGGCAGTTAGAACAATATGAACTGGAAAGATGCTTGATCGGATACGTTGCAGATGTTCGTCGATTTGGGTCCTATCTTATGCAAATGCATATCAATGATTTATGGCATCTAGAAGGAGCTGTGCATGTCTACGGGCGCAGTAAGAATTACTTTGTTTTTCTATTTGAACGAGTAGGGGATATGCATCGTATTGTCGACAATGGTCCTTATGCTATCCAAGGGGCACTTCTCATTGTTGATTATTGGAAGCCGAAATTGGTCCTCGATCGGTTGATTTTCGATAAAATGCTGGTATGGGTGCAGTTGTATGGCCTACCGTTGGAATGCTTTACTGAAGAAGCTGGGGTCAGATTAGGACATGCTGTTGGCGAGGTAGTTAAAGTTGATATTGATTCTCTTATGCCTCGCAATATCTGTTTCTTGTGTTTACGAGTGTGGGTCTCCTTGGCTAATCCATTGATCAGTGGCTTCTTTCTCAAGTTCCGTAACGGTCAACAACATTGGATTAGTTGTCGTTATGAGCGGGTTTGTAAGATTTGTCGGAATTACGATCGTATCGGCCACACGATCACTGCTTGTGCTTTATCCTTTGACGAGGCTCAACGGCAACTTGATGATAATCTTCAGGAAATGGGTCGGCGTCTCCATTCTTCAGTGATGACTCAAGAGTCACATCCAATGTACTCTGCTGCTATTCGAGCTAATGCCCATAGGTCGGAACATCGTACTACTCGGATTTTTCAACATCCCACCCATTCTCATATGGAGATCCCTGAAGAAGTGGTTCCACCAACCCATGGTCATGACACCAATCCGGATACAGACTTTGCTGATATATGGGAACGGGATTGGGATACCAGTTTACAGCAAGGGACGCCCGAGGGGAGCGAGTCACCAATGCCAGATGTTCGACGGGATGGAGTTACTCCACCTGCCCTCTCACTGGAGAACCGCTTAGTTGCTTCTGATGTACTTTCGGGTTTGGGTCAAGCTCCGGTGGATTCGGTAGGTGAGTTGGAAGTAATGTGGCATCAATGGGAGGGTCAACTCTCATCAATGGGAATCTGACCAGGGCAGTTGGTGACTGAGCAAGTCGGCGAGTTGACAGTTCCGCTACGTCAAGACCAGCAAATTTACTTTGGTTCCATAAATGGTTCTGATCAAGGCACGTTCCTCACTTCTACTGAGGACGTTCTACGAGCTATTCAACTTCATGGGCCTAGTCCACGGTTGAACTTACCTATGGGGGAGGCCCCAATTACTACTCGGGCCTTCGTCCGAGAAAGCCCAAGCTGCTGGACTACTACGGGCTCGGTCACTTTTGAAGTGGGCCAATCTAGTTCCATGATGGCCACTGGACCCCAGATTTCTATTGTAGTAGCTGAAATTTCTCCTCCTTTTCTTACTGTCTCTCTTTTCAGTGGGCCTTCCATTAGGAAACGGCTAAGAGAAATGGACTCAGGTTTTGACTTGTTCTATGACACCGAGCCCATGTTTGTTATCGATCACGACAGGAGCTCTTTCCCAGATTGCACAACTGAGATGCTCATGCACACATCGGGCGTCGTCTCCGATTCCTTATGCCCTCCTCAAAGCTTGGGTTCTCTTTTGCGCAAGCATGTCCGTCGTCGGAAGAAAGCACGGCATTCTCTCACTTCAGTTATGCATGTCCATGTACCTGCAGTTCCGTGGCCAACACGAGATGAGTTGGCAAGGTCTTCGTTCTAACGTCGCCATCAGAAGCGCTGTCTTCGGTCGCACCGTCTACTTGCTGCTACGGACTTACCTCTGGGTTCTTCTTTGCGGCGCCGTTGGGGTCAGTCGTCATGTCTTTCTAGAGACCTTCAGAGGGGAGGATCTCAGACCACGGGTCTCCTGGTGCAAGCTGCCATCACCTCGGAGTCGGGTTACGATACTGGAATTAGTTCACCGGAAGGCTGTGGTCTCCGCTCCGAAGTTCCGCGGGCATGTTCTTCATCGGATTTAGCTCAGGTTAATCATCAAACAAGCCGGTTTATGGCCTTGGTATTAGATCCTAGTCTTGGGTTGTCTCGACGGGTTTCGCAGGAGGTTGTCCATAACAACCTCCTCACTCGCCATGAAACTTCTCAGCTGGAACTGCAGGGGTCTGGGTCATCCCCTGACAGTTCAAACAGCTTGAAATTTGACCCGTAAGTATAAGCCAGACATTTGTTTCTTCATGGAGACTAAACACACAGTTACGCAGATCAATTGACTTGGTACTTCTTTGGGTTTTAAGAATCATTGTGGGGTGGATTGTAATAGTAAAGCTGGTGGTTTATGGGTTGGTTGGAATGCTGATACTTCGATTGAGGTTTGTGAACAGAATGCGAATTTCATAATTTTGCAGGTTCATGATACTGTGCAGGGCAGTTGGTTCATTATTTTTATATATGGCTCTCCTTGTACTCTAGCTCGGGGTTCAGTCTGGAGCAGTATAGAAGCTAAGTTTCAGCATTTTCACAAGCCTTTCATTATCATGGGGGACCTTAACCAAGTTCGGGGTTGGGGCTGAAAAACTTAGCTCACAGAGACGTGGCATTCCTGGAGCATCGGCTTTTAATGATTTAATTTTTCGCAACAGGTTGGTGGACCTTCCTTCTCAAGGGGTGTGGTATACTTGGTGTAACAATCGAAAGGAGACTGAAGTGGTTTATGAGCGCTTGGATAGGGTGCTGGCTTCATCTAGTTGGACAACCACTTTCTCACAATTTTCACTAGTAACCTATTCACCGGTCCGATCATAGTCCGATAATTCTTGACACTAGTCGAATAGAACCCATCGGGCAGAAATGGGGCCGATTTGAGGCCATTTGGTTGACAAGATCCATCTACCCAAGACATTATCCAAAAAGTTTGGCAGCGACCCATTTCCGATGTTGCTTCATGTGTTCATCGGCAATCTATTGTTTTCCGACATTTGAAGAACTGGAATGCTTTGTCCTTCAGGAGTCTCCAAGGTCAAATTGATGACCTTCACGCTCGTTTACGTCAGGTCCAGGGGTCGTTAAAACATCAGGGATTACATTCTATAGAGTAGGAGTTGCGGCTTCAACTTGATATTGTATTACAGAAGTAGGAACTATATTGGGCTCAGCGATCTAAACAACATTGGCTGTCTTTAGGGGATCGTAATACCAAATTTTTTCACCGTATGGCGTCCTGGTGACGGAGTCGGAACCGTATTGCTCTCATTCAGGACCATGATGGCCATGTTGTCACCCAGCCGCAGGACATCCAAAGGGCTTTTGTGGCGCATTTTACGTAACTTTTTTCATCATCAACGGACTCTCACCTTGACTCAGGTCCTTTTCCCTCTCACTTTAATCTACTCAGTGTCATCAATACTCATTTGCAGCTTCATCATTCTACTTTATTGGAACACACCATTTTCTACTGAGGAAATACAAAAGGCTGTCTTTCAAATGGGAAAGTTCAAGGCTCCGGGACCGGATGGGTTTATAGTTGGATTTTATCAAAAATATTGGTCGATTGTGGGACCATCAGTTTCTGAGGCTGTGTTGGGGTTTCTTACCACGGGATCTTTATTTAAACCGCTTAACAAAACATTCATCTACCTTATCCCTAAGACAAAGAGCCCACTTACTGTAAATGACTATAGACCTATTAGTTTATGCAATGTGCTTTATAAAATCGGTGCTAAAGTTCTTGCTAACCGGCTTAGTATGGTGCTGCCGAATTTACTTGCCGATAATCAATGTGCTTTCTTGAAGGGTCGGCTTATATTTGACAATATTTTATTAGCCCATGAAGTTATTGAATATATTAAGAAGCTTAAAAATCCGGGTAGGTTGTCCTCTTTTGGGCTGAAGTTGGACATGAATAAAGCTTACGATAGAGTCAGTTGGGTTTTTCTTGAGGCGGTTATGGCTAAAATGGGGTTCTCCGTTAAGTGGATTCAATTGATTTCTCAATGTGTATCTACTGTCCAATTTGCTGTTTTGATTAATGGCACCCCGTCGGAATTTTTTGCACCTTCTGCGGGTTTGCGGCAAGGTGATCCCCTTTCACCGTATTTGTTTTTATTGGTGATGCAAGTTTTATCAGAAGGATTTGCACATTTGGCGTCGCTTAATATTTGTTGAGGTATTGCTATCAGTTGGCAGTCACCCTCCCTTTCGCATCTGCTTTTCGCTGATGATTGTTTTATATTTCTCCATTATAAGCCAACTGAAATTTGGTGTTTCCATTGGTTTTTAAATGCTTTTTGTCACTATTCCGGGCTGCACATAAACTTTCACAAATCGGAGCTTTATCTTAGTCCCAATTTTTCACCTCCGGCTAGGGACTGGCTTGTTTCCCTTTTTGGAGTTAAAGTTGTATCCAAACCCGGAATCTATTTGGGGGCTAATTTGGGTTTCTCAGGGCGCACCAAGGCTGACATTTTTAATTCAATTTTGAGTAAAGTTAGTCATAAGTTACAAGGCTGGAAGTGTGAATTTTTAACTTTTGCTGGTCGGGGAATTTTGGTAAAACATGTCTTTCAATCTATTCCGGTGTACCTAATGACTGTCTTTCGCATGCCTGAATCTTTTCACCATAAGCTTACGTCTATTATTCGTCATTTTCTTTGGGCCTCATCTAGGGGTAAAGGGATATCTTGGAAAAAATGGACATTTTTGTGTCTTCCCAAAAACTGGGGCGGATTGGGTTTTCGTAATCTTACGTGTTTTAACCAAGCCTTGTTAGCCAAGCAAGTATGGCGGATTCTCTCCTGTCCAAATTTGCTACTTTCGCGAGTGTTGCTTGGTAAATATTGTCAACGACGCTCCTTTCTTGATATTAGCCTATCTTCGGCATCTTCATGGGGGTTGCGGAGTATATTATGGGGACGCTCGCTTTTGGCTTCGAGGCTTCAATGGGTCGTTGGAAATGGACAGCGTATTAATCCCTTTGAGGATCAATAGATTTCGCTAGTTTCAAATCCTTGTAGAGGCAGAGGTTGGAGTGTTATTTGTCCTGGCTTCAGGGTTGCCCATTTCATAGATCCCGTGCTTCGCTCTTGGCGTCTAGACTTATTGAAACTGTTTTTTCCAGCACATGTTATCTCTTATATTTTATCTCTGCATATATCTCAGGTTGATATTGAGGACAAATTGGTGTGGGGCTCGACCAAAAGTGGCGAGTATTCAGTCAAATCAGGCTATAGGCAGGCGTTGACCCGACAATTTCCCGAGTATTGTAGGCCTGATCCGAATTAGGATGTGTGGAAACGCTTATGGCAATTCAAGATTCCTCCCAAATGGATCTTGTTTGTGTGCAAATGTCTTCACAATATTCTTCCGGTAAAACGTGAATTAAAGAAACGAGGGCTGCCTATTGATCCACTTTGTTCTCGGTGTTTTCAGCATGAGGAATCTCTTGAACATCTATTTTTTGATTGTCCCCTTTCACAACGGATTTGGCGAGGGTCGGTTTTGGGATTAGACTTTGGAGTGGGAAGACCTTTGTCTTTCTTCTCATGGTTTCAAGGCTGGGTGCGACAAATTCATGATTCGGAAATTTTAATTCACTCCATTGCCTTATTATGGGCCATTTGGCTGCAACGCAATTCTGTGGAATTTCATAGAGTAGAGGTGTCCGTTGAACGATCGATCATGCTAGCTATTGAGCTGTTAACGTTTTTTCTTTCATTTCAGCACAATGTTTCCCATCAGCTTTCTCACTATAGTATTTCTCCTCAACCTAGATCTGCTAATCAGGTTATTTTGCAGACTGCTACATCACTCACTGCTGCTGGTCCGTGCATGCGCATTGTTGTGGATGGCTCTTGGCTCTCTGTCGGTGATTGAACTGGTTTGGCCTGGGTCTGTTTTGATCCGGATAATCAGCGCGTCTATGAGGAAGCTATTTTAGGACCTTCAATGTTATCTCCCCAACAAACTGAAGCAGCTGCTGTTCTCCAAGCCTTGCGTTGGGCATATTAGTCTGGCATTAAAAACCTGCTCTTACAAACGGACTGTCTAGTTCTCGCACTGTTGTTACAACACTATGATCAAGCTTGTGATTGGAGCCTTCAATCCATTTTGACTGATATATTGTCTTATTGTAAACTTTTTCTTCTTGTTGTTTTTGAGAAGGTGGAGCGTGATGTGGTCCAAGATGCTCATCATCTGGCCACTGTTGTAAGACATTATGTTTAACTTAATATATGATGTTGCTGTGTTTGGTTCTCAAAAAAAAAGAAAAAGAGGTGAAATATCAATTAATTCGGCAATAAATATCATTTTTTAAAGATTTTCTTCCTAAAGTCATTGGGGGTTTAATTTTCTATCCTTATAATTTGACACAATTTTTACTTTGGTCCGTTGTTTTAATTTGAACAATATGAATCTAAGATTTCAAATCTAATTTCAATTTGATCATTTTGTCCAAATTTTTGTCAGTTTTTTCTACATCAACTCCTCATGATACTAGCACGTGTTAAAAATGATATTTGAATAGAATGACCAAATTAAAACATTAGGAACCAACCATAAGGCTAAAATTTATAAATAAATAAAAAAAACTTTACCCATTGATTTATTTTTATAATATGACATAATGAAAAAAAAAAAATCTTTGTTCCCTTTATATATAGGGGAAATTGGTGAAAAATCTATTTTTTTTGGATGTGTACGACATTGTTTAATGATTGTTTTGTTTTGGTGATAAAAGACATAATTAACGAAATTGTTTGATGAAAAGGACAAATTGTTCTTTTGAAGAAATATTTTTTTTTTCCTATTTTTACCTTCGATCGGTTATCAGAAAAGTTGTCCGTGGCTATGGTAGCAGCTGGTGGTGGTAATGATATGGACAAATAAACAAATTTGGTGCACTAATTAGGTAACACATGAATAAATAAAAGGATGACATATTGATAGATATGTGGCACATGGACAAATAGACAAATAGGTGAAGCAAACACATAAACAAATAGGTTGGGATAATATAATCTTTCAAATTGTTATTATCATTTTGACTTCAAAAGGATAAAATTAGAGGCTACTGTCCTAAAAATTTTAAAATTTATTTATATATATATTTGCCTTTTGTTTTGGTTGATAGAAAATAATTATCAAGAATATCAGTATGTTAATTATCTTTATTGGGCTGGACCTCTTCTTAACATTTGACAGACACTCGCCAATGTTGGGCTGTTGCACCAAACAAACCCCAATATTTGGGATCATCATCAGTGTGTTAATTTTCTTCACCCGCTACTACATTCTCCACCGTTGATTTGTCCGTCGCCGGTGTCAGATGATATCGGGTTTGATTGACGAGACTCCCATCTATATATATGCAAACAAACACGCCTGTGTATCTATATACATATATATTCGATTATAATCTGAAATTTTTAAGGGTCCTCTAGGTGTTTGTTAAAATGTCTAACCCAAAAATTCGGTACCTCCCTTTTTTGGAACAAGTGTTTTGTTTTGAATTAGTGTGTGGTATGTAATACCCACTCTAGAACGAGTGTTTGCATTGTAATCAAGCTTTGAGCTTTGTCATGTGTTGATAAAATCTGTTCATTTTTGGGGAGATAGTCTGTAATGGGAACAAAGACAATGATCAAATGGCCGAAACAAATCACAGTAACTCTAGTCGAGCAGCTGATTCGAGCAGAAAAAGACTTACAGAAAGCAATTGTCATATTTGATGCTGCAACAGGGGAGTACACTAATGGGTTTCAGCATGATCACAGCACTTTTGGTGTCATGATTTCCAGATTCGTCTCTGCTAACCAATTCAGAGCAGCCGAGGATTTGCTGAATAGGATGAAGAATGAAAAATGTAGCATTACGGAGGATATATTTCTTTCAATCTGTAGAGGGTATGGTCGGGTTCACAGACCGCTTGAGGCGATTAGAATTTTCCAAAAGATGAAGGAATGTGAAAGTCAACCGACCCAGAAATCTTACATTACTGTCTTTGCGATTCTTGTTGGCGAAAACCAGTTAAAGATGGCTTTAAGGTTTTATCGGTATATGAGAGAAATGGGTATTCCTCCAAGTGTTGCTTCACTCAATGTTTTGATTAAAGCCCTTTGCAAGAACAATGGTACGATGGATGCTGCTCTTCGGATTTTTCGCGAGATGCCTAATCGTGGGTGTATTCCAGATTCATACACATATGGTACTTTGATTAATGGGTTGTGTAGGTTTGGGAAGATTGTTGAGGCAAAGGAGCTTTTCACGGAGATGGATACTAAAGGTTGTTCACCGACTGTTGTTACATACACTTCACTGATTCGTGGGTTATGCCAATCAAATAATTTGGATGAGGCTATGGGAATGCTTGATGAGATGAAGAGAAAAGGTATTGAGCCCAATGTATTTACTTACAGCTCTCTCATGGACGGACTTGGCAAGGGTGGACGTACTTCACAAGCCATGGAACTATTGGAAATAATGGTTAGCAAACGCCATAAGCCCAACATGATAACATACAGTACTTTAATTCATGGACTCTGTAAAGAGGGAAAGCTTCGGGAAGCTTTGGAGATTCTTGATAGGATGAAACTCCAGGGATTGAAACCAGACGCGGGATTGTACTGGAAAATCATAAATGGGTTTTGTGATATTCACAAGTTCAAGGAAGCTGCAAACTTCCTTGATGAGATGGTTCTTGAGGGGATTTCACCAAATCGAGTAACATGGAGCCTTCATGTTAAAATTCACAACACTGTAGTCCAAGGCCTTTTAATTGAAAATGACCCAAATCGAGCTTTTCACTTGTATCTAAGTATGCGCGCTAGGGGACTTTCTGTTGAGGCCAAAACTTTTGAATCTCTTGTTGATTGTTTCTGTAAGAAAGGAGATATACATAAAGCTGCTCGGATTGTTGACGAAATGGTTCTTGATGGATGTATCCCCAACGAGGGAACATGGATTGCCATGGTAAGTGGATTTTGGGATCGAAGGAAGGTGAGGGAAGCTGCTAAGTTGGTACATATTGAACTGATGGACGAATTTGTTGGGGCTGGAATATAAACCTTCGACCGAGTTTTAGCATCAGTAATTACTATGGGTATGTTTTTTTTAACCTAATTACTTATGTTTGTGATATTTGAATATAAGGTTTTCTTGTATCATGTTACTCAACATTGGTAGCATGCACTCCTCTGTTGTTGTTTTTCATTTTCATTTTCTCTTTTTGTTTTTGGCATTGTTTACAGCATGTATACATTGATCTGCATCATTCGTGATTATTTTGTTGTCTTGCATGATAAATCTGTATATTTCATATTTGCATGGCCAAATATAGCTTTGTTAGATGATTGAGCTGCAAGGTGTGTGTCATTACACCTTGTATCTGAAGAATAATCGTTATTTTTCCTCTTGAATCTCTGTTGACAATGTAAGGGCATGGATTGTTTTCAATGAGCTGTAGATATACTTTGAGATGACGACCTTAGGGTCTTATTAACTTGTGCCATTTAAGGCACATGTTAAGATTACTTTAAAAAATTATATATGCTTTATTACACGTACTTTCATACAAAATGTACATATTTTTTTTAAATTTCTTAATATGTGCCATAAGGACACATGTTAACAAAATCCCTTTTCGGGTGTAACATTAACGTGTTATGTTTTTTGATAACTGAAATACTGGAAACTCAAGTAAACTTCCCTTTAAAGATGAAAAACAGAGTGTGAGAGGTTTAACATAAAGTATGAATATGATTGTTCTAAATAAATCTGGACAACCTAATTGATGTTTGGAGAAATTACCATTAAGTGATAATTTCATAAAGTTGTTCATGGAAAAGTTTATGATTTCACTTATTAATATTTATGAAGTTTACTATTTATTTGTAATTATTTTTTAAGACTTGCACTAATATGAAATTTCCCCTTGATGTTTTAGTAGATGATGATGGGCAGTAACATAAATATTCCATATGGAAAAACTTACTTGCAACTTATTTAATTTTAATTTTAAAATTTCATGCTTAAACTGTCGTATTTTGAAAAGTGTTGGACCAAAAGTTTTTGACTTTTCAAGTTCTTTGTTTTTTCAGTTTAAAAAATCAAAATAAATTTTAAAAACTATTATTTTATATGTTTGGTAACATTTATAGTTTATTATTTTTTGTTTACAGAAACATTAAACAAACATATTCCATACCCACATGTATTTTAAAAACTTGTTTTGAAAACAAGTGGGAGGTGGTAGCTGGAGATTGTTGTTAGTCACCAAAGGTGGTTTCATGCAAGATGTAGTCATTGACTATTCAGTGATGTTGGTTGTAGTATGTAGTGACCAGAGGTGGTTGCCAGAGGTCATCGATGATGATGGTTGGAAATGGGGATGCTGGTGGTGTTGATGAGTGGTGGGTTGAGGGGGTAGGAGAAGAAGGAAGATAAATGTTTGTTTTTTTTTTTTTTAAGCTAGTGAAACTAATTTTTTATTTTATTTTTGTGATTACTAGAATTAATAAATTTTATAAATTCGAGTTGGCTTGCACCACAGAATAAAAATTTCTCTCTCTAATTATTTTCATATTTAGAAAAGATTTCCGGTGGGATGTGGTAATTACCTGGGATGCTTCCGGTGAGGGAGGAAATTGGCCCACGTCGGCCGATCCTCTTTCTTGGCGAACGGTCCTTCAAGATTGGGGGAGACGGTGGAGACGTATGGGGGTCATCGATGTTTGTCCATAGTGGAGCGAGGGCAAGGCTTGCGTAAGGCAGTCAAGTTGGTGGGGTTTGAAGTGCGATGGATAGGTGAGAAGATGTGATGGGCATCGTGGAACCAAGGCCACCAGTCATTTGCGGGTCGGCTGGAGGGGAAATGGCGTAGTGTGGCGGTTTGGATTCGTATTGAGGGAGATGGTAGTTCTTTGTTTCAAATTGTGGTTACCTCGGAGGGTAAACAAACTTAGATTTTTCTTCTCATTTCAGATTTTGGGGACGGCTGGGAGAGTGTGGCACTGGTTTTGAAAGGATTTGCCAAAGGAAATGGTTGGGTGACCCGGATTGATGTAGGTAAGAAGGCGCCGAAAGGGTGGCGAGTGGCCACAGTGGTTGCGGGGGCAGTTGATTCGTTGGAGGTTGGTGATGCGGTGGTGCAGGGTGTGTTAGAGGATGGGTGGTTTGATTTGCTGGAGAGGGCGTTGGTGGGTCACGTGGGAGAGGTGGGGAGCAGAGGAGTTGGGTTCTCAGCTATGGTGGATTGGGTTGGCCGTTGGTGGAAGGGGGTTGGGCGAGTGGAGATTCGTCCGATGGGGAGTCAGGCTTTCCTGTTTGTTTTTCCAGCTCGGTGTGAGGCTAAAGGTGTGTTGCAACGCAGATGGGTGATTGATGGACGCGATTTAACTCTGCGATGGTGGTCACCGACTGTGCTCTGCGATAAAGGGAGGCCGTCGGGAGCGGAGATGTACAAATGGGTTAAGGTGATGGGTGTACCTTTGCACCTCCGTGGGGAAGAAACTTATCGGGCTGTTGGCGATCGGTGTGGGGGTTTTGTAGAGGCCGACGAACAGTCGATTGATCTGGGAATGGTTCGGTTGCTGGTTCGAAAAGGAGGAAGCCTTCTTGCTAGGGTTTTGCTTCGTTGGCAGTCGTGGTTGTACTCGCTACAAGTTTGGCGGAGTCGGGGCCGTCGTTTGAAGCTTCCTAGCTGGTGACTATAATGAATAAGGAAACCCGAGTATGGAGGCGTGAAGATCGACAGAATTTGGGGTATGGACGATTTGGGGAAAGTCATAGCTTTGGGAAGGAGGGTCTTAGAGATGTGTCTTTGGGCAGACCACATGCAAGGCCTCTAGTCAATAAATTGGGCCAGGGGAATTTAGGCCCGTGGACTCTTAAGTCAAAAAGGTGGGTCAGGGGGTTTTGGGCTCTACCACTTGGGTGTCTATGCATGTGGGCCAGTCTTCTTTGACTGGAAATCCAATTGTGCGGTCCAGTGGGTTTTTGAACTCTTTTTAGGCCCTAGCTCAAGGGTTACTTGGCCCAGCAAGGGAGGTGAACTCGACGATTGCCCAGGTCTTTGGGTCGTTACACGTTGCTGTTGGGTCAGGTCACCGAAATAATGGCGGTGAGGCGCCAATGTTGGGAATGGACGACACGTCAACGCCGTTTAGGCTGGTGGGGTCTCTCGCGTTGTCGTTACACCACGGGCTGCATACAATGGCTGGTGTATCAGTTTCTTCACCTCTGCCACTTGGGAGGAGCTCGGTGGGCAGAGCAAGGATGTCAGGAGGTCCGTGAGGAGTGGGGGGTAGAATTTGAGGTTGGTGGGGCCGAGATTGATGATGGCTTAACTGTAGTCCTTCAGCTAGTGGCCGTGGAAGTTGGGGAAATGGTAGCGGCCACCTCTCAGTCCGATACAGTGCCGAATTTAGAAGTGCATTTCCAGACGGAGTAGCCACCATCGGATGAGGTTTCTGAGTGGGTGTTGGCTCGGATTGCTGAGGTTAGTAAATTTTTTAGGGTTTCTTTTGAAGGGCATGAGGAAGAGGCTTTGAAACTGTTTTCGACCATTGAGATGTCATGGCAAGGGTGTGTGTCAGGGGGACAAGAGTTACAGAGCACGGGCCAGAAGGATAGAGGAGGCCGGGAATTATGCAGATTAGAATGCTCCATCAATTATGATCATAACAAGATCGGGACTGGTCGGCGGATGAGGAAGGGCGTGGAGATCCTTTGTTGTTCCATGCGTTTGAAAATATTGATTTGGAATGTGCGGGTTTAAATGACAAAGGAAATAGGGCAGTGGTTAGATCATTATTGAAGAGTGCTAGAGCGGATGTGGTGTGCCTTCCGGAAACCAAAATGGAGTATGTAGGGGTGGATGTTGTCAGGATATCTGGATGGTAGGCATGTGGATTGGGCTTTCCAACCAGCTGTAGGGGCAGCAAGTGGTATTCTTATGTGTTGGGATAATCGGTTGGTGGTGCAAGAGGGGGTAGAGGTGGAAGGTTTTTCTTTATCTTGTCTGTTCAAATGCGGGGATGATGATTTTCGTTGGGTATTTACGGGGGTGTATAGGCCAGTGAGGAGATTGGAGCGGGTGGCTTTTTAGGAGGAGTTATAAGTTGTTGCTTTTTTGCTGGGAGAGGCCTTGGTGTGTAAGTGGAGACTTCAACGTTGTGCGGAGTCCAGAAGAGAAGACATGGGGCCTTTTCCCAAAATAAGCTAACCTACTAACCTATTTCCCAAACTAAGTCTAGTTTGGTCGAAATTCCCAGAATAAGCTGAAGCGTGTTTCCAAAACACGCTTTTAGCATGTTTCTGGCGCACTCATAAAAGCGTGGTTACAAATCACGCTTTTAATTAAGAAAACGTGGTTTCTATTAGCGTTTTCAGACTTAAATAATAGCGTGATTTGAAAACACGCTTTTAACATATATTAAAATGTAAACAAAATGAAAGTCAAGTAGGAAAGTAGCTCAAATGGTAGAGCGCTTGTTTGCCTGCAAGAGGCACGGGGTTCGATCCCTACATCTCCAAACTCAAACTATTTTTCAAATTCAATTCAACTCTTTTTCCCCCCCTCCTTCCACTTACTCTATACTTTATATATTTATTATGTAATTTTTTTATCAAAAAAAAGTAAAACGTTTGTTTGGTTAACTAAAAAATTCTCTATAAAATATAATTTTTTTTCAAAATGTCAACATAATTGATTAAAAAGTATTACTATTCAGGTCTAAAAGTTCATTTTCTAGACCTAGTGATGGATCAAGAAAATTATTGGTTCAAAATTAAATATTCTTTAATTATCAAACAATTATCTTTTTCACACATCACTGAAGTTATAAAGTGGGTCTAATGATGTGTTAAAAAGATAATTGTTTGATAATTAAAGAATACGGAAAAATTACATTGACACCCCTGAGGTTTATGTTTATTACAGTTCTCCTCTCACACTTTGAAAATTACATCCTCCTCCCTGAGGTTTAAAGTTTCATTATAGATTGCTCCCTCTAACAATTTAATTTTTTTAAATACCAATTTTGCCTTCACTGGGTAAATTACATTAAGTAGCATTACCAATTGCCCTCTCGGTTAGTATTAGTTGGAAAAAAAAAATTTCATTGAAAAAAAAATTTAATTGGAAAAAAAAATTATTTGAAAAAAAAATTTTGTTAGTCAAAATTTTAAATTTTTGTTTAAAAACCAACATAAGATAAAAATTACACTGACACCTCATGAGGTTTATGTTTATTACATTCGAAAGATAAAAATTATATAAAAATGATAATTATTTTTTATTTTTTATTTCTTAACCAAATCAATTTTTAATTTTTTTAAAAAATTCTAAAAATCAAACAATACATTGCCTAAGAATCTTTAGATAAGTTATTTCTTACGTTGGTAACTTATTTAATTATTTGTTAATTTTACGATGTTTTTGCCATCTGAGGCCTATTTGGTAACCATTTCGTTTTCAGTTTTCAATTTATATTTACAAAAGTTTAAAAAACTGTCATAAAAACTTGTTTGATAATTTTTTTGGTTTGTAAATGATTGTCTCAGTTTGTAAATTTGAGGAAAAAATATAAATTCAAAAAATGAGTTTACGTTGATTTTTAAACAGAAATTGAAAATTTTGACTAACAAAATTTTTTTTCAATTAATTTTTTTTTCAAATAATTTTTTTTTCCAATTAAATTTTTTTTTCAATGATTTTTTTTTTTCAACTAATACTAACCGAGAGGGCAATTGGTAATGCTACTTTAAACCTTGGGGAGGGGATTGTAATTTCTAAAATGTGAGGGGTGTCAATGTAATTTACCCAGTGAAGGCAAAATTGGTATTTAAAAAAATTAAATTGTTAGAGGGAGCAATCTATAATGAAACTTTAAACCTCAAGGAGGGGGATGTAATTTTCAAAAGGTGAGAGGAGAACTGTAATAAACATAAACCTCAGGGGGTGTCAATGTAATTTACTCTATTCTTTAATTATCAAACAATTATCTTTTTGACACATCATTGGACCCACTTTATAAATTCAGTGATGTGTCAAAAAGATAATTGTTTGATAATTAAAGAATATTTAATTTTGAACCAATAATTTTCTTGACACATCACTAAGTTTAGAAAATGAACTTTTAGACCTGAATAGTAATACTTTTTAATCAATTATGTTGACATTTTGAAAAAATTTATATTTTATAGAGAATTTTTTTAGTTAACCAAACAAACGTTTTACTTTTTTTTGTTAAAAAAATTACATAATAAATATATAAAGTATAGAGTAAGTGGAGGGAGGAAAAGAGTAGAATTGAATTTGAAAAATAGTTTGAGTTCAGAGATGCGAGGGATCGAACCCCGTGCCTCTTGTAGGCAAAAAAACGCTTTACCATTTGAGCTACTTCCCCACTTGACTTTCATTTTGTTTACATTTTAATATATGTTAAAAGCGTGTTTCCAAATCGCGCTATTATTTAAGCCTGAAAACGCTAATAGAAACCGTGTTTTCTTAATTAAAAGCGTGGTTATAAACCACGCTTTTATGATTTTATTCATTTTGTGCGTATGGGCCAGAAACATGCTGAAAGCGTGTTTTGGAAACACGCTTCAGCTTATTTTGGGAAATTTAACTAAACTAGGCTTAGTTTGGGAAATAAGTTAGTAGGTTAGCTTATTTTGGGAAAAGGCCCAAAGACAGGGGCCAGGCAAGTGACGGGGGCCGATAAGGGCGTTCTCCTCTTTTATTGATAAGTTGGAGTTGATTGATATGTCGTTGCAGGGAGGGGGGTTATACCTGGTTCGGAAGTCGAGCAATGTCTCATATTGATAGATTCCTAGTCACGGGGGATTGGGAGGAGCATTTTTCCCAGATGTTCCAGGCTCGCTTACAGCGTTCGGTTTCGGATCATTGGCCTGTCCTATTGGATAGTGGGGGAGTGCGGCGTGGCCCGATGCCTTTTCGTTTTGAGAATATGTGGTTATAAGCCGACGGTTTTGGCAAGAGGGTAAAGGAGTGGTGGGGGAGTTATAGTGTGGCTGGGTTGCCTAGTACCCGGATGGCTCAAAAGTTAAAGCTGCTGAAATCTGATTTGAAGCGGTGGAATCAGGAGGTATTTGGTCAGTTGGAGGTACAAAAGGTGAGTACTTTGTCGATTTTGCAGAGGTTGGATGAGAATGAAGAAAAAGAGGGCTTGTCGACAGATGATGTGGTGTGTCGGGAGGGGGTGCAGAAGGATTATGGGCGGATTGCTAGGAAGGAAGAGATTAGTTATCGCCAGAAGTCCAGGTGCTTGTGGTTGAAGGATGAGGACCGCAATGCTAAATTTTTTCATCGGATAGTAAATGCTCACCGGCGAGTGAATCAAATAGGGCGATTGTGGGTCAATGGGGTGCTGCTTTCTTCAGAAGTGGATATCCGAAATGGTATCGTGGGTTTCTACCAGCATCTTTTCAGGAATGAAGGGGAGGGGTGGTGTTCGGATTTAGAGGGAGTTATTTTTGATACTATTTCAGATGAGGCGATGTTGATGCTGGAGCGTCCGTTTGCGGAGGAGGAGGTTTGGGGTGCGTTGAGAAGAATGTCCGGGGATAAAGCCCTTAGGCTGGATGGCTTTTCCATGGCCTTTTTCCAACAATACTGGGGGGCGGTGAAGGCGGAAGTGATGGTCGTATTTGATCAGTTTTATCAAGAGGGACAGTTTGAGAAGAGTCTCAACGCCACTTTTATTGCGTTGATTCCCAAGAAAGGTGGGTCAGAGGATATTAGAGAGTTTCGGCCAATCAGTCTTTTGGGTAGTGTCTACAAATTATTGGCTAAAGTTCTGGCCAATAGATTTCAAGGCATCTTGGAGGGGGTGGTGTCAGAGTCTCAGAATGCGTTTGTGGGGGGTCGTCAAATTTTGGATGTTGTACTTGTGGCTAATGAATGTGTGGACTCGCGGGTTCGGCAAAGGAAGGCGGGGATTATGTGCAAGCTGGATATTGAGAAAGCTTATGATAATGTGAATTAGAATTTTCTGTTGTATGTGCTTCAACGGATGGGTTTTGGGGAGCGATAGAGGAAGTGGATTCAGTTTTGCATTTCTACGATGCGGTTATTAGTCTTGGTTAATGGCACTCCGGCGGACTTTTTTTCCTACATGGCAAGGATTACAGCAAGGAGATCCTCTATCTCCTTTATTGTTTATTTTGGTGATGAAGCCGTTGAGTCGTTTATTGTCCAGGGCGGTTCAAGGGGGTTTGTTATCAGGTTTCGAGGTGGGGCAGGGGCCGCTCTTCTGGTGGTTTATCATCTCTTTTATGCTGATGATGCGCTTATCTTTTGTGATGCGAATATAGATCAGATTGGGCATTTACGATGTGTGTTGCTGTGCTTTGAGGCGGTGTTTGGGCTCCGGGTTAATTTGGCCAAGTCAGAATTAATTCCTGTGGGCGAGGTGATTTGTCTTCCGGTGTTGGTAGCTATTTTGGGGTATAAGGTGGCATAATTACCAGTTTCCTATTTGGGGCTTCCTTTGGAGGCTACCTTTAAGGCGAAAGAGGTGTGGGATGGGGTGGTAGATAGAGTGCAGTGAAGGTTGGCACGGTGGAAGTGACAGTATTTTTCTAAGGGAGGGCGGCTCATATTGATCAAGAGTGTCCTTTTTAGTATCCTGATATACTTTATGTCGTTGCATGCGATTCCTGTGGCGTCGCTAGGCGGTTGGAAAAGTTGCAACGAGATTTTTTGTGGGGTAGTGGAGGGGAGGATTTTCATTATCATTTGGTGGCTTGGGATAAGATTTGTATTTCTAAGGAGAGGGGGGGCCTGGGTGTCAGGAGGTTGGTGGGTTTTTACCGGGCTCTTTTAGGGAAATGGTTGTGGTGTTTTGCTATAGAGAGGGAGTGGTTATGGAGGAAGGTGGTGGTGGCGAAGTATGGGGTGGCCAGAGGGGGGTGGTGCTCAAAGGGGGTGGTCCATCCTCATGGTCGTGGGTTGTGGAAAGGGATTTGGCTAGGGTGGACGGAGTTTTGGGTTAGGACTCGGATTAAGGTGGGGGTAGGAGATAGGACTCGCTTTTCGCAGGATTGGTGGTGTAGCGAGGTGCTTTTGGCGAGTATGTTTCCTATGGTTTATGCTATTGCTGCGGATGGGGAGGAGTTGGTGGAGTCTGTTAGAGTTAGGCAAGAGCAGTTGTTTGTTTAGAATGTTCACTTTCGTCGTAATGTGCAAGATTGGGAGTTGGATCAATTGGTGGACTTGCTGGGCATTTTGTATAGTGTCAAGGATGGGGGGGATGGAGCGGACTCTTTGGTGTGGGATTGTTCGAGATCTAAAGGGGTGTTTTCAGTGTCTTCTTTTTATGGTATGCTTGAGGGGGGGAGTGGGGTAGTGCTTCCTTGGAAGAGCATTTGGGCGACGGGTTCACCTTCTAAGGTGGCTTTCTTTGTTTGGTCTGCTGTTTTGGGGAAGATTTTGACTATTGATAACTTGCGTCGGTGGGGGCAGGTTCTGGTTAATTGGTGTTGCATATGCTGGAGGGATGGGGAAACGGTGGATCACTTGCTTTTACATTGCCCAGTTGCGTCTCGACTTTGGAATTCTATTATGGCTTTGTTTGGGATGGTTTGGGTGCAACCGGGGTCGATATTGGGTGTGGTTCAAAGTTAGGGTGGGGCTAGGGTGGGGAAGCGGCGTCGGAAGGCTTGGATTCTTGCTTCTCATTGTTTGATATGGTTGGTATGGTTGGAGCGGAGTAGGCGTGTTTTCCAAAATGAGTGCCGCTTCGTTTTCTGGCTTGAGAGTCGGTTGTTGCTGGTTTTGCATAGTTGGGTTTCGGGTTCAGTTGATCCCAGTGTTTTGGTTTTTGTAGATTTTGTGGAGGATTTACTTAGATAGTTTGGTTTGGCTCTTTGTGGGTGGTTTTTGTATTCCTTGCATCATGTTGATGCTTTTCTAATAAAGTCCATTTATTTATCAAAATAAATAAATAAATAAATTTTATAAATTCTTTATAAGTTTTTGAAAACTAAAATAGACACTAAATTATATATATAGTATATAAACATAAATTTACCAAAAGAGGAGTTTAATTTTGGATTATACCTAAGGCTGTAAAGATTGTTTAATTTGATTTGATAATTTAAAGAATTTCAAAATAAGTATTTGCTTGATCTCAAACAAATTGAGTTGAGTTGAGTTGAAGTATATTGATTTCTTTGTAGTGTAGTGTATAAGTTTATTAAACACATTATGAGTCAAAATCAAACAAATTTTAATTGAGTGTTTTTTATTTATTTTTTAATAATGCTTAAGTTGAGTAATGGATTGAATTTAACTTGTTATCGGTTGATCTCAAAAGTACTTGTGATGAACACGAATTGAGTTGGAGTAGCTTAGATTTTAGGGCTTGTTTGATTAACATAATCGATAGTGAAAGGATTAATTATATCATGAATTAGTGTAGGATTAGTTATCCAATTAAATTAGTGAGATAACTTATTATGTATTCATTTTTTTATTTTATTTTTTTCATACTTGGAATTATAATACTCACAGTTCCTCTCAATATTGAGGACTTGTTGGGATTACCCATTTTGTAATATTGGGTCTATTTCTCATATTTGATCTATTAGGTTTCACAATGCATAGCCTGATCTTTGTTGATTTTTCACTTATTAAAATTTGATTCTTGTCTTGGACATGTTTGTTAATGTGTGCGATTGAAGAATAGAAATTATGTTACAAATTTGATATTTATTTTGCATTGCTTTAGGTTCTAAGTGATCCACAAAAAGAGAGCAATATATGATTGGTATGGTGAAGAAGTTCTCAAAGGCCAAGTGCCACCACCCAATGTCGGAGGACTCGGTGGTCATGGTGGCACAACATTCTTCCAAACGGGAGATTGTCCAACAGTGTTTAGATTCAATCACCGAAACACAAATGACATTTTTGCCGAGTTTTTCGGGAATTCAAGCCCATTTGGAGGAATGAGAGGTGTTGGTGGTATGAGGGGAGGTTCAAGGTTTGGTGGTAGTGGTGGAATGTTTGGAGATGACATTTTTACTTTATTTGGGGATGGCAGAACGATGAGTTCTACCCCTCGGAAGGCGGCTCTGATTGAAAGTACACTGCCTTGTAGCCTTGAAGAACTATATAAGGGGACAACAAAGAAGATGAAAATTTCAAGGGAAATTACAGATGCCAGTGGGCAAGTAGTTGTGTTCATCATTGTGATTTTTTTCTCTCTATGTTTGGTGTTAACTGATTTGCTTTTAATCATTTAAGTGATGTTGATTCAATTACCGGATTTAATTATTTGAAGGAAGGAACAACTTTGATAATCACTCATGTTATTTAGTATATTTTTGGAATTGTTTATTTGAATAGGTTTACTATTATGTGCTTTTTATACTGTCAATAAGTTTCGGGTTCTGCTTCTGTTCATGACCCATTTTTGATTATGAGATCAAGAATAATTCATGCGGGCAAAGTAAATAAATAACAAATTAAAAGTAAAGGAAAAAAAGAAAAAAAAAGAAACCAGTGGGAGGTGGCGGCTGCCAATTGTTGTTAGCCACCGAAGGTGGTTTCATGCAAGACATAGTCATTGACTATTCAGTGATGTTGGTTGTAGTAGGTAGTGACCAGAGGTGGTTGTCAAAGGAGGTTATCGGAAACAACACACCACAATGAGTGCGTTGTTTTTTCTTCTCTCTCTAAAATGAGAGCTTCTCTCTCTTCAATGGGAGTTTCTGGCCTAAGGGCTCTTCCTCTCCGATCCATCCAGTGCTCTTGTTTTCCTGTGCACTAGCTGAGTCTTTCTCGGTTACCCTTTTGAATTTTTTTGGTGTCTTTTCTGGGTACCCCCTCGACTCCTTTTCTGTCATCTTTCCTTTTCTCTTCTCTTCCAGTTTTTCTTACCCTCTCTTAGTTCTCATGGCTTCTACCCCTCTACCAACTCCACTTCCCTCTTCCTCACATGTTGCCTAGGGGTTGTCCTTGGAGGAAGGCAGTGGGGAAAGTGAAGACATCTCAAATCTGTGCCTTATTAGAAAACTCTTAGCCCCAAAAACTCCTAACAAAGTAATTGTGGCAAACATTGTTCGAGTAGCTTGGCGTACTCGAGGCGAGCTCTCTATCTTACCTTGGACCAATAATATTTTCTTATTTCAGTTCAGTGATGGGGAAGACCGACACCGAGTTCTCCGTGACAGCCCATGGTCAGTGATGGGGTGGCTCCTAGCCCTTCAACCTTTCTCACCAAGATGCTCAGTGGAGGAACTAGATTTTAAATGGAGTCCATTTTGGGTGCAAGTCCACAGACTCCCTATTCAAAAATCAACCAAACAAAATGGCGAGATCTTGGGCAAAACAATTAGGAGACTGGTTCGAGTGGAAGCCCACACAGAGGGTCTGTTACTGTATCAGAGTTTCTTACGACTACAGGTGGAGATTGACACACAGTAGCTGCTACCCAGGGAAATATGGCTTCAACGGTGCTCGGGGATTCCTCATACATGGCTATCCTTTAAATACGAAAAGTTATCAAACTTCTGCTATGACTGTGGCAGATTGGGGCATGAGAGCAACACTTGCAAATTCGTCTCTAAAGAACAAGGCACCTCCTTTGGTTATGGTCCTGAGTTGAGAACGAGAATGGCTGGAAGCACGGGACTCCCTACTGAGCACTATCGCCAGAAAGTGGATGCATTGTAAGCAAGTTTAGCCCCACTCTTTTCAGGCCGGAAAACCTCATGGGCCTCGGAACCCTCTTTTCCACCGGAGTGTGAGGATCATGGAATAAAGCAGCCTGGTTTGTTGGTACAACCACAACCACGATCACAAAATTGTATTGCAACAGAGACGTGCACTGTAGACCTGACTTTTTTTGTACGCCCCCCTTTTAGAGAGGCGCGAATTGGCTTTACTACAGTTTAGACTCCTGTCACGGTTCTGAATCTAATCTCATAAAGTGCAATGTGAGACTGATAAACAACAAAGAGTCTGAATTTGGCAATTAGTTTTGGAAAATCAATTTTGAATGAACAAGTGCCAAATATGGACTGTTTTGCCAGATTACAGAGTCGCCACCTAAATATTTTATTTTTGGGAAATTTAGGAAACCTTGACTCGTGCCAAAGGTTACGTGTCCGTCATCACCAAAGTTGCCTTGGCTCGAGAACTTGGGTACGAGAGGGGAAGGTCCTGAAATGAGCACTCCCGCTCGCCCGATCAAAGATCGGCCTCTACTAAGCATGATATGTTGTTTTATAAATACATGTGTTCTTATTCCGGTTTATTAGCTAACTTTACTACATGATGCGCACAGCAAGTATAGACTCAATCACGAGAATTGGAACAAAACAACTCATGTTTATTTTTTGAAAATGGTTTGAAAGTGCCATTCGCAAGTGGGCTAAAGCGTGGATTTGCCACTCTTGTGTGGTCTTAAAACATGATAATTTGCCACTTTGCATAGTGGGCTTAAAACTCTCGTTCATCAAGTTGTTCCAATTCAAGCAACAAAGCCTCCATCCACAGGCATTCATGCAGTTTAAGCACTTAAGCAAATAGTCTCATGGTAAGTATGGTATTATGGCAACACTTACACTCATGTAAGTATGCTAAAGCGTAAAACTTACAGTGTACTCTAAGCCAAAACAAAAGCTAGTTAGAAATATGCATGATCCTAACTATGCTAGATGCCTAATGCAACACATGCGATAATGCAACTAAATAGGCTCGGCTATCTAAGATGACATATGAATGCGACAATTTGATAACATGCTTTGAAACACGTATTCAAATAAGTATTGAAATATGATGCAATTTGAATGATGCGCCGAGCCCGGTGCATGCAAGACAAATGAATGATGCAAACATGCAAAGCATAAGTGTATGCTAATCAAAACGTGCCCTAATCTAACCATTGGAAGACATGCACACGCACGCACCCTTATTACAACAATACGCCCTCTCGAAGGAGGGTCTGAATAAATAAGCTAAATTACACTAAGCTAAGCTAATTATTACAACACAATTGAAACTAATTAACTATTCTAGCTAATTAATTATTACAAACCAATTTAAATCTAATTAACAAACTTATTCTAAGCGAATTAATTACAACAAATGAAATTGAATAACTAGTTACACAAACTAATTATGATATTACAAAACGAATTAAATAACTAGCTACGCTAAGCTATTTAAAATAGTTTGAATAAAGCGAATAAACGGCCTCGTAGGCGAGGGAGATATGCATGCTCGGTTGGCGTCATCCCGGAAATCCATCGCCTTACCGCCGGTTGTCTCTATTTGCACTTGCCTCTGTTTTCTGAACATTGTACCAACTTCAGACTGCCTTAGCCTCAAAACAGGAACATTTTTGCACCAAAATGGATTGGTGACCGGTCGGCCACCAAAAGTGGCTGCCAGCCACTTCAATTGGCCGGTCGGCTAGTGCAAGTGGCCGGTCAGCTGATGCCATTGGCCGGTCGGCTACCTCATTTTCCAAAATGTTGGTTTTGTTGCAACATAGAACAACAGAGACAAGACAATGTATTTGCAAGGAAATATGTGTACTGCCACTCTCCTCATCATGTCTCAAGCTCAGAGGAGTGTGGCGCTCGGCTCTCAAGCTACTAACCAAGCATCTCAATGCATGATGGCCCAAAAACCAAGCTTGTACAAGCTTAGTGAATGCACAAACAATACACAAAGAGCCTCCACCCTATCATGCATGATCAAGGGTGTTGGCGACCAAGAAATGTGACACGTTTCATCACTTCGAGTATGAGACGTCCCACATTTCTTGTGTTTGGATTAACGTCCGATCCAAACACATGCAATGCAACACAAATGCTTATCTTGTACATGTTTTACTTGGTCCATTTCTTGTTTACACATTTTAGCTTACCAATTAGTCCTTTAACCGATTAAGTCCAATATGAAAAATCCTCTAATTAGAGAGATGGTTTAAGCCGCAAGTGTTTTAAGCATGAAAGAGGTCTCATACTGTTGGTTAGTAGAAACCCCCAAGAAAGGGTTAAAACCATTGGGCATGAGAACCTCAAATCCACATTCAAGCCAACAAGAGGCTCAAGAGCACTTTCAAAAGTGAAGAATGGAGGGAGGCGGCAAACTTTTCAATGCTTAAATGGCATGCTAAAGATACTAAATCACGCAATCAACATATGCACAACATGTTAATAGCCAACGATACCAAAGCTAGTGAAGTGTATTACACTAGAAGCATACAATATCAAGCTCAAACAACCAAACCAGCTATGGACAGATCTAAAACATGCCAAATCAGTGGTCTAAACATGTTGAAATTAAGGCACAAAAGAGTAGAAGATCATGCGCACATGTTGGCTCTCAAGCAAGACACAAGGCGCAACTCTCAAAAGCAATTAAAGAGCGATATATGTGAGAGCGTGACAGAGGTATATGCTCTGAAATCACATACTAAATAATGCCATATCATGCAAACATCACAAATAAGGCATGCTAGAGGGCCTAAAACACAAAACTAGTAAAGGCCAACTATACTACAGCTATACAAAGCAAAGCATATATGGCCAAGACCACCCAAAACAGAGCTAAAGCATAGCAAATTAGTAGCAAAAATGTGCTGGAATCAAACTAACACAAGCTAGAATGATAGGCTAAATCATCAAGTATATTAAGCTACTAAGCATGATTACACTACAAGTACAAAAAGCAAGCAAGAATTGACCCAACCAGCCAAAAACAGAGTTAAAGTAGGTCAAAATAAAGCCTAAAACATGCTTGAACTAAGCTTTAAAAAAGGTAGAAATAGAAGCACACTGAGTAGGCCATCAACACATGCAAACTAAACACAAGGAGGGGAGGCCACCCCCTCCTATTTGGGACCTCAAAACCAACTTTCTACTACTGAAATTTCCCTAGAATTCAGTGGTTAAAAGGCTAAAAAAAGATTGTTTTAAAAGCTTTAAAGGATGGCACAAAGCTTAGCAAATAAGCAATAAAAGAGGGTGGACCACCTCTAACTCCAAAAGGGCTTAAACCACTATTTTTAGACCTTAAAAAACAAAGGTTTCTATAGTTGAAAAGTAGGCCAAAAACAGCATGCAAAGGTGGCCAAACAAGCAACTAAATAAAGCTTTAAAGAGGGTAAAGCCTTACCCTTGAAGCACAGCAGCAAAGAAGCAACTTTTGAGCCAAAACCAGCCTTCAATAGCCCAAATAAGACCTTCAAGCACCTCAGCAACAAGGTAGTCTAATTTGGTTAAGGGATTGTATTAAAAAATGTGAAGAAAACTCATTTTCAAGCACTAAATAGGAAGAGAGAGAGAATTCTAGAGAGAGAGTGAGTGAAAATTTTGCTCTTCAAATTCTGAACCCTCAAAAAGGGGGAAGGACCTCCCCTTATATAGAAATACAAGCCTAAGGCTTGTTTCCGTCCCTCCATACACGTGTATGGAGGATGGCTTCAGTGACCAACATATGGCACAGCTGGCACACAAAATATCTAAAAAAGGAGAAAAAATGGCCGACCGGCCATTCAAGGTGGCCGACCGGCCACCCAAGGTGGCCGACAAGAGGAAAAAGTGGCCGACAAGGGCCAAAGGTAGCCGACAAGGCCTTCCCTCCCTCCAGGCAAGGGGCACCAAGGTTTGGCCCAAAAACAAGGCCAAAATATAGAGAGGTTAGAGGCTTAAAGACAAGGCGCTCGGTCGAGACCTTCAGGCACTCAAAACGAGTACAAACATGCACAATCATCGGGTGCACAAACGATGACGTATGAGTTTTAAGGTTGGTCAAAAATGGGGTCTCTACATGCACCACCGTATCCCAGGATCAGAATCAGAATCAGACTACCACTACCCTTAGAATGCCATGTGGAGGCTCTGATCCCACTACCTTGCAGAAAGATAGTGGACAGAAGCATGCTTTTACCAACACTTTTGTTGCCCTCACGTCCTCTCTTCTGGAGCTGATGGGCCAGGAAAGGTTTTTAAGTCTTGTGGCCCTTCACAAAGATAGTGGGCCAAACCCTGGAATGGGCCTTCCTCTAATCCTTGGTGTTACTACTAATGTGACTGTGGGGTCTGTTAAGGTCTCAACTTATTTTGTTACAGAACCACCTGACAGCCCAAACTACTCTGGGCCCTCTCAAGCTTTGGATATGGGCCCTGGCCAGGAGCCCTCACCTTCTACTAGGAACAGCCCACTTCATCAAACCTTGTTACCATCTAACCCATCTAATGAAATACCTCTCTTATGCATTACCTAGGTCCCAAAATGGGGGTTAATAGAGGCACTCCAACACTTGTCCCTTAAAAGAAAGGTTTCTGGTGATGAAGACCAAGCACTGTTTCGCAGCAAAATCCAGAAGATGGGAACTTCACTATCTCTACTGGCAGCTCCAGATCAGACCCAATTCCAGCCAACACTCAGTTCCACACACATTCCCCCAACTGGTGTAACTAACAAGAAGGTCAAAAGGGGTCGACCTAAAGGTCGGCAGGGGGATATTTCGAAAGGCTCAGCTTTGGTGGAGGTGACCATCCAAGACGTGGTAAGCCAGACTTGTTTGTTTCGACTTTCTTCCTTTAATGTTGTCGAGGAGGATTGTCTCTCACAAATTGCTAGTACTTTCCCTGAAAATGATTCTGAACCCTCTGAATAGGCTATGGTGGCGAGCCCTAAATCACCACATGACCAATGTTGATCATCAGCTTGAACTGTCAGGGGCTTGGGCGACCTCTAACAGTCCAGATCCTCCGAGGGTTATGTCAAACCCATCGCCCTGCAATAATGTTTCTTATGGAAACCAAGAATAAACAATTTTTAATTAAAAGATCAGGAGACATCTCCACTTCTCTTATTCCTGCTATGTGGATCCTATGGGTATCTCGGGAGGATTAGCACTATAGTGGACTGACGAAGTCGACCTCCAAGTTAGGGCGAAATCTCAAAATCTATTTCGATGTGTCCTCACGACAACAGGAGCTGCTACTGCTTGGCTAGTTACTTTTGTATACGTACCTCCCCGCTGGAATGATAAGAAAATTTTCTAGAACAATCTTCAGAATATGGCAGAGACAAATGGATATCCCTAGCTCTGTTTGGGGGACTTCAATGAAATTGGATGGTCATGGGAAAAGTAAGGCTTGAGGGGAGGTAATCGAGTTCGGATGCAATTTTTCCAAAATTTCGTGGCATATTGTGAACTAATGGACCTTGAATTCAAAGGAGCCCCATACACTTGGACCAATAACCAAGGAGGGGACGCTAACATTAGGGAGTGGCTAGAAAAAGCAATGGCTACAGTGGAATGGCGACAGTTGTTTCCCTTTGCTCAGGTGTTCCGTGAAGCCCTTATAGGCTCTGACCACTGCCCCTTGCTAGTACACTATCATATTCCTCCCAAAAAAATTCCGCATATCTTCAAGTTCGAATCTATGTGGACAACTCACGGTGAGTGTGCCGAAATTATAACCTCATCTTGGGTTGAAGGTTTTTCGGGACCGCCTATGGTGCGTCTATCTCAGAAACTGACAAGATGTAGCTGCGCACTTTCCTCTTGGGGCAAGTCAAAGTTCGGGGATAATCGGGTTAAGATTAAGAATTTAAAGACGGAAATTCAGGCTATCCAAGCATGCCCATATTCAGATGACAAAATTGCAAAAACCAGGGAGTTGCAGCAAGATCTTGAAGCTGCTCTAGAACGCGAAGAAATGTACGAACACCAGCGTTCCAGGGTAAATTGGCTCAAATGTGAAGGTAGGAACTCTTTTTTCTTCCAAGCGACAGTGATTCAAAGACGCCAAAGGAACCCAATTAACCACACTCAAGACGGAGGCTGGGATAGTTTTGGAAACGGAGAAAGAGATTAATCAGCATCTTGCAACTTATTTTCAAACTCTTTGCAAGCTGCTGCCGACCGGGATTTCAATGACATTCTGTCCTCGGTCACAATGGTTGTCTCTAGTAAAATGAATACGAATCTCGTTAAACCAGTCACTGATGCGGAGATCAAAGCAGCTCTCCATGGCGCTTTTAAACTAATAGGTTTCATGTTACGTCAATTCGAACTTGCTTGATTTGTTTAATTACGACCTTATAATGTAATTGCATTCTCCGGCCCAATTGCTATTTTTTGTTTCTGTTTTCCTGATTTATCCACTAGGTCAATCTGGTTGGTTCTTTGCGCCTAGCTTTGGCGTAGCAGCTATATTTCGATTCATCCTCTTTTTTCAAGGATTTCATAATTGGACGTTGAACCCATTTCATATGATGAGAGTTGCAGGTGTATTGGGCGTGGCTTTGTTATGCGCTATTCATGGTGCTACTGTAGAAAATACTTTATTTGAAGATGGTGATAGTGCAAATACATTCTGTGCTTTTAACCCAACTCAAGCCGAAGAAACTTATTCAATGGTTACCGCTAACCGCTTTTGGTCCCAAATCTTTGGGGTTGCTTTTTCCAATAAACGTTGGTTACATTTTTTTATGTTATTTGTACCAGTAACCGGTTTATGGATGAGTGCTCTTGGAGTAGTCGGTTTAGCCCTGAACCTGCGTGCCTTTCACCTCGGCCTGCTCAAGGCCCCTGGACCTGATGGTTTTCAAGGCATCTTGTATAAAAAAATACTGGGAAATTGTGGGCCTAGAAATGTGTTTGGCCATCAAAAGTTTTTTCCTTGGAGGACATGTTCCTAGAGAGTGGAACCATACCAACTTGGTATTGATTCCAAAAATAGCTGCCCCAGAGAAGCTATCCCAGTACCGACCTATCAACCTCTGCAACTTCAAAATAAAGATCATTACCAAAATCTTGGCTAACAGGCTCAAGGTTTCTCTCACCAAATTGTTCTCACCACAACAAGTGGCCTTTATACCTGGTAGGCTCATTCAAGACAGCATCTTGATGGCACATGAGGGGCTTCATTTTTTGAGGCAGAAAAAAGGTGGTAGGCATGCTCATCTAGCCTTGAAATTAGACTTTAATAAGGTTTATGATTGCATTTAATGGGACTTCCTCAAGGCAGTGCTCGAAAGATTGAGCTTTCATGATACTTGGATCCGCTGGGTGATGGACTGTGTCACTACGGTTCAATTCTCCGTTGTTGCGAATGGCGAGAATAGAGCTTCATTCACTCCTTCATGTGGGCTTCGACAAGGCGACCCCTTATCTTCCTACCTTTTCATTATTGTAACTGAAATTCTGTCTAAATTAATCACTGGGGGTATTCAGAACAAGGTCATATCAGGCCTTCGAATGAAAAGGACTTGCCCTATTTTGTCCCACATTTTCTTTGCGGATGATGTTCTTTTGTTCCTCAAGGCCAGCAGCTCGGAATGCTCCCAAATGATGCATTTTCTGCGACTCTACAGCAAAGCTTCGGGTCAAATCATTAACCTCGAAAAGTCAGAGGCATTCTTTTCGGCCAATGCTCCTGCTGAGTTAAAAGACCAGCTCTGTAGGGAGTTGGGTATCCCTTTCGCTAGACAGAATGTGAAATACCTGGGGCTTCCAACATGGTGGGGTAGATCTAAATCCGAAGCCTATGGTTTTTTGGTAGACAGAGTGTCTTCAAAGCTGCAGGGATGGAAAAATAAACTCATTTCCCATGCCAGGAGAGAAGTTTGAATCAAGGCGGTGGCTCAAGCGCTCTCAACCTATGCTATGGCATGCTTCACATTCTCGAAATCTCTCTGTAACAAACTTAATACGGTCATTCAGAATTTTTGGTGGAAAGGCGACCCAACGAACAAAGGCATTCCGTGGGAGTCTATGTGTTTATCAAAGTTCCATAGGGGCATGGGGTTCCGGGATTTTTCGACTTTCAATCAAGCAATGCTTGCTAAACAATGATGGAAATTGATTTCTAATCCTCAATCCTACTGGGCCCGTTTGTATAAGGGGTTATACTTTCCACAATCTACATTTCTAACAGCCTCTTGAGGAGCACGTGGTTCTTGGGCTTGGCATAGCTTGCTTCATGGGAGGGACCTCCTCCACAAGGGGACTCGATGGCAGGTGCACAATGGCCAATCCATTCGCTTCTGGGAGGACAAATGGATCCCAAATGCAAGACTTTTTCAACTCTCTTCTCCAAAACCTTCGAATTGCAATGTGTTGCGTGTTGCGGATGCCATTGATCCCGTTCATAAAAATTGACAGATTGGACATCTACTTCAGTTTCTTTCAAAGGAGGAATGTCAAACAATTCAATCTATTCCTATCTCTTTGGAGGACAGAGCAGACACACTGGTTTGGCATCCAACTAGATCAGGGGTGTATTCTGTCAAATTTGGTTATTGGATCGCTAAATCCTCTAGGCAGGAAGGGTCTCAGAACCAACCGTCGAGCTCTTTCCAAGTCCCTGCTGGTTTTTGGAAGTCAATTTGGCAAGTGGCAGCTCCCCCAAAAATCAAACACTTTTGGTGGTGAGCGTGTAAGAACCTTGTGGCTACAAAAGTTAATCTCCACAAATGTCACTGCTCCCAATCTCGGATCTGCCCCATCTGCTTGAAGGATGATGAATCAGTGGAACATATGCTCTTTGATTGTCCATGGACTAAAGTTGTGTGGTTTGGCAGCATGCTTAACCTCAGAATGGAGAAAGTGACTGTTCTTAATAATAGTGCAGTGGACGGCTCAATAGTTCGAGGTAGAAAAAAGAGCTAGTGCAGAGAGTAATCTATTGAGCAGAATTTTCTTCACAGGGTGGTATATTTGGAAGGCTCGGAACGAGTTCATATTCAACAACCTCCCACTTAGCCCACCAGCCATTGCCTTAAGAATAACACAGGCATGGATAGAGGACCAACACCAGCACTTTGGCGATATTTCTCCCATCACCAAGTGCCTCACCCCCGCTCTTCTTGGGGAGCAAGGATGGCATCTACCTCCAGTTGGGGAGTTCAAAATTAATGGTGACGCAAGTTTTAGCTCTAACCGAAACATAGCCTCAGCTGCTGCTATTCTCTGTGACTTTGAAGGCCGACTTGTGGATGGACTAGTCTCCTCTTTTAGCTCCTCCTCTGCCTTTGCTGCAGAAGCCCATGTAGTGCGCATGGCAGCCCTCCTGGCGCAAGTCCGCAACCTCACCTCAGCCACTATCGAAAGTGATAACCAAGAAGTCATAAAGTTGGGGGTCTCAGAAAGGGTTCCTCCTTCGGAGATTCTCGCTTACATGCTAGATATTCGTTAGCTTAGACTCCGAGGAAATCTGCAGTTGCGATGGACACCTAGAGTAAACAATCGTGCCGCTTACTGGTTGACAAAGGCTCATGCTTGTAATAGCTTGGCTCTAGATTGGGTTGCCAATCCACCTGAAGCTCTTAATGCTCTACTTAGAAATGATGTATGTTCCTCTTCGCCTTAATGGCTTCTTAATAGTATTTGGTTGTTCAAAAAAAGAAAAAAGAGGTTATCGGCCATGGTGGTTGGAAATGGGGATGTTGGTTGTGGGGTAGGAGAAGGAAGAAAATTATTTATTTATTTATTTTTTAAACTAGTAAAACTAATTTTTTATTTTATTTTTGTGATTACCAAATTAATAAATTTTATAAATTCTTTATAAGTTTTTGAATACTAAAATAGACACTAAACTAGTTTATGTTTATAATATAAAAAATTTAAATTAAAAAAAAAACTATAAATGTAAATTTACCAAAAGAGGAGTTTAAATTGTATCATATGCCTCAATTATGACATTTGTGGTCTTTAATTATGATTTATTGCAGTGTTAGTTATGATTTAATTGTGATCCATTATGATATTAGTTATGATTAATTGTGATATTGATTATGACCTACTGTGATTATTATTTAGTTATGATTGAAAAATTATGGGTAAACTACCAATAGGTCCTACTTTGGAGACTTATTACCCAATAGGTCCTACTTTGGAGACTTATTACCCAATAGGTCCTACTTTGGAGACTTATTACCCATTAAGTCCTATTTGATAAATTTATTAAGTGATAAAGATAAATTTATCAGTCTTTTTTTTTTATGAATAAATTTATAGTGATAAATTTATCAGTCTCTTTGTTTTTATAAATAAATTTTTAGTGATAAATTTATCACTCTCTTATTTTTATAATGTTAAATTTATTAGTTAGGACCTGTAGGTAAATAAGTCTAGTTAATAGGACTAATTGGTAAGTACCCCAAAAATTATTTGGTTTTACCTTATGTGGTTTTTAGTTGTGACTTAATATTATTTTTTAGTTATGATTAAAAGGAATTTAGTTATGACATTGGTGTGTTAATAGCACTACAAATGTTATAACTTACATATGGTATATACCAGTTTTAAGGTGTCTATTTATTTTTAAGAGAAATTACACTCGGTCATAATTTTTAAAAATTATTACACATTAGTAATTTTAATTATTAATATTTATAATATTTACCACTTATTTATAATTATTTTTTTTCTAATAGTCACTTATGTGTTATTTCCTTATTTTTCAAAGCTCCAAATAAGTTTTGCATATCAAATATCAAAAATGCTTGGACTTCCAAAGTTAGGGACTCCTATGACCCCCAAAATGATGTGAACCAATCATGTGTTTTTGTTTGTTTGTTTGTTTGTTTGTTTTTTTCCTTTCCTTTCTGGACCAATCACAAGTGAGTGGGGGTTGTGTTTTTTGGGTTTTCCTACGAAGGAAAATATCATAAATGCGAGCGTGCCAGCAAGGATTGAAAAATCCTTACAGATTAAATTCAAGCCAATTATCAAGCGATTGTGTTGACAGTTCTTTCGCCTCAACAAAGAGGACTTCAAAATTGCCAAGTGTAGCGAAAAGAAAAATTAAAAGAAGAATGAGGGACGGAGAAAGACGATTGAGTGAACAATCAAGGTGATAATTACTTACCTCTACTCCTATGCTTCGAAAAGGAAGTGCATGAAAATAAATGCTTCGAAATGAAATCTATGTTAAACTACTCCTAAGATAAGGAAAATGACAAGAAATATTGAAATCAACTGTCTTTGATTTAAGTTCTGGGTCTTTTACAATGTAGCCATGAATGGCTATTTATAGAAGAAAAAATACAGCAATAACTACTTAGTAACTACCCATTTCTCCATCTTCATTCCCACAATGCCACATATTCCTCCATGTCTTCGTAACTTCCTTTAACCTCCAATTAATGCTCCATGTTCTCCACTTTATTCTCCAACATCTTTTTCATATTTCGTAACTTCTCATAACCTCCAAATGAGTAGGAGGATGCCACATGTCCTGCAATTATATAAATAATAAAAATTGCAGATTTATGGTGCTAACATTACCCCCCGCGGCCCTTAAAAATGATGTTTATTTGAATTTTTGAAGGGTCGAACCAAGCACATGATTAATCTAAGCAATAAAATGCTTCGAATAATATCAACAAAGTGCTTCGAATGATGTAATAGTACCAATGAAGTGCTTCGAATGAGTATGAAATTATGACTAGATGCCTTGAATGCTAGTTATTATGGACTAGTAGCAAGCTTCGAAGGTGGTATAAAGGACCAAAATCATCTTTCGAAGGTTAAAAGTGCCGACAAAGGACAAATTACATCCTTGGAAATATTTGGCAAAGCTTCGAAGGTTCATAACCACCATTATTGTTTCTTCGAAGCTATTAATGTAAGATGGAGTGCTTCGAAGCTTATAAAATTATGGCAAAATGGCCTTCGAAGCAACTTTTGGCCAATATTGTGGTTATGCAAATTTTGTATGTTCTGGTTCATACATAATTAATAAAAATATTAATTTTGTGCTTCGAACCAATTATTAATTCTTCGAAGACACCAAAACTGTTGTTCTTCGAGCCAACTTATCATGCCAAAAACAGGCATTATTCGACAACTAATTAATTGTCATTTTACATATATTTGAAGAGATGTACGCATTTCGAAAGTTTTCGAAGCTTTATACAGTTTCGAAGGTGAAGTAATCAACCTTCGAAACAACTCTTAATGTTTCGAATGTATCTTCAAAGCTTTATACAGCTTCGAAGGTGAAGTAATCAACCTTCGAAACAACTCTTAATGCTTCGAATGTATCTTCGATGCTTTGATTGTGTACATACAAACAACTGGCCATCAATTTGAAAAGATAAGCCAATCTCAACCATTTATTTAAATGCATAGGCTTCTTCTTTTTTTTTTTTTAGCCAAATTCATGCATTTTAAATGGTGATCCCTTGTTCTTAGTGCTTCGAACTCATAAGAACAATTTGTTAATTTTATTAGCCACATCATTAGAATTATATTTTGATGTGAACCACAAATCCAGAAAGGATCTTGAACACCAAAAGTCATGGTATAGTGTGACTTTGAAAATTCATACTTTTTGACATTTTGAAAAATGTCAAAAATTTTGAATTCATGAACAGTGGCTTGTTCATCATTCTTGACCGTGTTTGTTTTAAAAACAAAACTTTTGCCGAATTGATTTTCATAATCATTTAGCAAAGTGGGTTGTTTTTCCATGTTAACCATTAATGGCTTATGAAAATCACCCATAAATATGTTATTTTCATGACTCGACTCTCTAAGATTTGGTTTTTGGACCCCCCGAGTCATACATGGAACATCATTTTTAGCCAAATTTGGCTCAAGAACATGCTCTTTCGTTGTGTTAATTTCATAACTTGGCTCTTTGAAAACGGACTCTTGAACCCCCCGAGCCATTAATGAAATCAACTCTTTGTTTTTGCTATTTTCAACCATGGAAAAATTTTGAAAAAATTCACCAATTCCGGCCATTAAAGCCTCGGTTAATGACTTGGTAGTGAGAGTTGATAACTCATCATTCCATTGGCGAATTTCCATATCAAGTTGATGAATTTCTCCAATTAAATGGTGTCTTTTTTCTTCCACCAAATAATATTGTAATGGATGAAAGTTTATTTCATCAAGAAAATGGATCTCTTCTTGAAGATCCAAAATTTTTCTTTCACGCTAATATATTTCAAACTGACAAGTTCGAATGGCGAAATCCAAATCGTTTGTCATTTCTTACACTTGGCTGTCCCACTGGGCGTGCCAAAATTGTTGGCTTATTTTTCCTACGAAGGAAAATATCATAAATGCGAGCGTGCCAGCAAGGATTGAAAAATCCTTACAGATAAAATTCAAGCCAATTATCAAGCGATTGTGTTGACAGTTCTTTCGCCTCAACAAAGAGGACTTCAAAATTGCCAAGTGTAGCGAAAAGAAAAATTAAAAGAAGAATGAGGGACGGAGAAAGGCGATTGAGTGAACAATCAAGGTGATAATTACTTACCTCTACTCCTATGCTTCGAAAAGGAAGTGCGTGAAAATAAATGCTTCGAAATGAAATCTATGTTAAACTACTCCTAAGATAAGGAAAATGACAAGAAATATTGAAATCAACTGTCTTTGATTTAAGTTCTGGGTCTTTTACAATGTAGCCATGAATGGCTATTTATAGAAGAAAAAATACAGCAATAACTACTTAGTAACTACCCATTTCTCCATCTTCATTCCCACAATGCCACATATTCCTCCATGTCTTCGTAACTTCCTTTAACCTCCAATTAATGCTCCATGTTCTCCACTTTATTCTCCAACACCTTTTTCATATTTCGTAACTTCTCATAACCTCCAAATGAGTAGGAGGATGCCACATGTCCTGCAATTATATAAATAATAAAAATTGCAGATTTATAGTGCTAACAGGGGTCTGTAGCATTGTTGATCAAATATTTCATTCCTTGATTTTTGTCTATTAGACCTAGTGTTCCTTAATTTTTGGTGGAAAAATTGTAAATTAATGGTAGCTTTATAAATATTTACAAATTTATGAAAAAGTTTATAACTTTAATTATTAAAATTGATAAAGTTTGATTTGAAATTATTTTTGAAAACATACAGTGATTTTCAATTCTTCCATTTTTTGTTCAAGTTTTGTTTACCTCTTGTCAGGGGTTCCAAACCATGTAAAGAAGAGTGGGAAATTACAATTTAGTGGTATTTCTATAAAATAATAACAATTTCATGGAAAATTATAAGATTTTGATTATTAATATTTATAAAGTTTATGATTGATCTAATTTTTTTTACTTATTAAACTTACATGTAATTTCTCCAATTATAATATATTTATTTTTGTTTATTTTGATGTATCTAAAAATTTTAAACATTTTTTTTACTTTTTTAGATGCACCTTATTTAGATGTATCTAAAAAGTAAAAAATTTGTGAAAAAATATTTTAAAAGTTTAATAAATACATAAAAATATAAAAAATGTACTGAATTCTCGTATTTTTTTTTGTACTTTTTGTATTTAGTGAATTTTTAAAAAGTTTTTTTTACAAAATTTTTACTTTTTAGGTATATTTATGTTAGGTATGTCTAAAAAGTAAAAAAAATTGCTTAAAATATTAAAAAAAAATCAGTAAAAACAAAAAAATATGGAAAACAAGAAAGTAGAATTTTCTGAAAAGTGTTTTTGAAAAAACACAACCAAGCAAGCTGAATATATTTATTTTTGTTTATTTTGGTAGAAAAGGAGCTTTCATTTAGAATTACAAGAGAGAATTCAGAAAAATTGCTTTAAAAGGTATATTTATGAATCACAATTATTCTTGATATGATCCACATTCCATCAAATTTTCAGAGTAATTTTTAGGACAAAAATTCATCATTGATCGTATTTTCCTAAATAAAAGGTGCAAAGTGTTCACAAAGAGGGGTTTTTTTTTTTTTTTTTTGGCTAGCTGGCACAAAATTGACAAAGGTCAATGGTTTTATTATGTGGTAGTTGAAGATTTTACTCATAAATCAGAGTAAAAGTGAATGGTTGTGTAAATTCGAAGTCTTTGATTGTATCATAAATAGACATCTTAATCAAATGTATGTAATCATGAATCAGAAGACAACATGAGTCATGACAAGCCTTAATTTCATGAATGTTAGCACTAGTGTGTTTGTGCGCTGTTGATGATTATTAACCATTATTTCATGTCCAAGTAATTTTTTTTTTATCACAATGGTCAGAAGAGAAAACATGAAAGGTAGTCAGAAATAATAGTTATATTCATATAGTATTATTTTGGATCAGTCAATATATGAAGGAAAAACACACAAAGATTTGTTTGAAAATTCAATAATTGGGTCAGTCTTGTCAAATTTATTGCCTCTGCATTTACATCAGAAGTTCAAAATTTAAAAAATTATATATTTGAGTTTTTTTTTTTTTTTTAATGGTGTTTGAAGTTTCGTTTTGATTAATTTCTTAGTACAGTCTCTTCTCATCTTACATATATTAAGTAGTTATTGAATCTTCAAAATTTTAAAATAATCTCAAGATAAAATAAGTTGTTTAGGATAAATTAATAAGATAAAAAATCAAAAAATTATTAAAAATATTAAAAATTCTATATTATTCAAGGGTAGCTTGTGGGGGAAGCTATTAGGGCAAAATTATTATTTTTACGTTTGCATTCAACTACCCAAAAAGTCAAAAAGTCAAAAGGGTAAAATGATCATTTTGATTTTACTACAATATTTTATTATATATTTTTTCGTAAAAAGTCAAAAAATTATCTCAAATGTACATATTTTTTTCTCTACTTTTTTAATTAAAAAGTTAAAAAATACACTTATATAACATATCTCAAACAACTACATAGTATTACATATATTAAGTAATTATTGACTATTCATATGATAGTTTTTAAATCTCTAAATCATGTACCAAACAAACTCAACTCAATTCAAATTTTTTTAACTAAGGCTTCGTTTGGAAAGTGGGTTGACTTTTTGACTTTTTTGGCCATTTTAACCTGGGGCTAAAAAGCCTAGTTTGGGAAGGGCTTTTGACTTTTTTGATATTTTTTGACTTTTTTGTGAGAGAAGGAATGTAATGATTATGGGTTGGATGTGATGTTTTGTTTAATTGGGTTAAAAAGCCTATTTTATTTTTTGTGACTATTTTAGCTAAAAAAACTCCAAACCTCTCCTCCCAAACGGAGCTGCACCTTATGGAAACTATGCACCTCTCCCATATATTTATTTATATTCAATAAATTTATATTTAATTAATTATTATTTAAAATAAATGAAATCGCATAATTACAAGAAATGAGATAAAATGATTTTTAAAATTATTATTATTATTATTATTTTTAAAATCTTTGAACAGAAAATCCCAAACCCCTCAGCTATCGGTAACTGGAGTTGACTAGAAATTTGATTTTGGTTTAATTATTCTATGCATACACATACATGACATGATATATTGTAAAAGGAGTTAGATCACACCAATTATGATGAATCTTTCATCAATCATGACCCTTGCATTCTTAACCAACTAAAAGGTCTATTATTACTGATGTTCCTAACATGCACTAATAAGCATGACACAGTAGCATCTTCACTCACACATTCAACAAAAGAAAAGACACATTAATTCTAGAGTAAATCATGCAAATTAATTACACATTATATCATTGGTTGCTTTGTCTACCTCGCTCATGCATGCATAATCATAATTTTTTGTAGAAATAACTTAGGTTTCGTTTGGGAAGTAGGTTGGTTTTTTGGTTTTTTGACTTTTTTGGCTATTTTAATCTGGGCTAAAAAACTTGGTTTAGGAAGGGTTTTCTGACTTTTTGATTTTTTTGGTTTTTTTTGTAAGAAAAGAGTGTAATGATTATGAGTTAGATGTGATATTTTGTTTTTTGTGTCTAAAATAGCCTATTTTGTCTTTTGTGACTAAAATAACCAAAAAAAGCCCCAAATAGCTATTCCCAAACGGAGCCTTATTATTAAATTAAACATAATTTTTTTATATTAATGTAAATAGGACCCACCTCACTATTTCCTGATATGTATTCCACCTAGCCCATGGACATTTACATGACAACTTTTTTGATCATTTTTAAATATATTTCAACTTGGTTATGAGGTTTGGACTTTTTTTTCATCCTGATTGAGGCAGTGCGTTTATTTGTGATAAAAAAAATAAAAAAAATAAAAAGTTTGATTCAAACCATAATGATTGGTTGGCATGTGTAATTTTGGGTAGAGGTGTAACTCAGTTGGGTGAGAAGTTTTTCAACATTAGCTTAAGGTACATTTGACAATATCATCTTTTAATTTAAAAGTTAAAAAATTATTTAAAAAATTAAAAAATCAATAACTTATATTAAAAAATCAAAAATTTCATTTTCTTTTTATTTTTTACACATTTTTTTGTAAAAAAGTTAAAAAGCCATCTCAAATATATTAGTGTTTTTTTACATTATATTTTAACAAAAAAGTCAAAAAATAACTAAAAAAACTGTTGAAAGTTGTCCAAACTTATAATTTAAATTTGTCTGTCCAAGCTCAACCCAAACATAATAAATTAAACTTAAACTAAGGTTAAATTGTTCATAAATTGAAATCTTTTGTAATATAGTTACATTGCTTAACTTGTAAAAGTTAAAACCTATTAATACTTTTTTCTTTTTTGGATAAAATCATTTATATGATGAAAGTTAGAGACAAAAGAGATGAGAATTATTGTGCTCCATTGGTGGTTTTTACTATTTCTGAGTGAGAAAAAAAAATGATAAGATTTTATATTGTATTACTTGTGTATATGATATATAGTGAATATAATCTGACAATCTAGATAATTTTAATATTATTCAATGATGATATATATATTTAATATATATTTTTTATATTTTTACATATAATTTGAGTTTCATGTTATTCGGATTGTTTGATCTCTTTACTAAATTTGGCTCAAATTTAATTTAGAATTCTAAATTTCTGCTCCAATCATCACTAAATTCAAAAAATATTTTTTTTTTTGATTACCAAAATTCATAAATATATTGTCCAAATGCTAAATTTTTTTAAACTGAAGTCAAATTACTCTGTCCTAAGTTACACTTAATTTTGGACATATACAAATTGAGGTTAGTTTAATAATCAAACCTTTTATATCTCAATTTAGTGGGTCCACATAGGTGAACAAGTTTAAGCGCTTATTTTGGAAAGTGGAATACTAGATACTGATAATTTTATTTGTATAGACTTCATAATTTACCAATTCATTCCCAATCACATTTTAAAATTGTAGATAAAATTTTGACACCTTTTTTTTTATTTTTGGGCTAGATGGGTTTATCGATTTGTAAAACAAACTATCTGCATGTGGGGTGTTTATAGATCAGATTGATTCGGTTTTTTAATAAAGTAGGAACCAAATCAGTCCTTACAGTGCCCAAAAATTGGAACTGTAATCAAACTGTTAAATCTATGTAATCGGACTATAATCAAATCATAAAAATTGGATTAAATCGGTTCTAAACATTTTATATAATTTATAATAACAAAGAAACTATCTACAGGTTCGATTTGATTTTATAATAAATTAGGTACCGAATCGGTCCTTATAATTTAAAAAAAAAATTGAAACTATAACCAAACTATTTATCTATATAATCGGACAGTAACTTAATCATAGAAACAGGATTAATTTGATTTGATTCAGTTCGGTTTTCAAATTTTTATATAATTTATAATAACAAACAAACTAACAACAATTAGTTTAGTTAAATTACTTAGAACTTGTCATTTTCATAATCAAAAGACTGGAGCAGTGACCCCTCACTGTTGTGTCCCAGCTGTGCATTGAAACACTGTGGTTTCATAATATTCTTTTTTCTTTTTTTGTAAAAAAATTTTGTTTTAGGGATATAATCTGCATCTTACACGTATGCACAGAAAGTGAGGTCCACAATTGATTATTGCTTGAATCCCTAGGCTTTTTTCTCTTCCTTCCATTCCATCCAACACTTGCCTATCAATACAAACACCACCCATCGCCATCAAAACAAGCTCAAAACTGATTCTCCCATTTGCTAATACTACCATCCAATAGATAAATTAGACAAAATCTCTAAAACATCACCAGTCCCCATTCACACACACACACACAATAAATAAATAAAGGGTAAATTACACTGACACCCCTGAGGTTTATGTTTATTACAGTTTTTCCCCTTACATTTAGAAAATTACACTGACCCCCCTGTTAATTTAATTTTTATGTATGATGATCATTACAGTGAGAGGGGAACTGTTATGAAACTTTAAATCTCATGGGGCAATCTGTAATGAAACTTTATACCTCAAGGAGGGGATGTAATTTTCAAAAGGTGAGAGGGAAACTGTAATAAATATAAATCTCAATGGGTGTCAATGTAATTTACCCATAAATAAATAAATAAAATCCAACAAAAAATCTGCATTTTACAAGCAATAGTGGTTGATTTCATGTTGATTTCATCTCAACTTAAACTCTTTGTTTTAACTAGATTCATGATTTTTATTCCTTTCTTCGAGTTGAATTTCTCAAGTCTACATTGAAGGACAAAACCACCACTACTACTGACTCTCCTACATCAAACCTCTCGGTTTGTTGAGTAAATCAAATGGCAACAATCATGGGCAATTGAGATTAGCATTGGTAGCACATCATGAGCCATGAACCAAAGAAAGATTTTTAACTCAAAACTCAAAAGGAAGATTCCTGTTTAAAATCAAATAAAATTTTGATGCTTTCATAATACAAGCCAAAACAGAGCTGGTAAACAAATGGAATGGTAAATGAAGATGATGAGGTAGCAAATTAGGTTAGTTAGCCTAAGTGACTATTAGTTAGTTTAGGTGTCAAATTTTAGTTTGCAATTAGTGTTGGTTTAATGCTCTGTTTTATCCTGTTTTGGGTGACATAGACATTCATATGAAAAGAGTCCAAATACAACAAAGAAAGTAGAGTTGTAATCTGTAATAAAAATTATTGGAGTCCAAATCATCAAGTTCCTCTCATTCATTTCAGTTGTAAGAGTACTTTTGAAGGGTAAGTTCTTCCTTAACGAAGGATTGTAATATTTTAACTTCTTAAAAAGCATGAAAAAAAAACTCCTCAAAGAACAAAACTATGATCACTCAAGCTGTAATTGAGTTTAATTTGTTCTTTAAAATCTTCTCTTGACACACTCATTTTGATTTAATTTGGGATGATATTGATCTTTGATGGTGGCAGTGGACAATATTGTGGCTTGATGGCGCTTGTGAGTGATGAAGGTAGAGATGTTATTGGAAGAAGGATGCACATAGAGTAACCTGGCATACTCCCCCCAACCCCGGGGCAAAAAAAAAAAAAAATTACGAAACGGGATTGTTTCAAAGTGCAGCATAGGCACAACAGTGAGGGATCACAACAGTGACCCCAAATCCCAAAAGACTAGTGTTCAAAACTTATTAGTAAATTTTAAGTTTTTATTAACATGTATCCTAGGACATATGTTAAGAAAGTATTTAATGAGTATAGTTATTTCTACTCATATAGAAAATTGTAGAAACTTAAAAGCTATCAACACTAAAAGACAATTTATTTTACATAGAGACCAAAATACCCTTTTGCATTTTCCTATATTTTATCCTTTAATTTTATTTTTTATCTTCCAACAAACTCGATGCGTTACCCTAATTTTTTTTATTTTTTTATTTTATATATTTGGGTAATAAGAGCATAATATGAGAATATGATAAATTGAAGTAATGTGGCAAGATTTTATTTATTTATTTATTTTTTGTGACAAAGGGAAATAAATTTTTATTTGATTTTATTTTTGTTGTAATATTATACTGTCAATGGATTATTTATCAATGCATTTCAAGGAATTGTTTTGACTTGAATGAACTTCCAAATAAGGAAAGTATTGTACTACTCTATTGTTTTATTTTATTTATAATTTAATTTTTATTTATGATGTAATATTTTTATTTTTATTTCAAAAACTATTAGTTTATTTAATATAATTTTAATTAATTTTATTATGAAATATGTCCTTCCGAATTAAGGAATTATTTTATTTTATTGTTTTTTAGCAAAAATGGCTTGCAATCTTCAATTTGTATCTACACAACTATGTAATACAATACAATTTATTCTGGAGAAAAAAAAAAGGAAGAAAGAAGAAGTACATGGTTTCCAATGGACAACTGCATTATCCCATGAGTGTCACGAACAAAAAAAAGTCTGGTTGTTATACCAATAGGGGTTGGTTCAGTAGATAAGACTTTCGAATCTTTTGCTCAAGGTTTAGGTTTGAGTCTCCATAATCCCTTGTTAGGACTAAACATATTCTTTAGCGTCTAACGCGCGCGAGGGCCTAAGTTTCAGCCTCGACGTAAGTGTGATAGGATTTCCTGCAGATATGTTATAGGTGCTAAGAGGTAATATTCCCTGGTGGATATGTTAGATTAACTTATCTACATATCTATTTATGAATCAAAAAAAAAAAGTCTGGTTATTAAAAGCTACCAAATTTATTTTCATTTATATTTTACAATTTTCCATACAAGTGGAAGTGGTTAAAAACATGAACCAACAAGACCCTAACTTTTATATTTTTATTTACAAAAATATAAAAAATAATAAATAAATAAATGTCCAAGAATTTGAAACCGGACCGAGTTAAATGAAACTGAGCAAGGGTAGAGTGGACTGTGATTGTTTGTCATTTTGAAATTTCAATTTTGATTAATAATTGTTGTCTCTCTAGTACTAGTTTTTTTTTTTTTTTTTTTTTTTTGAACTATCTCTAGTACAAGTTTGAATGCAAGATGGAGCACAACCATGCAATGCAACATGATTCATCATCAACATCTATAAATGGCCATCCTGGCTGGCGGTCTGGATGGTAGGGCACAATTCATTTGCTGTCTCATGTTTCTTTTCTTACAATTATGGGGAAACAAGTCACTTGAAAGTTTAAAAAATAAATTATATTAAAGGTAAAATTTATAAATTTTAATTATTAAACTCAATTTTTTTTTCATGTGTATGTAATTACCTTTTGAAATGATCACATGATTTGTAATTTCTCGTACAATTATTACTATATTTGTATTACACAAAAATGGGATACACAGATAATAATGCAATTTGATGGAAGGAAAACAAAAGGTAATTAGAAGTTGTGCAAATTTACTCTTCACTATCTCTTTCCCAGTGATGTTAGAGACCTCTAATTTAGAGGTTCTAAACACATATCTAATGAAAAAAAAAAAAAAAACAGCCAAAGCACTGACAGTGACAGTGGATGAGACCCACTACCACATCACTAGTGGTACCTCTAATTAGAGGTCCCAATCATTTTTGATCTCTTTCCTCTTTCCCTTCCCTTCAAATCTCATCCTGTTGGCACCCCTGCTTTGGTGGACTTTGCTAGGGACCCCAAGTGGGGGAGATCCCCAGTTACCCCCCCCCCCCCCCCCGAGTGCCACATGGAGCTCTACCATTGGCTGAAAGCCAAAAAAAAAAAAAAAAAAAAAAAAAAAAAACAATTTTTTGGACTAATCACAAGAGACCCCAGCACCACCACTGGGGTCTCATGCATTTTCCTGCTTTGGCAACGGTGACACGCCCTCATGGACCTTTCTCCAGCCACCCTATCTATCTCTTTCCCTACCTTCCCACAATGTACCACAATCCCCAATTCTATGCAACCCCCTGTGTCCTTAATTTTTTTTTGATAATTCTCTCATGATCTTAATTAATTTGATTAGTTATTTCTCCTCACTATTTAATAATTTGGCTAGTTAATTATGTTGTAGTTCAATAGCCTTAATAGAGACTTGTTATTTCAAAAAAATTGCAACAGATACAGGTATTAGATAAATCTGAGTAGTCACAATTCAAAATTTTATATCATTATATTTTAGGAAAAATAACAAACATCCCCATAATATTATAGGAATCCTAACTAAAAAATATATATATTGAATTATAATCAAGCACTACATAAGGTATAATAAATTTTTTTTTAAGATTATAATTAAAATAGAAAAATGATATACAGGTCTACTTTTTAGATTCAGTGATGTGTCAATAAAATGATTAGTTGATAGAGAATAAATAAAAAAGAGAGTTGACTTAAATATTTAATAGAGTGTTACATTATTAGGTTACTTTATAATTTTTGAGTCTGAATAACAATATTTATCAAAATAATGTGATAACTATAACATTACAATGAGTCATAACAACACAATAAATCATAATCAAAATACAAAAATCATAATTAAACGTGCACATGACACACACCCGAACAATTTCCTTAACTAAATTCAAAAGGAATTAAAAAATTTACTTCAAAATACTAACTAACATTGCTTGACATACTCATTCTCCTGTCCAACAGCTTCACTCTTCTAACTACTCCAACATGGTATGAACACAAATACACACACTCTTATATATAAAATAAAAATTCATTTTTTACAGAGCAAACCCAACTCCAATTCCCCAGTCTCTCTCATTCTCTCCAGAATCAACAATATGCTTCTTCAGTTACTACTCTTTCTTCACTCTCTCCATCTGGGTCACTCTCTCAACCAAGAAGGTCTCCTTCTCCACCGAATCAAACTCACTTTCGACGACCCAGACAACATCTTCTCCAACTGGAAAACCAGAGACCCCAATCCCTGCAACTGGTTGGGAATCTCCTGCGACTCACTCACTCACTCAGTCACCTCCATCGACCTCTCCTCCGGCAACATTGCCGGACCTTTTCCCTCCGGCCTCTGCCGACTCCGAAACCTCAATTCCATCTCTCTCTTCAACAATTCAATCAACTCAACCTTACCCAAAAACATCTCGGATTGTTGGAGACTCAAACACCTCAATCTCGCCCAAAACTTGCTCACCGGTACACTACCCAGTTCCCTATCCGATCTCCCCAACCTCAAGCACCTCGATTTATCCGGAAACAACTTTTCCGGCGAGATTCCGGCTAGTTTTGGGAAGTTCCGGCGACTCGAATCCATCTCTCTCGTCGAAAACCTGTTTTCAGGCAAAATTCCGGCGGCTCTCGGGAACATTTCGGGTCTTAAACAGCTTAACCTTTCTTACAACCCGTTTTCGCCGGGTCGGATCCCGCCGGAGCTGGGTAACTTGACGGAGCTTGAAATCTTATGGGCTACTGACTGTAACTTGGTGGGTTCGATTCCGGATTCGCTGGGTCGACTCAAGCAACTAGTTGACTTGGACTTGGCTTTGAACAATTTGAATGGTGTAATTCCGAGTTCGCTCACTGAGTTGGTTAGTGTTAAGCAAATAGAGCTGTATAATAACTCGCTAATCGGCGAGTTACCGGCGATTGGGTGGTCGAACATGACTGCATTGCGATTTTTCGATGCGTCGATGAATGAGTTGAATGGGACGATTCCAGACGAGCTATGTGAGTTGCCACTCGAATCGCTCAACCTCTATGAGAATCAATTCGAAGGTGAATTACCGGAGAGTATAGTGAAATCGCCGAATTTGTATGAATTAAAGTTGTTTCGGAACCGACTCACCGGAGAGTTACCGAGAGATTTGGGAAAAAACTCGCCGGTGTTGTGGGTTGATGTATCGAACAATCAATTTTCCGGCCAAATCCCGGCGAGATTGTGTGTAAAAGGTGTTTTAGAAGAGCTTTTAATGATACACAACTCGTTTTCCGGCGAAATTCCAGCGAGTTTGAGCGAATGCCGGAGCTTGACACGTGTACGATTGGGAAACAACAAATTTTCCGGCGAAGTTCCGGCGAGATTTTGGGGGCTTCCAAATGTCTACTTCCTCGAGCTCGCCGACAATTCATTTTCTGGCGATATTTCGAAGAATATTGCCGGAGCGTCGAATTTGTCGGCTTTGATAATATCTGGAAACAAATTTTCCGGCAACATTCCGGAGGAGATTGGATGGTTGGAGAATTTGGTGGACTTCACCGGAAATGATAACCGGTTCACCGGGTCATTGCCGGAGAGTATAGTGAATCTTAGGCAGCTAGGGAGGCTTGATCTTCACAACAATGGCTTGTCTGGTGAACTACCAATTGGAATCCAATCTTGGAAGAAGCTCAATGAGCTGAATTTAGCTGATAATGAAATTTCCGGGAAAATTCCCGAGGAAATTGGAACTTTGTCTGTTCTGAGTTGCCTTGATCTTTCTGGGAACCAATTTTCCGGGAAAATCCCAATTGGGTTGGAGAATTTGATGCTCAGTCGGCTCAATTTGTCGAATAACCGGCTTTCGGGTGACATTCCTCCTCTATATGCTAAGGAAATTTATAAGACTAGTTTTTTGGGTAATTCAGATTTGTGTGGTGACGTGGTTGGTTTATGTGATCGCAGAGATGGAGATAAGAACTTGGGCTATGTTTGGTTAATGTTTATACTCACTGGACTTGTGTTTATTGTGGGTGGTGTTTGGTTCTATTGCAAGTATAAGAATTTCAAGGAAGCAAACAGAGAAATTGACAGATCGAAATGGACATTGATGTCGTTCCACAAATTGGGTTTCAGTGAATATGAGATCTTGAACTGTCTTGATGAAGATAATGTGATTGGAAGCGGGTTTTCTGGGAAAGTTTACAAGGCTATACTCAGCAATGGAGAGACTATTGCAGTGAAAAAGCTATGGGGAAGGTCCAAAATGGTGGAGGAGAGTGGTGATATCGAGAAGGGTTGGATTCAAGATGATGGGTTTGAAGCAGAGGTTGAGACATTGGGAAAGATTAGACATAAGAACATTGTCAAGCTATGGTGTTGCTGTGTTACAGGGAATTGCAAGCTTTTGGTTTACGAGTACATGCCTAATGGAAGTTTGGGCGATTTGCTTCATAGCAAGAAGAGTGGCTTGTTGGATTGGCCAATGAGGTTTAAGATTGCCATGGATGCTGCTGAGGGGCTTTCGTATTTGCATCACGGTTGTGTTCCTCCGATTGTGCATAGAGATGTGAAATCGAATAACATCTTGTTGGATGAGGATTTTAGGGCTCGAATAGCAGATTTTGGAGTAGCCAAGGCACTTGATGCGATTGGGACGGGGACTCAAACCATGTCTGCCATTGCGGGTTCTTGTGGTTACATTGCACCAGGTTAGTACTTTCCTATGTTTGATCCCCTCAGTAATTGAAGAATATTATACTTATTATAGTTTGAAAATTAAATTGTTTATTGCATTGCATCACTAGCTAGTGATCTTTGTATTTCTTATCCTAAAATACAAGTTTAAATGTCAAGCTACGAGTAGAAATATATCACTTCACATGGAGCAGACTTCAGGATTCAAATCTAATTGACTATAAACAAAGGGTTTGAATCAAGAAAACTTGTTATATCAATGACTTGGTTTTTCTTTGCAGAGTATGCATATACACTTCGAGTGAATGAGAAGAGCGACATATACAGCTTCGGTGTTGTGATTCTTGAATTGGTCACAGGGAGACTCCCAGTTGATCCTGAATTTGGGGAAAAGGATATGATCAAGTGGGTATGCACTAATTTGGACCAGAAAGATGTAGATCATGTACTCGACCCAAAACTTGATTCTTGTTTCAAAGAAGAAATGAGCAAAGTCCTCAATATCGGCCTCATCTGCACCAGCCCCCTCCCCATCAACCGTCCATCGATGAGAAGGGTTGTAAATATGTTGCATGAAGTGGGTGCCGAACACCATCTTAAGGCCGCCCAGAAAGACGAAAAATTTACACCTTATTACTACGAAGATGCCTCGGATCAAGGAAGTGTAGCTTGAAAAGTTTTATCATGTCATAGAGTTGGAATGTGGAAGGAGAGGGAGAACAAGTGCTCGCTCTTCTTGTGTTGCCAATTTCTCAGTTTTTATTTTTGTCCTTTCTTGGTGTTTTCTTTCATGAAGGTAAAGAAAGTATTGTAGAGTTTCTTTGATGTCAATTTTCTTTCTGGCATCTCTCTGAGGAATTTTTTAAAAATATAATTGAAGATCTCTTATGGATTTGTTTTGCATTAGTAACTTCTGCCTTTGAGGGTGACTACTAGTCTGTGTACTGGTTCTATGTGAAAAATCACAGGAATGGAATCGCCTACAATTCTGTAAATTGTTTTTTTTTTTTTTTTTAATTATTATTTATTTTTAAAACTTAATTCTGTAAATTGTTTGACCACTCTGCTTTTTGATAGCTGAGGTCGGATTTCCTATCTTGACTGCCTCTTGTCTAAAGTTATTTTTACCATACGACGTATATCTTTGATCTGATTGTGCAGTGGAAATGAATTTTGAGATACTCCCTCCGTCCCAAAATATTAGTCCCTTATTTCATTTTTCATTATCCCAAAATATTAATCCTTCTTCAAAAATCAAGTATAAAAATAATATAAATTTCCTATTTTGCCCTTCTTTTAAATTAATAAACAATATAAAAAGTACAATTATGACATTGATATTTTCAAAAAATGTACTATCAAAAGGATAATTTTAGAAAATTAACTTTTTTCAAATGCAATAATTGTACTACCAAAAAAAGTTGGATTCCCCAAAAGAGACCATTATTTGGGACGGAGGGAGTAAAATGAATAGAATAACCCCTATTTCACCCGAATGGGGGACAGCAGTTGCTGCTGTCCCTTTGTGGGAGATTATTTTGAATGTTTTTCGATGATCTGAACCGTTTACATTGTAGGGCTCGTCGAGTAGATCATATATGCAAAAAATAAGTTGATTGGATATTTGTAGCCCTATAACCAAAGCACATTTGTTTTTATAAAAATTAACGGTTAAAATAACTTTCATAAATTTTTTAAAACAATTAGGACCTGATCATGGGGTTATGAATATCCGATTAACTTGATTTTTTACATCAATAGTATTCTTGACGAACCCTTACAATATGAACGGTTTGGATCATCAAAAAATACTCAGGAAAATCTCCCATAAAGGGACAGCAGGCACAGCAGTACCCCGTATCCTATTTCACCACTTCTCAATACAGTTTTGCTACAAATATAAAAATTATTTTAAAACTAAACACAGAATAGTTATAAATTGATAAGATTTTACAGTATTTATTAGTGAGATCCACTTTTAAAAAATCTAGTCTTTCAAATACCCATATGCAAAAGAAAGCTGTACTTGAGTCCACGAAACGAGGGTAGTTTATGTATTCCTCCACGGGTCCTTCTCATTAAAAGGATTAGGAAAATCCCCTGCACCTGTTACCTCTCTTGTGCAGTAGTACACTTCAAACTTATAAAATCCATAGGCTGTCCAGAGTGGGTCTTGGCTAACCTATTAAAAAGTTCAAGAATGTTGAATTCTGTTTGGTTGTTGAGATGATGGAGGAAAAGTATAGAGAAATGAACAATTTATTGCGAAAGCGATTTCTTTTGAGATTGACTAATTTTTCATTCACAACCCTAACTTTATTTTATTAGTATGAAATTCAACTAATTTTTAATTAATGTTTGATAAATAAAGTAGTCCACAAATCTGCATTGGGGAACCACTACGCTACCCCAAAAGTTACAAAATAATATTAGCGCATAAACAAGCACATTTTATAAAATTTTTAACTTAATATTATTATATTAGTAATTTTATTATTGAATCACTATATTGAGAGGAATCCTTGCGAAAATCATAAGATACTTGAGATTTGGCATAATTTTATTTGGTTTTGATTATTTTTTGAAAATTATTTTTTTTGTGTGTGTTTTTTTTAGTATTTTTTTAATATTTAAAGTAATTCTTTTTTTTTTATACAAATTATTTTCCTAAGACATCTTGGCCTTGTCTAATGCAGCTATGAAATTTTGGTTTTTTTGGTTTTTTAATAATAATGATAGAGATCCCTTTTTTGAGGGACCTCACAACTTTCAAACTGATCTACACCACTCATGAAGGGGGCCCCACACATCATGAGTGGTGTAAATCACTTTGGGAGTTATGGGGTCCTCCAAAAAGAGAGTCTCACTCATTTTCCTTACACAATAGTATAGATATAGGAGAAATTTTACTATACACACCATCTCTCATATTTTTTTTTTTTGATCAGTAAAGAAAAATTTCATTAACAGCATGAAATTAAAGGTACAGGAAGACGATATGCTTCGAGAGAGATTCGAAAGTATAAAAATACTCCTATTACTGCTACTCGCATCCATTCAACCAACCCTTTGACCTCACGATTTTTTTTTGAAAACAAAAAAAGTTAAGAAGAACTTAACTAGACAATAAAATACAAGAATCCCCACAAAATCAACCCACCAAACACCTCTGATCAACCCAATTACCACACTAAAAACTTTCAACAACACCCCATGCCCTCACCTATGCTGTAGCCCACACCTCACCTCAGCTGCTGCAACTCCCAATGCCCACGCCAACCACTCCTATACTGTTGCCCACACCACGCCTATGCTGCTGCCACACCCAAAACCCACACCTATGCCTTTGCTGCAGCCCACGCCTATGCTGCTGCCAAACTCCAAAGCCAACACCGGAAAACTCCATGCTGCTACAACTCCTCTCCAGTGGTGGCGGTGGAAGTTCCATAACTCCTCTCCGACGAACTCCTCTTCCGCAGCAACATAGAACACACCTAGGTGGGGAAAATGGGGGACTCAAGTTTATTTAAAGAAGAAACTAACATACAAACGCCGAAAACAAGCTAGGCCAGCCGACCGCCATAGCCAGAGGCGGAGGCCGGCAGGCCCAAAAAGAGGCCGGGAAAGGAGGTTTTTAGAGAGAGATATATATATATATATATAAAAGTTAGAAGTTACACACCATCTCTCATATGCACCCATAAGTAATGTCATTTTCATATTTAGTTATGACTAATTTTATTCTTTAGTTATGATTCTATTTTAGTTATAATTCATGAGATCTCTGATTATGCTTTATGTGTTAGTTGATTATAAATTTTTTTTTTTTTTAGTTATGACTTAGAGAGTATACAATTATATTATTTTCTTCTTTAGTTATAAAGTACATACGATACATACCTTTTATGGAATGTGCACTATAATCTTTCCCTATATTATAAGGAGTGTGCATTATAATCTTTCTCTATATTATATAAATATGTGTGTGTATATATAGAGAGAGAGAGAGAGAGAGAGTCACTTAAATAGAATGCATAGTTTAAATAGTCCAAAATACAAAAAAGGCTTCAATCTTTTTAAAATGAAAAAATTACTAGTGATTTCATAAAATTATTATAAATTTATGAAAAATCTTATGAATTTAATTATTAACATTTATAAATTGTAATTAATTTTTAAAATACCCATTGAATTGTTATTTTTCCTTTTAAAATAGTAGTGATAGTGACCATGATAGAGATAAGGGTGTTCACAAATCGAGTTAAGTTGGGTGACTTTTCATTTGCCATTTTGTCCAAACTTAAGTGGATTAAAAAAAATCAATGCGAATTTAATGGGCCGTATGGGGTGATGGGTGGATACAAGTTAGTTTGACGGTTGAACTTTACTTATTTGAAATTTTTTAAAACTATTTTTCAATAATTCTTTACTATTTTATGCCTAAATTTTTTAATAATTAATTTTTTATAATAAAAATAAAGGCTAAATTTTCATATTTCATAAATTACAAATATGATTACTAAATAAAAGGATTTTTTTTAAACATACAAAATATAAAAACATAATTTCATTTTCTTAAGAATGTTGGCAGATTAAGTTGAGTTAGATGGCCTCCCATCCACTATCCGTCTGAACATCAACGGATTGAAAAAATACATCCGTATCCTCTGCTCAAACTATTGAAATCATCAATTTTCTAATGGATTGGTGTAGCCCATTCAATTTTAACGAATCATATGAATACTTGGCCATCCCTCAATATAGATGAACCAAAAAAAAAGGACCCAATTTAGGGTCCCAAATTTTAAATCAGAATCGTGTGTTGTGAGAATCATGTATAAAATAAATCAAAATTGATTTTTTTGAGTAAGGTCATGTTTGGCAACAAATTATTTTGATAATTTTTTGATTTTTTATAAAAATATATACAAAAAATAGAGATAATAATATAACAATTTATAATAATTTTTTAATTTTTTTGATTAAAACTGAAAGTTGTCCAACAAAACTTAAATTCTAGATAGTATTATTTAAAAAAAAAAACAAACAAAAAATTTTCAAAAAATACATCCGCTTAAAGTGAATGATTATTGTTGTCATAGCCGTTGAGAGGACCCCCATCATGTCTCTCTCACACGGTTCTCAGTTCCCCTCCTCTCTCCATCTCCATTTTTTCTCAACTCAATCTGTCTCCTCTCCATCTCCTCTCTTTCATTGTCTAATTCTAAACCCTAAACCCTAAACCTCTATCTTCGTAGATCATGATCGCCTTTACTTCGAATCTGTATAACCCTAAACCACTCTCTTTGTCTGTCACTCACAAATCCACATCTAATTGCCTCCCTGATGGAGATCTTCTCTCTCATTCACCTCTCAAATGCAAATCGGCTCTCTTGTCACGATGAAGAGCACGACGATCACCATGTATTTTTTTTCTCTCTTTAATTTATGTCCGTAATTCGTTCTTTATATATTCGATTTCAGATTTCTTGTTTGTATAATTTTATTTTTTATTTCGGCGCAATTTGTCATAAAAAAATGTCACTAATAGTATGTTTTAGCAACAATTTATAAAAATCATGAAAAAAAATTCACTAATTATCAATTTTTAGCGATATATATGAAATTATTTTTAGCGATAATTTTACCGAGATTTATTTTCAATAGGACTTGATGGGGTTTAAGTCTAACTATTATGATCTATTGGTAATTTTCCCTATTAAAGAACATTTTAAATTATGTCACATCATCTATCGATTGATTGGTATACTAATTAGAACACTAATTGGAGCATATAACATTACTCTTTTTATCTTTTATTTTTTTTATGAATGTTTTTTCTTTCCACCATTCAATTTGTTTGTTGCTGGTGGTTGAGGTCAATTTGTCCTTAATTTTTTTTTATATATTCAAATTTTTTTTTAATATAAAATTTCAGATCAGTAGATTGTGATTGTTGTTGTTTATTTTGGTCTTTTTGTTTTTTGTTTTGGTGAATTTTGTTCAAATTTTTTCTCGTCCTTCATTTTCTGTTTGGGGGATTTTGGTGGAATTCTTTATTCTATGCACAAAACCAAATGGATTAAACCTTTTCAATCTCCTCCACCATCTCCTTCAGGTTTGGTTTTTGTACATCCTAATTACTTGTATCAGTATTGATATTGTCTTTTGTGCAGAAGCTTTTTTTCTTGGGATTTTCTTGGTTAGGATCAGGTTTCTTCGTCCTTTGTTTGTTTTGTTTAGGTAATGTGTACTATTTTGTTTGATCATTATTTGTTTGTATTTTTGTTTAGCTAAAAACACTTTTAAAATTTTTCTCTGTTTGTTTCGTGATTATTAATTATTCTTTGTTTTTTTACCTTTTAAAAATCTGATCGTGAAACCTTACAGAGACAGGTCTTTATTGTTAGATAATTATCCATTTTGGTATGCATAGATCCTAAGATTCGTCTTGTCAGACAAGAAGCCATTTTGGATAATTTCATTTTGTTAATTTCCATTTTTTGTTTTCAGGACTTACTTTTGTATACAGTTTATTGTTTACTGTTTTTTCTTGTTGATTTGGTAAAAAAAAAAGCGAAGGTTTTGATTTTGGAAGTTTACTCCTGAACTTTTTCCAGTGTTCATAAGGTGTTCGACAAAAGAATCGTAGAAAACATAGACCAACTTATATTGAAACTGGTCTCCCTAACCAAGGGCTTATGCTATTATTGAAGAATTCATATTAATGTTTAAATTGAATTAACTAGGTTTTCTTGTCAAGAGTCTAGAGCATTCACCATTGTCTCAAATTTACATGCTTGTAGAATAAAACTTATTTTTGGTTCTCGTAGCTTGAATGTAATGAAAATGCAAGGAAATACTATAATAGATCTTTTTTTTTATAGCTAAAAGGGTTGTGTGTTGGTTAGTAAGTTAGATTGCTAATACGCATTTGATATTTCTCTGTAAGGTCTAACTCTGAACCCCACTCCTGAAAACTCAGAGGTTCAAGTAGAACTGCTTGAGCTAACAAATTATAGTATTGATTTTTAATCAGACATGCTTCTTCAATTGATGTTATTTTTTTGGTTATGATTGAAATTTCTAAATGTCCATGTTATTAGCTTAGATTGCATAGTTTCGGTTGTTGGCTATGCATAGCCATTGAAATATTGATTTCTATTTTTTCACAGCAAGTGTTCTCATGTTTTTGTGTTGTGAATTTTCAAAAGGTTCAATAATTTTTTCTTGATTGCCTTTTTTCGTTTGATTGAATTGAAAACTATATCTTTGGTATGTATTTTTTTCAAGACAAACCTCTATCCTTGTTAAGTTGATTTTAACTTAATGTTTATTTTTCCTTTAAAGGAGACCTAGATATTATCAGATATTATAATCTAAATGATTAACATTAATTTAGAATTAAAGATTGTAATTGTTTTTGGAGACGCTTTACAGATGCCTGTTCATCTTTGATTCTTTAAAGATCTACTATCCATCATCTTTTTAGACACTCTATAAAATACCAGCATATTTTCATCCATCACCGCCGATGATCTATCCATCTCAAACGATATTATTACTGGATGGCATATAATTTAAAGATCTATTCTCAAGCTCCTTCCTCCTTTGGAGGACCCAATTTCAAAGCATCTATTAGTACTGCTACTGCCAATCATGGCTATTATACTCATGATACATCTTACCCCATTGTTCCATTAATTATTGGTCATATTGAGCAATTGCAACAAAAACCAAATACCAAACCCGAAACTCTCATTTCTGCTTATTTCCCCAATAATTGGCACTACCTTCCACACTCTGGACAGCCTTTGTTACGAAAAAATTCTAGAAGAAACAAATTCCATCTCCATTGACCATGTTTACTCAAAAGATGATAAAACCCTTCTTCAATATTCCAAACTTCATATCCTAAATTTTTTTTTCTCCTGCCAAATGGGGCCAGCCTACCATCTTTTGCAAAATTTCCGATTCCCATCTCAAACCTGCTCAATATAATTATTATGATTATCAACAAGCATGGTTCCATGTTTTCTATTTTCAAAATCGATTTTTTTTAGCACTCTTGGTGGATCTGATTTGGACCCAACTTTACTGTCACTACCGGAGATATCCCTACATGGTTTGAAACTTGGTGGCATCAATTTGGCCTCCAATTTGCTGCTCTACCTGATGCTCTGCAAGACTCCTATCATATTTATTGGTCTGAGGTTGAACCTCTATTTCCTGAATTCCTCTACTTTGTTATTGATTTTAAGGTCCCATGGATTATGGCATGGCAATATACCACTTCCTTCCACCATAATACTCAATGGGGGTGTTTGGCAAAGGCTTTTTTTGGGGCTTTTTGGGCTAAAATCCACAAAAAGACAAAATAGGTTAAAATAGCCAATAAGACAAAATGTCACATAAAATCCATAATCATTTCATTTTTTCTCTCACAAACATCACATTCAACTATAAAAAAATCAAACTATCTTCCCAAATATAAAAATTTTAGCCTACCAAAATAGCCAAAAACTAAAATAACCTACTAAAATAGTAACTTCCCAAACACCCAAAACATCTCACCAGGCAAATCGCCATGAAGTGGTGGAAAAACTATAGTATTCCTCAAGAGCATTATCCCGATCAACTCCGTTAATACTACAAAAAGCATAAGCAAATTGCATTAAAGGATAAATAAGCCCAATCTCTAAAAATATGAATTTGAACATAAATATAAAAAAGCAATTAAAATGAAAATGATTCTTATGGCTGAAGCAGAATCTTTATCTAATTCTGACGACGATGTTGTATTAGAAACTCTTCCCCCAATTATCACTAAAGCAATGCCACCAACAGTCTCCCTAATAGAATCCCCAAACCTTCCCCTACACGGATTCCAACCCAAGACTTGGACGAAGATTATTCAGATACTTGTCAAGGAATTGACCTCAATAATTTATGATCACATGTCATTTTGCAAACTGACAACTCAAAAGCAAGATTCTCTCTATATTGCCCTGACAAAGAAACTCAATAATTCACAAAAAAGTAAATTCCCATGTGACTCCTGCAAGCAAAAGCAAACCCATGAAGCAAATCCTTCCGGCGCAGCTCTTTATCGGAGAAGGTGAGCATAGGCTTGGTTTTACTTGGGAAGATCAGGCCAACGAATTGCTCTGGCATAGTATCCATGGACAATTTAACTTTATCCATTGCCGACAAATAGACTTGGACGAAGATTATTCAGACACCTGTCAAGGAATTGACCTCAATAATTTATGATCACATGTCATTTTGCAAAGTGACAACTCAAAAGCAAGATTCTCTTTATATTGCCCTGACAAAGAAACTCAATAATTCACAAAAAAGTAAATTCCCATGTGACTCCTGCAAGCAAAAGCAAACCCATGAAGCAAATCCTTTCGGCACAGCTCTTTATTGGAGAAGGTGAGCATAGGCTTGGTTTTACTTGGGAAGATCAAACCAACGAATTGCTCTGGCATAGTATCAATGGACAATTTAACTTTATCCATTGCCGACAATACTGCTTGTCGGTGTACTCGCGAAGCCATAAGAAGGCCCCAAATGGATATGTCAGCCTGAATCTTTTTGAGTTGTTTCAGGACCAGTTCCTCCTCCAGCTCCTTCTCCTTCTCCTTCTCATTCTCAACTTCTCGGTCTTTTCTTGAGGGTTCGGCTTGATCCAAATGTGGAGGTTTGAAATACCTCTATTTCCTCCGCATACCAGGTACTATCCGGGATATGGTCTCCCCACTCTTCGTCTGTGTGGGCAAGATGCAAATCGCTATCGTTCCATCACTGACCTTCGGCTGCTGATAGATAGTTGTTTGGCTCAACTTGTATCACTTTCACAGTACAATTATCCCCCTCAGGGCGACAAGATGTTACAGTCTTCCGACTATCTTCGATCCTCTCTTGTTCAAATTGTTCCAGTATAGCTTCCAGTTTGGTGTCTACAATTCTAACAACACCCAACTCTTAGGTTTGTTTTTCTGTACTACTGCCCTCCGGCACTTTCTCTTTTCCCTTGACTTCCTCAGCTACTGCAACTACCATGACCTTCGTTTCCTCCAGTTTAACTCTGGTTTCCTCTTTTTTGTCGGACTCATCACTCAGCTATCCCTTGTTGTCAGTCGACAGGCTCAGATCAAACCAACCAATCTGCACATTGTTTTGGTCCTGTTCTACAAAGAATTGTAGGTTGTCTAAATCTTCTTCCAGATCTGCAAGATCATTCAACCCTTGGTTTGGGCCGTCTTCCCTAACCACATTAATGTTCATTGAGGCTGGCAGTACTACCTCAGGCCTGGTTTGAGTAATGGGAACAATGTAGTGGCTTGGGTCATGCTCCCTCTCAGATGATTCCCCAGGAATTCCCAGCGACAGACCGGCACCTCCCTCTGAGGTCAAAACCTCCTCTTCTTTAGATGTTGTCACCACAGATTTGTGAGGCTTAGGTTGTGGGTTGGATGTGTTCATCATGCATAGGTTTGTGCTATCAGGGATGAACACTACTGGCTTTGGTAGGTGGGAAGGAGTGATATATGGATGAGGTAGATATTTCTGGGTGGAGGGACTTGGTTGTGGACGGGGAGTGGGTTGGTGGTCACATTTGGCTTTTGGGGTGGAGTTATTACTTTGTTGTCGATGAGATTTTGAATCTCATGACGCAAGCGGAAGCACCGGTCGGTTTCATGACCGTGCTGTTGATGGAAAGCTTGTGCTTTGGTGGAAGAGGGTTGGGAAGTGGTCGAGGTTCTAGGGGTTTCAGATGCCTCTTCTTGATTAGCACTTGCATGGCTTTGAATAGGGTCATGTAGAGTTGGTTGAAAGTTCTACCCGGAGGTTGGGTAGGGTTGGAAGTTTGTGGGCCCATGTTGGCAAATGGATCGGCAGTTTTGGTTGTAGTGACAACACTCATTTCTGACGGCCTCGCAGTTGTGGTACCCCTAGCAGCATTGGAACTGCGAAAAAAACGGCCTCTTGGCCCGTTCTGTCATCAGTGATGATCCCCTGCTTCATTGCATCTTCGATCTGAACCCCTATTTCATGAAGTTCCTTGAAGGTAAATAAGGGGAGGACAATCATTTTTTATAGCAACTTGCCATGAAGGTTGCGAATAACCATTCTGATTTGGTCTTTTTCTGAGGGCCGGGTGGTCATCATCGATGCCTTGGCCCTCCACCTAGTTACAAATTCTGAGAAACCCTCCTTTGGCTCCTGACGCGTTGCTTCAAGATCATGAGTTGTGACCTCGATCTGTGTGTTATAGGAGTATTGAGCAATGAAAGACTCGGCTAATTCGTCCCAGTTCTACTTCACAGAGTCCTCCAACTTAGCATATTAGATGGCCGCTATACCCGATATGGTTCGGCCAAAGAGCGACAACTTTTGCAGTCTAGTCAAACCCATTAGTCGCAAGATATCAGAAAACAGACGTAGATGTACCATTGGGTCTCTGGCACCGTCGAAGCGGTCAATATGCGGCATTTTGAATCGCTCTGACAAAGTAACTGCAGATTCAGTATACCTATCCTTTATATCCGGAATGGATTTGACCCCCTGTGCCTTTTTGAATAGTTTTTCCAGCTTGTTGACTTTGAGGATGGTCGGGTCAACCTCGAATTCAAAAGGTGCCTCAGTCTGGTACACTTGGGGCTCTAGATGTCTGTGTTGGGATTGGGTCTGCTTGGACGGGAAAAGCCAGAACTCCCTTGGCTTGTAGATCTTGAGCTGTAGCAACATTGGCAGCAGGGCTGGGTATGGGAATGGGATAGTCACATTAGGTGCATACGAAGCAAAAGCCGTAGATGGCTGCTGCTTTTGTTGTTTCAACCTAGCCGTGACCTCAGCTTGGCGGCCATGTCTTGCTGGAGGGAGTCAACTGATTGCTGCAGACGAATTATTAAGTCCTCTAGGTTTGATGAGAGATATTGAGCCATTCTATGAGTAGGTGATTGTGTTCAAGGTGAACTGAGTGTAGGTGAGCTGAGGGGTGATTGTTGGAATAACTGAACCGGTGAACTCTGTCTGATCCTTCTTCGCCTTGCAACTGGTGACATTGAGGCAAGCACTGGCTGTCCCTGAACAAGATCTCCGACCTTACAAAGTCTTCCAACACGGGTCCAGAGTATTCGGGAGATATCAGAACTTTCTGAAGCTATGGTTCTAGACTACCTTCCAAAAGAAATAAAGAAAAAGCAACAATCAGAAATTGGTTCAAAGTATTCGGGGGATATCATACCTTCCAAAAGAAATAAAGAAAAAGCAACGATTAGAAATTGGTTCAAAGTATTCGGGGGATATCAGAACTTTCTGAAGCTCTGGTTTTAGACTACCTTCCAAAAGAAATAAAGAAAAAGCAACAATCAGAAATTGGACTGCGCCTCGGCTAAGATTCCATCAGAACAGATATGATCAAAGCTGTAGGACTCTACTCCACACTGAATTCTACCCCACAAACTGATACCAACTGTGCCACTGATATGAACATTCCTGTACAGTTTCACTATAAAGCACATACCAGGTAAAGAGAGTTAAAACACCCTTTGAAATGATCTAGGGTTATCCTATCCTAGCTTTGAAATGATCTAGGGTTTCATTATTCAAACAAAAAGTATCATACAACTTAGAAATAGGAGAGCATCCTGTCCTAATTTTGAAAGGTTCTATAGCTCACTATATGTACAAGGTTGGCTTTATTTTAGGAGTTGAAGTCACGGTGGCATTACCAAAGAGTCCTTTGGGTTATAACCAATGAAGATCCCAGGAAATCAGAAGAGTCAATATAGCCTCTCTTTGAAGTCTAAAAACCTTAGATAGCAGAGCTACCTTTTTGACAAATCTCAAAATGTTATAACACAAAGCCTCCAAAGTAACGTAGAGAGGTGTAGTGTCACAAAAAGTGTAGTGTCACGTAGAGAGGTTTGTGCTCCCACCAGTATTTGGGCAACACAGGGACTTTAAGTGCACCAATGTATGCAATGCAATAAACATATAATTGAAAATAAAAGTCATATCATGGAGTTCGAGTCAAGGTTTCATAAAATACCCAGTAGAGTCGCCAAAAATTGTAATATGCCTGGGGAGTACCCGTGCCGTTAAATAGTTCGGACCCTCGGTCTCTTTGATCTAGTCTCATGAGTGCAATGTGAAACGTAGACGAGAGTCCACATTTGGCAACTTTTAAAAAATCCATTTTATTGCAAAAACATTTGCCAGAAATGGACTGCATCATCAGATCTTAGAGTCGCCACCTAATATTTATTTTGGAAAAATTAGAAACCTGTGACTCGTGCCAATGACATTGTTTGTCGTAACCAAGGATGCTTGGCTCGGAACCTTAGGTATGAAGGGGGAAGGTCATTAATTAAGCACCCCCGCTCACTCGATCAAAAGATCGGCCTTTACTAACCATGATTTGATTTTTATTTCCTTTATGTGCTCATATTCCGATTATTTAATAAATCCTAGAAAAAATTACTATGTGAAGCATACAAGTATAGACACTTTGAAACAACTTGATTTCATGTAGTTTTGAAAGAGTTTTAAAGATATATAATCTAAATAAACTGAGTTTACAAACATGAAAAAATCAATATCATTCCAAATTAAGCGACACAACCTCTATCCATTGGCATTCATACAGTTATATCAAGTAAGCAAATAGCCACATGGTAGGATGCTAAAGCATGACAACTTATATATTTACCGACGTCTCGTGAACAGCTACAAAGCAAAATTAGTAAAATATGCATGATCCTATATACAAAATCTTAATACAATACATACACAAGAATGCTTCTAAAGATCCGGCTTCTAAAACATGACATGTAAAACATTGCAAAACATGCGATAGCGTACAAAATCATGTAATAATCAATTAAAGCACAAAGATGCAAATTTAGTCGGATCTAGGCATGAATCATGTATGTAAAAGTATGGATATGCATGGCATGTAAGATATATACATATGTACAGTTAGGGAAAGTGATTAATGAATGAGATAGATAAGAAGTGAGGATAGGGAATTGTTACAACATTTTAAATAGTACAAATCCGAGGGAGATAAATAAATATTACAACACAATATAAAAATCCTCACAAACACTCAATAAAATAAACATAACAAAATAGCAGCTTCAAGCGCCTCAAAGACCATCGGAGGTTGATCTTCTCAACGTTGGAAGGCTGCCCAGTTTTGCCTAGAGGTCGCAGGCATGGTCATGAAGGTTGCAGGCCCGATGGTGTACTTTTAGGTGGCTACCCGGCCAACTAACGGGTTGGGTAGCTTGATAGGCTCGGCCAAACTCTGTTTTCTTAGATTTCCATAATAAAAACAGAACTAAAAACAATATATATGGGAGTCTCAACTCACCACTTACAATTAGATTACAACAATATATAATATAACTAGAAATCAAAGCAAAAGAGCAAAATAAGTAAGAAATGCAATGGGTTCAATATGACGTCCGATTGAACCCAACTCAATTTTATTATCTTGTGTTTCTTTTAGTCCAATTTTATTAGTCCTTTTTATTATCTTTCAATTCTTTAATCATTTTGTCCAAAAGTGATAATTACATCCACTAATAAAGAGAAGCGTCAAACAAGAAGTTTGTTCTTGGCATGAGAGAGATGTAATGTCCTAGTAATGAACCTCCCAAGAGATTAAATCATTAAGTATGAAAGTCTCTTTCTCATGCTTAAAACAGAACTAAAAACATTATATATGGGATTCTCAATTCACCACTTTCAATTATGTTACAACAACATCTAATATAATAAGAAAACAAAGCAAAAGAGTAAAATAAGTAAGAAACAAGAAAATGAAATAAATTGAAAATTCACATTTTCAAGAAAGGATGAACTTCATGATTTCCAAACTTCTTTTTGATCACCCTCAAGTGTATGAATTATGTTTTCAATCCTTAATTTGAAAGCTTGGAATTCTTGCTAGAATGATGGCTTGGAGGTGTATATGGTGAAAAGTGATTATCTCTCTTGTTTTTGTTCACTTTTACCAACACCCACTCTTCTTCTTGATTAAAGCTACTGAAATTCAAGTATTTCAAAATTTTTGGAGGAGTTTTGGGTGTAGAAAAGATGGAATTTCAGTTTGTATGGAAGGCATGGGATGTATATGGAAGATGTATATGGAAGATAGGAGTGTTTTAGCTCAAAAACTCAACTTTTCTCTCTTTTCTCTAGCTCAAATGTTCTCTCCTTAATCTATCCTCTTACTCCCCTCAACAATCTGACCTATGCATATAGGTTAAGCAAGTGGAGAAATGATGGAAGACAAGATAGAGCATAAAGGAAGATAATGGAGCACTAATGGAGCTAATGAGAGACAAAAGTGGAGCCTTATCTCCAATGGATCAAGCACTAGATAATGGAGGCTAAGTGTATATGCATTTGGTGATGAATATATCAGAAAATGGGTTAATGGGGTGTCCCAACCGAACCAAAACCAAAACCAAAACCAAAAAACATGGGTTTGCTGCTGTCTCGGGGCCGGGTCTACAAAAGCTGCTCTTAAAAACGGGCATATCTCCCTTATCAGGACTCGGTTTTAGGTGATTCTTGAGTCTAAATTGAAGCCACAGAAGTCTACTTTTCAATAGTGATGACCTCACATCTAAATTCCAAGTGTACAAAGAGATATGCCTAATTTAGTGAAGGCTGTTCATTTCTTTCTTTACGATTTGATGTTCATCCTTTTTCTAAACCAGTTTTTTTCCATCCCCTCCTATTTGTTTTAACTACAAACCTATAAAGATGTTTTTAAATATTTTTCAAAGAGTTCACCTCCCTTCCATTTATTTCCACTTTTGTCCTTATTCGGTTTACTGAAAAGTGTAATATTTTAATCGAAATGGGAGTTTCGGAATGTTGTAGAAACATTTGGAAAAATATTTTGAAAAGAGAGTTTTAAGGTCTAAAATAATTTGGCCAAAATGGGGCGGAAGGTTTTTGAGAGAGAACCAAATTCCATTTTTCTTGTTGAGGATTTCATGAGAAACACCTTCTTGTTTTTCATCATAGGGCGATCAAAAGAAAGCGTCCAAGTCTTAGGGCGGTCAAAATGGGGTGTCTACAGTTGTCCCTCTTTGACAGAGCTTGAAGTCATTTCATGATGTAAGTGAATGTCAAAGCCCGAAGACGACTCTTTTGACAAGGCCGTAAGACTTGGGCAAACAAACAAGATGCAATGCAAGTGGTTGAACCTGAAGGTTGCCTACGTATCTCAATCAAACCAGCGTAGTTTAGGGACAGAATGCAAATGACATGCTCAGCATACAATTTGAAAGTTGGACTCACACGCTTCGCGTAACCAGTTGTTTTGAAAATTCATGATTATATAATAGGATGCAATGTCATGGGGTAATGATAAAGATATGAAGATAGTAACATATGAGACAAGCCTCATGCAAATGATATAAAGCATAACTGAGGGTATAACGCATATAAATGTGCCACAACACAAAATAATAGAGAGAGTGCATCGCATACAAATGTGTCATATCATTACATTAAATGTGCTATAACTCAGTTGATAAAAGAAAGGTGAACTCAAAATCTAAACACATCTCACGCGAGAGGAGAAATAGTGACCCTGAGATCCAAACGCGTTTCACGCGAGAGAAGAAAATAATGAATTCGAAATCCAAACGCGTTTCACACTGGAGGAGGTATAGTGGTGTAACCAACAGACATACCTAACCGTATCTCATACAGAGAGGGGGAAGGTTTTAACCAGGTAAACATCAATGGTGTAACCAACAGGCGTATCTCAACGTATTTCATACGGGAAGGTTTTAACTGAGGAGAATAACAATGGTATAACCAACAGGTATATCTCAACGTATTTCATACGGAGAGAGGGAAGGTTTTAACCGGGTTTAAATGATGTACAAAGGCATCAGTATACACAACAGAAGTATACATATATATCAATATACATACACATACAAAGTATATACAAGCAAATATGTATACATACAAAGATATACATATATATGTGTCTCTCTCTCCTCTCTTGTTTTTGTCTCTCTCTCTTCGAATGTCGCGCCTGACACGCGGCTTTGACATTTGTGTCAGCCAGCCGACAACCAATTATCCTGATTCATCAATGATCGCCTCGACTCTCTCCCTCTTGTCTTTTTCTCCTTCATCGTTCTCTGCTTAAACCAAGGCTTGTGAGGGAGACAGAGCAAAAAGCTGCGAACTCTCTCTGCCACCACTCTTGCAATCCCTTTCTTTTGCATCACTTTCCTCTAACATGGCCTCTTCCCGTGGTTCTCTCACTCTCTTTCTAGACCTCAATGAGTCCATGATAGAGATAACCAATTCTGACTTCTTTGAACCTCAACTGTGCGCTCCTCCTCCTTTCCTTGTTCTCAGCTTTCTGAGGTTGTCAGTTAAGCAAATAATGGAAGCACAGCCAGACATCGAGGCTAACTCGTATACGTTGAGGTCATGTATGGAGACCGTGACTGCGGTCTCTAACTTGTCCCGTCGACTGCAGAACAGGACATTTGAAGAGTATAACTGTATAACTGTCAGCGCAACTCTCCCTGCTTTAACGTATGTACAAAGACGCTCAAGTAGAAATTAGTGCACTGAAAAAGCAGAACAAATAGCTGAGACAACAGGCCACCTCTGTGGCTCGATTTGGAGTTCCCTTATACTGCGCATTTGATGGCCAGCGGGTAATAATTTCTTTTGGAAGTTCTGCCAAGGCCGAGGTGTAGAGTCTTCAAGAGCTTCGAAAGAGTGAAGATGACGCCCCATTTTGGCCAAACTATTTTAGACCTTAAAACCCTTTTTTCAAAATATTTTTTCAAATGTTTCTACGATGTTCCGAGGCTCCCATTTCGATTAAAATATTACACTTTTCAGTAAATCGAGTAAGGACAAAGTGAAAATAAATGGAAGGGGAGGTGAACTATTTGAAAAATATTTAAAAACATCTTTGTAGGTTTGTAGTTGAAAGAAATAGGAGGGGATGGAAAAAAACTGGTTTAAGAAAAGGATGAGCATCAAATCGTTAAGAAAGAAATGAACAGCCTTCACTAAATTAGGCATATCTCTTTGTACACTTAGAATTTAGATGTGAGGCCACCATCATTGGAAAGTAGACTTCTGGGATTTCAATTTAGACTCAAGAATCACCTAAAACTGAGTCTGGATAAGGGAGATATGCCCGTTTGAAGTCGGACTTACGAGCAGATTTTGTTGACCCGGCCCGAGACAGCAGCAGACCCGTGTTTTTTGGTTCTGGTTCGGTTGGGACACCCCATTGACCCATTTTCTGATATATTCATCACTAAATGCATACATTCAGCCTCCATTATCTAGTGCTTGATCCATTGGAGATAAGACTCAACTTTTATCTCCCATTAGTTCCATTATCTTCCTTTATACTCTATCTTGTCTTTCACCAGAACCCAGATCTATGAATGACATTCTTAAATCACCGCTCGTTGAGTTGCTTGAATTCATTGATCCAAAGGTGCAAAGGGTTACAGCCTAATGCTCCGATCTGAGGATGCTGCTATTCATTATCAAGCAGTTGGTGTTGGTGTGATTGGAAATCTGGTGCACTCATCCCCAAACATTAAGAAGGAAGTTCTTGTTGCTGGGGCTTTGCAACCTGTTATTGGATTGCTCAGTTCTTGCTGCTCTGAGAGCCAAAGGGAAGCAGCTTCATTACTTGGACAATTTGCCGCTACCGATTCAGATTGCAAGGTGCATATTGTGCAGAGAGAAGCTGTCCAGCCTTTGATTGAGATGCTTCAATCCCCAGATGTACAGCTTAGAGAAATGTTGGCCGTGGGAGGTAGAGAAGAAGAGCACGAAAAAGCAGAGTATTGCTTTGGTGGTCATCATCTTCTCCAAAACCCTCTTGTTTGACTATTGTTCCTCCTCAGAGATGGTACGCGAAAGTAAGAGAGACAGAGAGTGCTCTGATAACGAGGGCTGAGGTCCGGAGGGTGGCCCGCCCGCCGGTGAAGCGAAATTATGAGGTTCTTAACCTTGCTCTGATACCATGTTAGAATTAATGTATAGAGAGAGAGAGAGAATAAATTATGTATGTATTGATATTCAGTTATTTACAAGGAACAAATCACTCTCATTTATAGAGAGGAAAGGTAGTACATAGGATGCTAACACACACTGAAAGCAGTATGCAACAACATCATTATTGGGACAGCTAGATATTGCACCTATATTGCACTAACAATACTATATTAGACTAATATTACACTAACATGTCTGACACGACCACACAGTGTCTGCTACATTGGTTCGGCATGACCCTGTAAACTGTCCCGACATTGATTTCGGTTAGCTTCTCCAACGGTCTGACACGACCACACAGTGTCTGCTACAACGGTCCGACATGACCCTGTAAACTGTCCCGACATTGATTCCGGTTAGCTTCTACAATAGTTCGACACGACCATACAATGTCTCCTATCCTATTTTATTTTATTTTCCTGTTTTGTTATTCTCTCCATACTTAAGTTGGTTTGTGCCTATCCTCTTTGAGTTTGAGGGGCGCTGTTAGTGTAATATTAGTGTAATATAGTGTTGTTAGTGTAATATAGGTGCAGTATCTAGCTGTCCCAATAATGATGTTGTTGTATACTGTATTCGGTGTTAGTTAGCATCCTATGTACCACCTTTCCTCTCTATAAATGAGAGTGATTGTCACTACCGGAGGGGCTTCGGCTCACGCTGACTCCACCCTGAGGGGCTTCGGCTCACGCCGACAAAGACCCATGTAGTTTCAGGTGGGTTGATGCCTGTCTAGGGTTTCGGCTCACCCTTGTTGGTCGAAATTAGCACCAACGATCACTCTAGGGTTCGAAACTTACCTGGGTTGGTCATCTGCTGGAATCGATTTCTCCTATACCATCGTCTCTCTTCACAGCTTCAGTCGTCGCTCATCATCAGTCGATCTCCTCTGCTTGGTCAGTTCGTCACTTCGTCGATCTTCAGTCAATCCTCAGTTCGTCGATCTCCTCTGTCTTTTTCGATCTCCTTTGTTAACACAGTTTGTCCTCTTCAGTCGATCTCTAGTATAACCTCTGTTTGGTCTTCCCTCTGATATGTCGTGTATAGGCCCTGTTTGATCTTCAACACCGTTTGTCTAAAAAAATAAAAAAAAAAACTTTATGTTTTCTTAATTTTGTTATGTCTTTATAGTGGTCATTGTGTCTGTTCTTTCACCACCACCTTTCGGGTTTGTGATTGCTACTAGTTTTGTTGCGGGTTCGGTAGTATAGTATCCATGGCAGATTCCACCAGTGTGTCCCCTACCTCTCAAACACCTAGGAGTGAGAGTCCCATTATACCTACTACCATGTCTGATAATCCCAACCTTAGTTTGAAAATCACCACCTCTCTATTTAATGGTCAGAACTATCTAGCATGGTCTCAGAGTTTGACCATATTTTTGAAGAGCAGAGGGAAGATGGGGTATGTTGATGGCAGGATACAGACACCTTACACCACTGACCCGGGTTATGACCAATGGGAGATTACCAACTCTTTGATTATGGGTTGGCTTATTCATTCGATGTTTCCAGAAATTGGTGAGGGCTACTTATCTATGGAAACTGCCCAGGATGTTTAGAATGCTGTAGCTGCCACCTATTCCCGCAAAGGGAATTTCTCATAGGCATTTAAGTTGCGCCGCTCTATTGAGAGCTCTCTTCAGGGGGAGCAGACTGTTCTTCAGTATTTCACCTTCCTCACCAACAGCTGGAAACGCCTTGATCACCTGCAAGACTATAAGCCTGTTTGCCCTGCTGATTCTGTCAGGTACAAGAAGTTCATCGCACAGGAACGAGTTTTTAAATTTCTGGCAGGCCTAAATGTGGAGTATGATCCAGTTAGGGGTCGAGTTCTGGGTATGGACACTCTTCCTTCACTTCAGGAGGCATTTGCCTATGTACAGAATGAGGAGAGTCGCCGGTTTGCTATGATGTCCCTTGTCTCTACTAACTGCGCAGCATTACTGTCCACTCCTCGAGATGGTCTCAGCCTGACTCCCATCCCTCCGTCTGTTGCTAAGGAGTCTGTATTCTGTGATTATTATAAGAAGCTGCGGCATACTCGTGAGACGTGTTGAAAGCTTCATGGGACTCCATCCAAGGGTCGAGGTGATCGGTCTGGTTCTAGAGAAGGTCGGTCAGGCTAGTCTAGAGGACGTGGCTCCTATTTCCGGGCTCATTAGTCTAGTGCCGTTGATGCACTTGATTCTAATTCTGCTTCCGTTGGCCAAGCTTCTGATGCTGAGCTTGAGGATGCTCTGCACCAATTGCTGGACTGCCGGTCTTCTACTGCTCTCAATACAGCTTCCTCGTCCTTTACCCGCTCAGGTAACTTAGCCTCTTCTCCTTGTGTTTTCCTGTGTCATAAGTCTTTGCCTTGGATTATTGATTCCGGTGCCTCAGATCATATGTCTGGCTCCTCTGATCTTTTCTCTGCCTATAAGCCCTCTTTAGGTCAGGACAAAGTTAGGATTGCAAATGGTACTGTTTCTTCCATTTCTGGGAAAGGTTTAGTCAGTCACTCCTACCATACCTCTATCTTCTATTCTCCATGTTCCCAATTTTTCTATTAATCTGTTATCCTTGAGTCGTCTTGCCTAGAATTTGAATTGTAGTGTGACGATGAACTTCTTGTACCTGACAGAATCAGCAGGGCAAACAGGCTTATAGTCTTGCAGGTGATCAAGGCGTTTCCAGCCGTTGGTAAGGAAGGTGAAATACTGAAGAACAGTCTGCTCCCCCTGAAGAGAGCTCTCAATAGAGCGGCACAACTTAAATGTCTGTGAGAAATTCCCTTTGCGGGAATAGGTGGCAGCCACAACATTCCAAACATCCTGGGCAGTCTCCATAGACAAGTAGCCCTCGCCAATTTCTGGAACCATCGAATGAATAAGCCAACCTATAATCAAAGAGTTGGTAATCTCCCATTGGTCATAACCCGGGTCAGTGGTGCAAGGTGTCGGTATCCTACCATCAACATACCCTATCTTCCCTCTGCTCTTCAAAAATATGGTCAAACTCTGAGACCATGCTAGATAGTTCTAACCATTAAATAGAGAGGTGGTGATTTTCAGACTAGGGTTGGGGTTATTAGGCATGGTAGTAGATATAATGGGACTCTCACTCCTAGGTGTTTGAGAGGTAGGGGACACATTGGTGGAATCTGTCATGAATACTATACTACCGAACCCACAACAAAATTAGTGGCAATCACAAACCCGAAAGGTGGTGGTGAAAGAATAGGCACAATGACCACTGTAAAGGCATAACAAAATTAAGAAAACATAAAGTTTTTTTTTTTTTAGACAAACAGTGTTGAAGATCAAACAGGGCCTATACACGACATATCAGAGGGAAGACCAAACAGAGGTTATACCAGAGATCGACTGAAGAGGACAAACTGTGTTGACAGAGGAGATTGAAGAAGACAGAGGAGATCGACGAACTGAGGATCAACTGAAGATCGATGAAGTGACGAACTGACCAAGCAGAGGAGATCGACTGACGATGAGCGACGACTGAAGCTGCGAAGAGAGACGATGGCATAGGAGAAGTCAATTCTAGCAGATGACCAACCCAGGTAAGTTTCGAACCCTAGTGTGATCGTTGGTGCTAATTTCGACCAACAAGGGTGAGCCGAAACCCTAGAGAGGCATCAACCCACCCGAAACTACGCTGCGAAGAGAGACGATGGCATAGGAGAAGTCGATTCCAGCAGATGACCAACCTAGGTAAGTTTCGAACCCTAGAGTGATCGTTGGTGCTAATTTTGACCAACAAGGGTAAGCCGAAACCCTAGAGAGGCATCAACCCACCCGAAACTATGTGGGTCTTTGTCGGCGTGAGCCGAAGCCCCTCAGGGTGGAGTCAACGTGAGCCGAAGCGCCTCCGGTGGTGACTGGTGGCTCCAGTGGTGGTTGGTGGTTCCGATTTGTAATAGGAACAATATGGGTAGCTAGGGTTAGGTATTAGGGTTTAGCTCTGATACCATGATGATTTTAGAGAGTAACCAGCTTAGGGTTTGATTAGGATATCATCCCCTATTTATATTAATGAAGATTAAAATTTGTAAAAATTACAAGGGAGCCCTGAGGCATAGAATAATTACAAACTAATAACTCATATAGTAATATGATAATATAATATGCTAACAGAAGCATCGGTACATCCCTCGTGTCTAACAACACATGTTTGACTTACCCCAATCCATAATTTTGTAATTATTGTTTTTGCCAGACATGTAACTGATTGGTGGTGTTGAAAGCATGTATGTACTCATTTGTGTTTCTGCTATAAAGTTGTAAGTGGTACTTTCTATTGTCATTAATCTTCTGCAGTTGTTATGACATATTTGGATACACTTTTTGTAATTATACTCTGATTTGATACTTAAACAGTTTAGTGCAAGTTTTTTAATGTATATTTATAAATTATTTCATGCACCTTGTATTAAATTGAAATTTTGTCTATTGGCAGTATATATGTTCAGACTTTAGTAGCTCATTTTCTCTCTATATATATACACAATCTCAACTATACAAGTGATATATGCTTGCTCTAGTAGACTATAACTTTAGAATTTCAGAGGGATTATTCTCATATAGTTTGAGTGGCAAGATTGGCCATAAGACTCGCAAACGTTTCTGTTTTCCTTTTTTCTTTTTTCTTTTTTTCATTATTTCTATTTTTTTTAATGTAGTTTAGACATGCTTTGATCAGACAGGTCTGGTAGAAATATATTAGATTTGGGTACAATATGTAGGAGAAAAAATAGCTTTAATTTTGAGTAGATGAAAAATAGCTTAACTCAGCCAGAATGATGGTCTCAGTTCACTGATGATCTTTGTTTCATTTTGTTTCCCACGTTTCATGAAGTGTTTTTTAGACTAGTCATAAATTTAATTTGTCAACAAATTTATCTACTAAAACATAGCATTTTATAATTTTAGTGGCTTTTATCCTTGACTATAGTTTAATGTGTTGTGTTGTGTGCTATGTGCCATCTCCATAAGGGTAATTTGTATTTCTAATTTTTGATTTCCAGAAATCAGTAAGATGAAACATGCACAATGGTTTGAATGACAGGACCATACTATAAAATATTGAAAAATGTTATAGGTCTCAAATTTTCTACCAAATAAATGACCAAATGTCTCACATGGTGTAGACCCCACACTTTTGTGGATCCCACACCTATGTGAGATATTAGGTTGTTTATTTGGTATCAAATTTGGTATCTCTAGCATTACTCTAAAATATTTGTATGTTTATATATATTAGAGTTACTCATTTTCTTTGTCATATTCATTGAAATCATTCAGGGTTTTTGGGTTTCATGGGTCCAATTTGGTTAACTGATGCTCAATCGGGGAGAATGAATTCAAAGGTGATGAGTGCGGGAAGAGACGGACCAAATTCTACTCTCTTTTTTCCCCTTCATCTTTGTTGCTGTGTTTCTAACATTGATCTTCATCTAATCCACTTTTTTCTTTGCTTTCTTTTTTGTTGATGTTCTGAAGTAGGGGTGCTGCTTGATGGCACAGATTATTCAATGGCAGCTAGACCATTGCTGGTGGTAGACTCTCCACTCCACTTGCAGTAGTGGTAACTGCAGGCGTATGGTTATTTTGTTGATCATTTGTAGCAGTAAGTTAATTTCTGGTAAATGCATACTAATTTTTATATAATTCAAGAAAAGGAAGAAGAACAACTGTGGAAGGAAATATTAAGATATACATAATTTAGAAATGTCATTTTCTTCTCTCTTTTTTCCCCCTATGGTTTTCATAGTCAAACACTGGAATCATGGAATTTAATCTTTTGTCGGTGCATATATATGTAAAGCTGAATCATATGATATACTGGCACTCAATTTTGAAATATCTACTAAACTCATAAGAACTAGTTGAGTTTTTGTATGTTAAATGTATTGAATTTATCTGCATCATTTTGTGTGCTTTTGTACTAATTGTAGTGACTAAAGCCATAATTTTTTTTTTTTTTGGTACTCGACTTCAGAAAGATTTTTAGGAATGTGGCATCTGCAGGGTTGATGTCTAGGTATGTGAACTAATGCGAAGATATGTTCGCCTATGTTTTTGTTGTGTCCGTATTCAATTTTTTGAAAGTTCTGTTTTATTTTAATTGTAGTAGGTATTTTATGCTATTTGCTTGGTTAACTGAAAAGAAAAATATTAGAGAATAAGTAACAAGATTGTATGTTGTATACTCTTGTATAGGGCAATCGAGGATATGAGTTCAATCAAATTCCTCCCTCTGTGAAATGTTTAGTGAACAGGCAATTGATGAAAGTCTTTTTAATGAAAATGAAAATAATTAAGTGTATCCCTTTTGAACAATTTTCAGCTATGTTGTAGAGTACTCCCTACTAAAAATGAAGTGAAAAAAAAAAGGCATGGAACAAAGATTACTGCATCTTTGTGTGATATCCGTTCAATTTTGTGAAGTTCGTGGACCCTTATAGGGGTTTGGTTTCTTAGTTTTGCAGCAAAAATCAAATGAAAAAGAAAAGAAAAAACACTATGTATTTAAGGATTGAGCATTGCGAAAGGGGCAGTTATTTATTTATTTTTTGTGTGTGAGATCATTTTGTTATTCTTCCTCTTATTATTACTAATACTATTAGGATTAAATTATGGCCATTTTGTTTATTTCGTTCCTAAACCATTAATTTAATCTATTATGTTCCTGAAGTTTACGATTCGACTTATGTAATTCCATTGAAGACGCGCATCCAAATTAGTAATGGTTAAAAATGTTATTTCACATTTTGCAAAACTTTAAATTTTATAACTAAACTTTCATCTTCTTACTTATATGATATTGGACAACACACAATTAAACACTTTTCATCTTCTCACCTTCTTTCCCATGGTGGTTATGGTGGGAGAGGGTGGCGAGTGAGTAGGGAGAGAGAGGGAAGGTGAAGGAGTGAAGAAGAAGATGGGTGTTATTTGGTTGTAGGGTGTAGGTTGTCCAATATAGTGTGAGTTAGAAGATGAGGTTCTCAAATTATGAAATGATCTTTTTACTCGTTAGGTTTGTCTTCTATCATTATTGATTTGGATGTCGTCTTCATTTGACAACATGAGCTAAAATTTGAAAATTGAGTGATGAAATGGATGAAATTAATAATTTAAGGATGAAATAAATAAAATAGCTATAGTTAAAGCATAAAAGTGAAGCAAACCTTATTATTATTATTATTTGTGGACACTTTCTTGATCGCACTTTCTTTTTATTTTTCTTATAATTGTTTTTTATTATTTAAAGTTATTATTATTAATATTTTTAGTCGTAGGAGTTCAATGTGTCTCAAAAAATAATTTAAGGATGAAATAAACAAAATAGCTATAGTTAAAGCATAAAAGTGAAACTAACCATTGTTATTATTTGTGGACACTTTTTTTATCGTACTTTCTTTTTCTTCTTCTTATAATTCTTTTTTATCATTTAAAGTTATTATTATTATTATTATTATTATTATTATTATTAGTTCAATGTGTCTAAAAAACAATAATGAAAAACAGAAGGAAAAAAAAAATGACAACGTGATATTCCAAGTGCTCTACATTTTTAAAAAACTTAAAATTTTGAACTAAAAAACGTAGAACTTTATTTCGATCAAATATTTGTGTATTAAATATTTTTATAAGTCAAATATATCCCTCAAAACCATCAAATTCTCTACACCACTCCTATAATTTTTAGCAAGACATTTTGTTTTGGGGATCACATGACAGGATGTTAGCATGCATTGTGGAGGTTTTGCATTTCTCTTTGTTTATATCATGATACCACTCCTATTTCTATGTATATGACTAGATAATGAGTGTTCTATGCATGTTATGTGGTTCTATTTGATAGTATAGTTGTTAAATATAGTTGAAAATTTAGAATTTTTACGTATGGAGGCTGGTTTACTTCAATACTCAAGATAGTTGGTACGTGTCTATATATAGTGACTTTGACTATAATCTGTTCATATTGATCATGAGTGTTCGATTTCTTCATCTGCCTACTGCATTGTGCATTTGGGTATATTTTGTTGGAATTAGGAAATAATGATATTATAATTATGGTAGTGTTGGAATTAGGAAATAGTGATATTGTAATTATGTGTATGTGTATAAAATCTGTGATTATGTCAATTACAGATTTAATGCCTTTTTTATCTTCATGTCCTATTTTGTAATATTGTTTTATTATAAATACAAGGCTCTACCTCATTCATAGGTAAGTCAAAACAATTATTTTCATCCTTTTTGGTATCAGAGCCAAAACACAGAAACCCTAGACCACCCCCTCCTCCCTGTTGGCCCCTGTTCTTCCCTCCCCTGTTCTTCCCTGCCCAGTAGTTTCTTCATCTTCTTTCTTCTTCCTCCAGCAGCTGACAGACCTTCTCTCCCCTCTAGACCACCCGACAGCCTATCCCACCACTGCTAGACCACCCGAAACCACTTACCCACCCTCCTATACCCCTCAGCAGGACTGTATTTACACTTGCCGAGGGCCTTGCTGCCGACCATGTTTCATCTTGGCCTAGAGTACTTTGACACCCTCTTTATGGTGGTTTGAACCCTTTTTCTCTCTTTTACAGGGTATATTGTTGATGCTTTAAGCACTTTTCTGAACCTCTTTTTGCCTTTTCTTTTTGTGGGCTACTAGGTTTATTCTGTAGCATTTAGCCTTAAGTTTTTTTTGGCTTTTCTGGTTGTTTACTTGGACTGTGTTGCTATATTGCTGTCTATTTCAGCCCTCATCATCTCCCCATGGATAACTCATCTTATACCATTGCTATATTGCTGTCTATTTCAGCCCTCATCATCTCCCTGTGGATAACTCATCTTGTACCATTCCCACTGAGGTATCTACTGCGGTCTCCACCAAACTTGTGCCTGTTCCAAGTAGTGATTTTTCTCTTTCCCATCACACTCCAATTCATCGTATTACTAGTGTGGTGTTGAACAGGAAAATTTTTGCTGCTTGGAGCCGTTCCCTTAAACTCTATCTTGGGGGAAAGGGAAAGGCTCATTGGTTTTTATCTACTATTACCCCGCTAGCTGCGACAGACCCTACACGTGCTTAGTGGGATATCGATAACTACACTATATTAGGATGGATGTTCAATTCCATGGAAGATCAGATTTATATGTTCCTTTATTGCGTTACAGTTCTGAGTTTGTGGTAGGCATTGTCACAGATGTACGCTAATGTTCACAATGATGCATGTATCTTTGAGCTTTACTAGGATATAGCCCAGGCCTCTCAGTCCTCTCTTGGCCTTTCAGTTGCTGAATTCTTTGGATATCTTCAGGCTCGTTGGGAGGAACTTGCTTAATATGAGCCTTTGACTGACCTTCTACCACAAGCCGCCTCCCTTGTGTCCAAGAGGCTTGCTTGACAGCATACTCATCAGTTTCTCATGGGTTTAAACTCAGAATTTGAATTGAATATCTTCAAATTCAAATTCTAAACACATCACACATGCCATCTCTTTATGAGGCTTTTGCCATTATTGACAGTGATGAACGTCGCCGGCGATTGGTTTAGCCTAGTGTTCCTTCAGTCCCTCCAGTTTTAGCAAATCAGATGGCTTTTACTTGTCATCATTGGTTCTCGGAGTTCTGGTTCTCGAAGTTCCACCGGTTCTGTTACTTGTCATCATTGTGGTGCGCCTGGACATGTCAAAGCCTGTTGCTTCAACTTCATCCTGAGTTGAGGCCACGCCCTTCTCGTCTTCGTGGTCTTGCTCTACGTGGTTTTGGCTCTGCTCACATTGCTGCTTTGGTGGACGTTACTCCTGCTTCTGAGCCTCCTAATGTCCCTAATTTACAGCAGTTACAGACTCAGATTGGTCAGCTTCAGGCTCAACTTGGGTCCCTTACCATTGGTTCTCTTGGTCCACCATCCTCTGCTGCCACCCTTGCTACAGGTATTTCTACTTCTTTCCATGTTCGGTTTGCTAGTCCTTCATGGATTCTAGATTCTGGGGCTGATGATCATATGATTGGTGAGTTTTCTTTTCTTTCCTCTCCTAAACCCACCACTGCTGCCCAATCTGTGTCTTGTTGAAGGTTCTTGCTCTTCTGTCCAATATAAGGGTGTTATGTCTTTATCCCCTGATATCACTTTATCTTCTGTGTTGCATGTTCCCAAGTTTGCTTATAATCTCTTATCTGTTAATCATCTTGCCAAAATCTTTAACTGCGCTGTCATCTTCTTGCCTTCTTCATGTCTTTTACCGGACTTGAGTTCGAAGAGGATTTTTGGTAGGAGATATGAGCGCGACAGGCCATACTACTTTGGGGATGCACCGGACCAGCCTTCTTCAACTTTAGCTAGTTTTCAAGCATCTGTTTTGCCTCATTCTATATCTTGTGTTTTTTCTGTTCAAACTTTAGAGTTATGGCACGCCCGTATGGGTCATGTTAACTTTCAATATTTATGTCAACTTTTTTCTTTGTTAAATAAAGCTTGCAAGGATTTTAAATTTCATTGTGTTACTTGTGAGTTGTCTAAACATATCCGTACTAGTTATATACCATATATGACATGGGCCCCTAGTGCTTTGACCTTATTCATTCTGATATTCGAGGTCCCTCTTTCTGTTCCCTGCTTTTTCGGGTCATTGTTATTATGTGACTTTTATTGATGATCACACTAGGTGCACTTGGTCTCTTTACTTCACCACAAGTCTGATGTGTTTCCCATCTTCGTTCAGTTTTTGGCAAATGGTTAAGATACAATTTTGTACAGTTATTAGGAACATCCACTCTGATAATAGTGGGGGAATACATCTCCAACGAGTTTCGTTCCCACCTTAATTGAATGGGTATTCTTCAACAACTTACATGTCCTCGGACCCCTGAACAAAATGATGTAGCTAAACGTAAAAATTGTCCATATTATGTTTGTCGTACGTTGTCTTCTTCGTGGAATGCCTGTGCCTAAGTCTTATTGGCACATGGTTGTTCTTACTGTTGTCTATCTTATTAATAGGATTCCTAGTCGTGTGTTACATGGCCTTATCCCATGCCATATTCTTATGCTTAATACTACTCTTTTTCCTCTTTTACCTCGTGTTTTTGGGTGTACATGTTTTGTTCAGGACTGGCGTCCCACTCGCACTAAGGTAGATGATAAGTCTATTCGTTGTGTCTTTTTAGGGTATTCTTCCATGTCTAAAGGATATATATGTTTTGATCCTGTGTCTCATCACTTTCACCCACTCTGGATGTTACTTTTTGTGATGATCTTCTTTTTTTTAGTCCTAATCCCCCGTTGCAAGTTTCCCCTTCAAATACTCCAAGTGTCCGCCCGGTTCCCCATTTTGGACGAGGTTACGGATGAGGCCACCTCTCTCATCCTTCACCTTCGCCTCCTTCCCCCCTCCATTGCAGGTTTACTTTCATTGCCTTGGTGCTCAACCCCCTTCTGCCACCTCTTCGAATCTTAAGTCAGGTAATTTTTCTCCTTTACATACATCTCCTTCCCTTCCTTATTGTAATCCTCCTCGAGATCGACATCCCCCCGACCGTTGGGGTTATCTATGTAGTACTGATTATCCCATTTTCCAGTATCTCTCATATGACAGGGGTTTCAAACTCATATCATTCTTTCCTTGGCAAGCTTGAGTTCGAGTTTATTCCTCGGTCTGTGTCAGAGGCCCTTCAGAATCCAAAATGGGTGGCGGCTATGCAGATTGAAATGGCAGCTTTAGAACAGAATCATACTTGGGGATTTGGTTCCTTTACCTTTGGTGAGAGTACCGTGGATTGCAAATGGGTCTTTACTATTAAGTACCTACCTGATGGCTCCGTTGACCTTTATAAGGCCCCGCTTAGTGGCCAAGGGCTTCACTCAAGTTCTTGGAAAGGATTTTGGTGCTACCTTTGCACCAATTGCCAAGCTTACATTTGTTGTCTACTCATCGACCTTGCAGTATCCCATTCTTGGCCCCTTTATCAGATTAATGTCAAGAATGCCTTTTTACATGGGGATCTTCTTGAGACGATTTATATGGCCTTTCCTCCTGATTTTTGAGCTGAGGGGGAGTATTCGGGAAAAGTATGTCGACTGCGCAAGTCTTTGTATGGCTTGAAGCAGCTTGGTTTGGTCGTTTCAGCTCAATCATCATCTCCATGGGCTTTGTTCAGTGCTATTCAGACCATACATGTTTCATCCGCCGTAATTCTGCAGGTCAGTGCATAGTCTTGTTGGTTTATGTGGATGATATCATTCTCACCGGTGATGACTCTATAGGCATTGATCAAATAAAACGGGATTTGGGGGACACCTTTGATATTAAGGATTTAGGGAATCTCAAGTATTTTCTAGGGATTGAGGTGGCTTACTCACGGCAGGGGATTTCCTTATCTCAAAGGAAGTACACTCTTGACTTACTTAAGGATACTGGTATGTTGGGGTGTAAACCTGCGTCTATTCTTATGGATCCCAATGCCAAGCTCAAATCAGAGTTTGGCAAATTACTAGAGAACCCAGGCATGTATCAGCGTCTTGTTGGGCGTCTCATCTATCTGACCAATACTAGACTTGACTTGACATTTGCAGTTAGTGTGGTTAGCCAATTCATGCATGCACCTTGTACAGAACATCTTGATGCGGTTCATCACATCTTGAGATTTTTGAAGACCTCTCCTGCCTTGGGATTGTTCTTCACAGCTGATCCTCAATCTGGACTCTCCTGTTTTACTGATGCTGACTATGTAGGATTTCGAACGGATAGGCGTTCTTCTTCTGGTTTATGTACTTTCTATGGTGATCATCTTATATTATGGAAAAGTATAAGAAACAAGCAGTTGTTTCTAGGTCTTCTGCATAAGCTGAGTATAAGGCTATGGCACAAGGCACTTGTGAGATTCTATGGCTACGTTCTGTTTTGGCAAAGTTGGGATTTGAGGAGACTGCTCTTGCGTCTTTGTTTTGTGACAACAAGTCTGTTATTATGTTGTCTTCTGATTTTGTCCTACATGAGCGTACTAAGCATATAGAGATTGATATACATTTCATTCGAGAGAAGGTTCGGATTGGTATTGTGAGACCATCCTTTGTCTCTTCTTCTGAGCAGTTAGTAGATATGTTCACCAAGTCTATAGGCCCAACATTACTCCAGTCGTCTATCGGCAAGCTGCGTTTATTGAATATCTTCACACCAACTTGAGGGGGAGTGTTAAAATTAGGAAATAGTGATATTATAATTATGGTAGTGTTGGAATTAGGAAATAGTAATATTGTAATTATGGTAATGTGTATAAAATCTGTGATTATGTCAATCACAGATTTAATGCCTTTTTTTTTATCTTCGTTTCCTATTTTGTTCGTTTCCTAGTTTGTAATATTGTTCCATTATAAATATAAGGCTCTATCTCATTCATAGGTAAGCAAAAACAATTCTTTTCATCCTTTTTATTTATGAGTAGAGTTGTTTTCTTCTCCCAACTTGCTCTGTTTCTGATTTCGACTACTTTAATCTTCTTACTTCTTGGCCTATATATCTATTTGTTGAACTTTTTCTTCATTAGCGTCTATTGTTGTTTTTATCCTTTTGCTAACAAATTGGATGTTTGATTTGGTAAAAATGGATTGTACTCCTTTTGCTAACAAATTTGTTCTATTGCTTATACTCCTTTTGCTCACAACTTATTTTTCATTAGTGTCTATTTTTTAATTCCTTGTCTTTTATTGCTTTTTGGATTGTTATCTTATTATACAGTTTTGTATAGCAAGTTTTCGATTTTCATTAATTATCTTTTGCTTGTTTGTTTAGTAGATTTGTATTTTTGACAATTCTTGAAGTTGTACATCATACGTTGATCTGTATTTATCAAAAATAAAAAATAAAAAATAAAAAAAATCATACGTTATTTCTTTTGTGGAGCCTAGGTCAGGTTGAGTCTATGTTACTTGTGTTAGGTAAACTACTTTTTTCTAGCTTTGCTGCCATTTTTTTTTCATGTCAGAGTGAATGGTTTTCATTTTTAATATGATTCACTGAAATCTTATTTCTTACATGGGGTGCAAGATAACAGTTTATGTTGGTGTACTTGTGTCATACAAACCTTATTATCTGTCTATGCTATATAAGTATGTTTTCTTATATTCTGTCTGTCTTCTCAAGTAATACTTGCATTTTATGTCCTTGTATTTTTCCTGGAGAAATATATCCAAGGCAAGGAACAGAAATTTTGGAAGTCAGTTTTGACTTTGTTTAGCTTAGAAAGGACAATATATATTTTGATGATACTTGAGTTTACAAACATTGAGCAGTTGATGAAAGGAAGGTGGTTTTTCAGGTAGAGTGCTTGAAATCTTTTGTTGTTTTTGAATAGTTATATCTGATTATGGAGTGGCATTCTTAATCAAGCATTTTTAAGTGACTAAATTTCAATAATTTATATTGCTCGAGTGATGCAATGGAGATCAAAGGGCTTTTGATCCATTTTGTTCTTTTTCCTTAGATCGATTTTGTTTTATTCAAATAGTTTGGTTCCCTTTCATATATTCATATATATCTTACATGGAGGGACGTGCATCTCTGATGTTGAAACTTGTTTGTCTAGACTTTTGATTACTTTGCAGAGCCGAGATCAATCATTTAACATTGATTATAAATCCTTTGGTGGTTGATCTTTCTAATGTTGAGCCGAAGGTAAAGGAACCAAACATGGCCCACCAAAAGAGAAGGTGAAAAGACTGTATTGGCTAGCCCGCAAGACTGAAGTACTACATTAGGACCCCCAACGCATTTGTTGCAATTAGCTGTTAGTATATTCTCACTACACCCTTATCCTTCACTCAGTGGCATATGCATGGTGAAGTAGCTTTTCTATTCACATTAATCACTCTTTGTTATGTTCTTGCACAAAATTTTAATGGTCGTGATTATAGAATTAGCATCAAAGTAGAGTTCATTGATATCTTTTACTTACTTGCCATTTATACATTGAATAGGCTGCTTAAATTGGTCTTCATTCAGATTCTAGATGCGTAGTGTGATTAAATTCTATGACTCGAAAAGGTTTCCCATAAAAAAGTTCTTTGAACTCTTTTTATGTTCATGCATACAATAATGGGTTTCAACACTGCTGAAATGGTACAATAAGCATAATCATGCAAACATGTTATTTTATTATGCATATAATTTGCCATATGTTATTTTAAGTTGTACATATTTCATTATTGATGTTATGTGTTACATTTTCAGGTTGAATAGAAACATTAAAAAACGGTTATTCAAATGGGAAAAACTAATGTGGACGATAAAAGGATGAGACAGAATCATATGATATGCAGTTCAAAGGTTAGTGGGACTTTTTTGGCTAAGCAATATCTTCTTGAAATTTTTTCCTCGACCATTATGTTGCAATGTTATCTCATGCACATTCAAACTTTTGTTTTGTTTGTCCAACTGAAATGACTATCATATCTTTGAAATGCTTTTTTGCTTCATCTGAATACCTTTAGGTTCCGTTTAAATAATTGGATATGAAATGAAATGGTTTGAAGTTGTTGAACTTAACAAAATTGTAGGAAAGGATTATATGTAGACAGTAGAGATATGTTTAAAGATTAATTGGAAGGTAAGGTGAGTATTTGATGTGTGGATATACATAAATGAATGTTTTATATAGTTATATGCAGTTTCATTTGATTCTTAAGCTAAATTAGTTGAAAATTTATATTTTTTACATATAGAGTTCGTTTTAGTTCAATACTCGAGATAGTTAGTATGTATGCATATGCAGTGACTTCGACTATGTTCTTGCTTATATAGATCATGGGTGTTTAATTTCTTAATCTGATTAATGCAGTGAATCTGGGCATCTGTGGATAGAGATGTTTTCTTCTCCTAACTTGTTATGTTTCTAATTTCGACTACTCTTCTCGGTTCTTGGCCTATATATCTCTTCCATTGAACTTGTTATTCATTAATGTTTATCTTCCTCCTCCCTTTTGCTCAAAAGTATATGTTTGGTTTGGTAAAGATGAATTCTTTCTTTCGCTTGTGTGGAGCTTTGGTTCCTTGTCCCAGCTTGCTTAATGGATTGTTATTTTTTCACACACCTAATTTTGCTTTTGGCAAGTTTCATTTCGTTTGGTTTTGTTTAGTTTTTTTTTTTTTAATCTTATTTATTGGAGATCACAGATTATGTTCAAAGGCTAATTTGATGTTTTATTGGTTGAAAGGTGAACATTTGATGTGTGGATACCCTATTCTATGTGTAGATAAATGAATGTTTTATATGGTATGTGATTTCATTCGATATTTGTGTGTTATGTTAAATGTAGTTGAAAATTTACATGTTGAGTCCAGTTTACTTCAATACTCGAATGTATGCATATGCAATGGTTTTGACTATGTTGTTCATATTCATCATGGGAGTTTGATTTCTTATTAATCATCTGATTATTGCATTGTGTATCTGAGTATTTGTGGTCGGAGATGTTTTCTTCTCCCAGATTGTTTTGTGTTTCTAATTTCATCTACTTTAATCTTCTCACTTATTGGCTTGTATATCTCTTCTATTAAACTTATTCTTCATTAGTTTCTATCTTCTTGCTCCCGCTGCTCACAGGTGTGTGTTTGATTTGGTAAAGTTAGATTATCTTTCTTTTGCTTGTGTGTGGAGCTCTGGCTCATTGTCAATGTGTTGCTTTCTCTTTTGCAATTTTGTCCCTTTTTATTTTTAAAATCATAATTATTGGAGGTCACATATTATGTTTTAATGGTTCCAAGGCGAGCATTTGATGTGTGGATACACATATATGCAACAAATGAGTATTTTATGTGATATGTGATTTCATTTGATACTTGTGTTATGTTAAATGTAGTTGAAAACTTATATTTTTTACATATGGAGTCCGATTTACATCAAAACTTGAGATAGTATGCCTGCATATGCAGTGACTGTGACTATGTTCTTGTTCATATTGATCATGGATGTTCCATTTCTTATTAATCTGATTATTGCATTGTGCATTTGGTTATTTGTGGATGCAGTTGATTTCTTTTCCTAACTTGTTTTGTTTTCTTCTTCTTATTATTATTACTATTAGGGTTAAATTATGGCCATTTTGTATATTTTATTCTTAAACCATCAATTTAATCTATTACGTTCCTTAAGTTTATGGTTCGGCTTATGTAATTCAATTGAAGACGCTCATCCAAATTAATAATGGTTGAAAGTGTTATTTCAGATTTTGAAAAACTTAAATTCTATAACTAAACATTAATCTTTGTACTCACCTGATATCGGACAACACACAATTAAACACTTAGGCCTCGTTTGGGAACAGGCTAATTTAGTAATTTTTTGGTTATTTGGCTAAAATATGAGCTAAAAAAAATTAGTATGTTTGGAATGACTTTTTGGCTTTTTACGAAAAAATGTGCAAAAAGTAGAGAGAAAAGAGAATCTTTGACTTTTTGGTATGGGTTGTTGGCTTTTTGGCTAATTTAGTAATTTTTTGACTTTTTGGCTAAAAATGAGGGTTCCCAAACGAGGCCTTATCATCTTCTCACTTTCTTTCCCATGGCAGTTATGTTGGGAGAGGGTGGTGAGAGGGAGTGGGAAGGAGTGAAGAAGAAGATGGGTGTTGTTTGGTTGTCAGATGTAGGTTGTCCAATATAGTGTGAGGTAGAAGATGAGGTTCTTGAACTATGAAATGATCTTTTTACTCATTAGGTTTATCTTCTATCATTATTGGTTTGGATCTTGTCTTCATTGGATGAAATTAATTTAAAAATTGAAAAATTGAGTGATAAAATAGATGGAAATTAATAATTTCAGGATGAAATAAACAAAATAGCTATAGTTAAAGCATAAAAGTGAAAATAACTGTATTATTATTATTTGTGGACACTTTCTTGATCGCACTTTCTTTTTCTTCTTATTATTCTTTTTTATTATTTAAAGTTATTATTATTAATATTATTAGTAGCAGGAGTTCAATGTGTCTCAAAAATATGATATTCCAAGTGCTCTACACCTTTAAAAAACTTAAAATTTTGAATTAAAAGTTGTAGTACTAAGTCAGATATATCCCTCAAGACCATCAAATTCTTTACACTACTCCTATAATTTGTAGCAAGACATTTTTTTGGGTGTCACATGAGAGGATGTTAAGTAGCATGCATTGTGGAGGTTCTGCATTTCTCTTTGTTTCTATCATGATACCACTCCTTTTTCTATGTGTAAGACTAGATAATGAGTGTTTTATCTGGTATGTTATGTGGTTCCATTTGATAGTTATATTTGTTGAAAATTTAGAATTTTTACATATGGTATACTTCAATACTTGAGATAGTTGGTATGTATCTATATGCAGTGACTTTGACTATAATCTTTTCATATTGATCATGGATGTTCAATTTCTTAATCTGATTACTGCATTGTGCATTTGGGTATATTTGTGAAAGGAGTTGTTTTCTTCTCCCAACTTGTTCTGTTTATGATTTCGACTACTTTAATCTTCTTGCTTCTTGGCCTATATATCTGATTTCGACTACTAGTCAAATTGTATGTTTGATTTGGTAAAGATGGATTCTTTCTCTTGCTTATACTCCTTTTGCTCACAACTTGTTCTTCGTTAGTGTCTATGTGATGTCTCGGGTCCTGGACTTGACTAGTATTGCGTAGTTAGATGGTTTGTTTTACTTTCGGCGTTTTGATTATCGTATTGAGTCGTTGAGATTTCAATTCCGCTCTTACTTAACCTCTCTTAACGTTTCCAGATTAAAAATTTTGAGTTTTGGGCATTAGAACTTGTATTAGGGTGTGGAATCAAATTTTGGCTTTGGTTGGTAAAACCGCTCGTGCGGAATCACTCGGGGAATTTGGGAATTTATGGGCAGAAAATTGCTCTGCAAATTTGGAAACTGCTTGTGCAGATTTGGTAGGAATCCTAGGTTCTTCTCTGGCTCAAACCGCTCGTGAGGGCTCATGTGAATTTAGATTTCCGCTCATGCAGAATTTGAAACCACTCGGGCGGATTTCTGCATGCCTGTCTCGAATTTTGAGCCATTTTCCTTAAATCTGATGCCAAAATGTACTCACTTTTTCATATCTTTCTCTCTCTTTATATATATTCATCTTTGCTCCTCCATCTCTCTACAAACCCATCCAAATCTCTAAAATTTAGCAAAAACTATCAAGATTTTGATAGGGATTCTTACACCAAATTGAAGAGGGCGACGAGGGCTACGTTTTCACCAATCGAATCAAGATTTCATCGATGTTGAATTTTAGGATTTTTCTCTCATTCCTCTCCCAAGCTTGAGGTAGGGACATTCTTAGAGTTATATATATATTTTTGCAAGTATATGCTTGTTTGAAACTATTTTCTTATATTTTGAACCTATGATTTTAGGTTCATGAGCTCTAGATGATTTTAAAAATGGATTTCTCTGTACTTTCGAGAGTATGAGCTATGTTGTTAAGTGTGAGTGCTGTTTTGGAAAAATCCTTTCAACAAATGGAAAAAAATATAGTTTTGTGGAAACCCTAAAAATTGAGGATTTTGGAAAAAAATGTTGAAATGTTATGAAATTCATGTTTGATGATGTATTATGGTGAATAAATGATGGAGGGATTGCTGTATTTGTATTTAATGAGGGATTCCATGGAAAAATGAGAAATGATTGATTTTAAAGCTCGATGAATAGCAAATTATTGGTTTTGTCTTGAAAAGACGAAGTTTGAAAATGATGATTAACATGTAGAAAATGCATATAATATGATATTGTTATTTATCTCTCTGAAGTCATTGTGAGATTACATTGAGAAGAGATGTAGAAATTTGATCACAATTGTGTGGTGGAATTGAAAATGGAACTATTATAATGCATTGTTACATGTTGCATTACCATTTCATTTCATCTTCATTATCATTGATTTCGAATTTGCATTTGAAAATTATTGCTTTGAGAAAGGAATTGTTTTATGAAACAAGATCATCTTGAATTGTTTTGGGATAAATATGTTGGTAAGTCTGGATAGGGGGTGTAGTTTGGTATTGGTTAAATTGGCTTGAGTGTCCATGGTGATGTGAGAATATTAGATTTTTTTGTATATATGGTAGTATATATATTTGGTATATATTAGGGATTAATTCTCGTATTTCCTTTTTCGTTCTAGGGCTAGATTGTTATATAAACCAATATATTCTTGTATTTTAAACTATCGAATATATAGAAAGACATTCAGAAATCTTACATAGTATCAGAGCCAAAAATCCTAGAAACTTGTTTGTTCTCTGTTAGTTGTGAGTTGTAGGTGATCTTTTCCCCCAATCGCGATATTGGAACATGTTCTTGACTAGTCTCTCTCTGGTTCTCTACATCGACTCTCTAGTTCACATCGTGACATCAGTTCAGTTGCTGATTCAGCCCCTCAATCAAAGTCGTGCCTAGTCTTCGTTGGTTGAAGTCGATTGGTCTAGTCGATCAACTCTGGTTCGTGATCATCAAAAGCTTCTCTCTCTCTCTGAAATCACGATCGTGGTTCGATTGAACTCTCTCTCTCTCTGGCTTTGATTTATGCGATCGAAGAGGTATTTGATTTTTTTTCCCTCTCGATCGACTTCTGCGCTGCTCTATTTGTATCTCTCTCTCTCTCTCTCTCTCTCTCTCTGTTCGTGATTCTAATTTCAGTACTGTTATTTGGTTAAAGACTCTTATTTACAGTTTGGCCCCATTGTTATTTGATTATTATACTTCAACCTGTTAATCTTTGGTTTGTTACAATGACGGACACCAAAATCCAAGCCATTAGATGTAAACTCACTGGTGCCAATTATGCATATTGGGCTAGTGTTATGAAGAATTTCCTTCTTGGCTAGAAAAAATGAGGCTATGTTTCTAGTTATGTTCCTCGTCCATTGGACCCGAAAGTAGAAGGATATTTGACTTCCTATGACACTTGGGATTGTGATAATGCCCAAGTTCTGACTTGGTTTCATAATTCTGTGGTTGACAGTATTGGAATGATGTTTTCCAAATACAGTATTGCCAAAGAGGTGTGGGACTGGAGTGTATCAGCATTCCAACTTTGCCAAGCGGTATGAGTTGGAAACAGCTATTCAAAGTGCTCGTCAGCGGGATCAATCTATTCAGGACTTCTACATTGAGATGATAGGCCTCTGGATTAGTTGGCTCTCATAGAACCATCTAGCCTCAAGGCACCAGACGCTTATGTTGAGTCTCGGGAGCATGGTCGTTTAGTGTAGTTTTTAACGGCTCTCTACCCTCAGTATGAGGCTATCAGGGATGGCATGCTTCATTGGTCTTCTTTTCCCTCTGTGGATGCTATTATTTGTGAGCTCTTCTTTGAGGAAACCCGTCTTTAGACGGCCAATCAAACTCTGTCTCTACCTGTTTTCTTGGCTCCTGCTTAGTCTTCTCTGTTGTTGACCCCACATCTCATTAGCTTCAGGCCATTGCGAAGCCTAAGAAGGGGCCACTAGCCTCTGATGAGTGTGCCTTTTGCCATCAGAAGGGCCATTGGAAGTACAACTGTCCCAAGAAAGGATGTCAGTCTGCTTAGTCTTCTCAGCGACCTCACATCCAGTTCTGAGGTCCTGTTCCGAGTACTTTTCGGCCTTCTGCTGCTTATACTGCATCTGCTTCGGCTCCTGATCTTGACTTGGCTTCCTTGAGTGCCCAGATTGCTCAGCTTCAGCATCTCTTGTCCATCTCCCAGTCATTCCTATCCGCCTCTGCTCTCGTCTCTTTTTATTCAAGTTTGCTTGGGTCCTTTTCAGGTATCTCCTCGTTTGTCTGGTTTTTTGACTCTGGTGCTTCTCATCATATGACTCCTCACCTTTCCTTATTTCAGAACTGTATCCCCCCCCTCTCTCTCTCTCTTCTATTACTGTTAATATTGCTAATGGGTTTGGTATGCCTGTTCTATCTATTGGGTCTGTCTTACCCTCTGCGATGTCTAATGTTACTATTTCCTCTGTTTTTTATGTTCCTCAGCTATTTGCCAGTTTATTATTTATCAGTCAACTTGATACTTCTGGTTTTAATATTATCTTTTCCTCTTCTGTCTATTGTGTGCAGGATCGGGTGTCTAAGAAGCAGCTTGGGACCGGCCATAGAGTTGGAGATCTTTATGTGGTCGAAAGCTTGCATCTCCCTCTATCCACCTCTCCCGTTGCCTTTTCCTTGTTTCAGTTAGATTCTCAATCGAGTCAGTTTTATTTATGGCATTCTCGCCTGGGTCATTTGTCCGTTGACCGCTTATGGTCTTTAGCTCAGTCAGGATTATTGAGTAAAGTTTCTCCTAATCAAATTGATGAATGTTGGGGGTGTAAATTTGCCAAAATGTCAACTTTACCATTTAATAAAAGTATTTCTGGTTTTGTTTCTCCATTTTCTCTTGTGCACATTGACGTCTGGGGACCATCTTCTATTTTCACTAAAGAGGGTTCCACATACTATGTCATTTGTTGATGATTGCACCCGTTATACTTGGGTTTATCTTATGACTCATAAATCTGATTTTTACCACACATATCGTACATTTCAGTCTATAATCACTACATAGTTTGGGGCTACCATTAAATTGTTACGATCTGACTTGAGTGGGGAATATTTTAAAACCAAGTTCTGTGAGTATTTGGCCAATTTGGGTACCATTCACCAAACCTCTTGTATTGATACACCCGCCAAAAATGGTCGTGCTGAGCATAAATACCGTCGTCTTCTTGAAACAGCTAGATCTCTCCTTCTCTTTGCCTCTATTCCGACTCCTTTTTGGGGGTGAAGCAGTTCTCACTGCTGCTTTTCTTCTAAATCGTATGACTACTCCTCTACTTTCTGGTCGTTCTCCTTACGAGGCTCTATTCTCCCAACTTCCGAATTACTTTCTCTTGTGTGTTTTTGGATCTGCTTATTTTGTCATTCTTCCCTTTAAGATAGGACCAAACTTAGTGCTCGATCTGTTCTGTGTGTCTTTTTAGGCTACAATCTTATCCAGAAAGGCTATCGTTGTTATGTCTCCCGCCATGTTGCCTTTCTCGAACGTTTGTCTTATTTTCAGCTTCCCTATATCATTGCTTCAATTTCCAAAGAGGATTTGGTTCACATTGATCCATTTCCTTCTGAGGTCCCTTCCGATGAGTACATCCCTACTATTTCTCATGAACTTGTTCCCTCTACTACCCCTCCTGCTGAGTCCCTCTCCACTGACCCTCATGAGTCTATTCCCTCTTCTCCTCCTCCTTTGGCTCCCTCTTCGTTTCCTTCTCCGTTGTTAGGCTCTTCCTTCATCGGTGGTCTCTGCCACTACTGCCGATCTTCCTGCCTCTGACGACTCTGATCTTGCCAACCGTAAGTATCCCTTTCGTATCCTTTGACAGGTCGAAAAACTTGGTTTTGTTAAAACATGTTTTCTTTTTCATATTGCACCTTTTTGTCAACTATCCATTATTTTCAAAACCCCAGTCTTACGAGGAAGCTTGTCAGGATCCTAATTGGATTAGAGCTATGCAGGATGAGTTGTTTGCCTTGCAGAAAACTACTACTTGGGAGCTAGTTCCTTTGCCTGCTGACAAGAATTTGGTTGGTTTATAGGCAAGACTTATTCTGATAGTGCTCTCGAGCGCTACAAAGGTCGCCTAGTTGCAAAAGGTTTATCACAAGAGTATAGTATTGATTATGAGGAGACATGTGCCCCTGTTGCCAAAATGACTACTATCCGTACTTTGATCTTTGTCGCTGCTGTTTGTCATTGGCCTCTTTATTAGATGGATATTAAGAATGCTTTTCTTAATGGCTATCTCACTGAGGAGGTTTATATGCATCCTCCCCTGGCCTTCCTCATTTCTCTGGACAGGTTTGTCGTCTTTGGCGTGCTCTGTATGGTTTGAAATAATCTCTTCGTGCTTGGTATGATCGTTTTCAAACAGATATTACTAAGCTTGGGTTTCATCCTTGTACCCATGACTTTGCTTTGTTTCTACTTCACACATCTACTGGTTTTGTTGCATTATTACTGTATGTAGATGATATGATCATCATTGGCTCTGACTGTTCTGCTATCTCTGAGGTCAAGCAACATCTCTTTTGCACCTTTGAAATGAAAGATCTGTGCCCATTAAGGTATTTTCTTGGTATTGAGGTTGCTTCTTCTTCCAAGGCCTACTTTTTGTCTCAGGCCAAGTATGCCAATGAGGTTATTTATCGAGCCGGTCTTACTGACACTAAGATTTTTGATACCTCCGTTGAACTTAATATGAAGCTCAACACTACTGATGGTGTTCCTCTGGATAATCCTACTTTATATCAAGAGCTTGTAGGTTGTTTAGTTACTCGTCCTAATCTTGCCTATGCTGTTTATGTGGTTAGCCAGTTTGTTTCTGCTCCTCGGTCTACACATTGGGCTTCTTTGGTTCGACTTCTTCGTTATCTTCGGGGTACTATATTTTAGGGCTTGCTGTTGTCTTCTACTTCCTCTTTGGACTTGGTGGCTTATGCTGATTCTGATTGGGCTGGTGATGTCACTGATCGCAAGTCCACATCTGGTTTTTGTATGTTTCTTGGCGATTCATTGATCTCTTGGAAAGGTAAGAAACAAACTGTTATCGCTTGCTCTCCTGCCGAAGCTGAGTACGTGCTACGACTCATGCTACTGTTGAGATTATTGGGCTTCGTCGTCTCTTGTTTGATTTGGGTATACCTCAGTCTTCTCCGACCTCTCTCTATTGTGACAACCGTAGTGTTATTCAGATTCCCATAACACTGTCTTCCATGAGTGGACGAAGCATATTGAGATTGATTGTCACTTTGTCCGTCAGCATCTACAGTCTAACTTCTTCGCCTTCCTTTCGTCTCTTTGGCTCTGTAGCTTGCCGACTTCTTCATCAAGACTCATACCAAACTGTTAGTGTTTTCTGTTAAAACACCTTGAGTTTGAGCGGGGGTGTGAAAATATTAGATTTTTTTGTATATGTGGTAGTATATATATTTGGTATATATTAGGGATTGAGTAAATAATTCTCGTATTTCCTTTTTCGTTCTAGGGCTAGACTATCATATAAACCAATGTATTCTTGTATTTCAAACTATCGAATATATAGAAAGACATTCAGAAATCTTACAGGTGAAAGACCAAAAACACGCGCGTGGGGGGGGGGGGGGGGGGGTATCACATGCTTTCCGGTTAGAAACCGGTAAAGTGGCGATTGGTAGTGTTTGATATGCCTACTTGTAGATACCAACCTACCACTCCTTGAATTATATTGATGTTATTGAATTGTTGTGTTTTCAAATTAGCATTGTGCACAAGATTTCCAAAAGATAAAGAAATACATTTTGAGCATGATATGGCATATGCATTCATCTCAAGAGACTGTATAAAATGTATATACTTTGTTAAGATCTTCTTACTGGGCTTTGTGCCCACCCTAGTGGATTTGTGTAGAAAAGGATGTGGTGATTCAGTCGAGTTAAAGGCGTGAAGTGTATTTTGAGGGCACATAGCTCTTCTCTTTTGTCGTTATTTTGACAAGCAGAGGGCTTTACATGTATAGGTTTCGATAACCATTTTGTGTAACTGGGCATAAGCTTTGGAACATGTAGCCCATGAGGGCATTAAATTGTATTCGACTCATAGTGCCACATGCCATGGATTCATATTCTAGGAAATGTTGAATGTATAATTGTATGTGGAATACTTTTGTCAAATTCCGGAGTATAATGAATACAAATTTTAGAGATTTGATGATGATGTTAATGATGAGGCATTATATCTCGTATACATATATGCAATGGAAGTTACTAAGTGTGGAACAAGATCATGTTGATGGAGTAAATTTGAGTTTTTCTTATGTTAATAATTTGGGGACGTTACAGTCTATTTTCTAGTTCCTTGTCTTTTATTACCTTTTTGAATTGTTATCTTTTTATACAGTTTTGTATAGCAAGTTCTCGTTTTTCATAATCATCTTTTGATTGTTTGTTAGTAGATTTGTATTTTTGACAATTCTTGAGGTTGTACATCATAGATTGATCTGATTATTTCTTTTGTAGAGCCTAGGTCAGGTTGAGTCTATGTTACTTGTGTTAGATAAACTACTTTTTTCTAACTTTGCTGCCATTTTTTTTTTCTTCATGTCAGAGTGAATGTTTTGGTTTTTTTTAATATAATTCACTGAAATCTTATTTCTTACATGGGGTCCCAGATAACAGTTTAGGTTGGTATACTCGTGTCATACAAGAAAACCTTATTATCTATGCTATATAAGTATGTATTCTTATATTATGTCCGTTTTCTCAAGTAATATTTGCATTTTATGTCCTTAAATTTTTCTTGGAGAAATAAATCCAAGACAAGGAACAGAAATTGTAGAAGGCAGTTTTGACTATCTATGGCTTAGGAAGGACAATATATACTTTGATGATACTGAGTTTATAAACATTGAGCAGTTGATGAAAGGAAGAATCTTCTGTTGTTTTTGAATAGTTATATCTGATTATGGAGTGGCATTCTTAATCAAGCATTTTTAAATGACTAAATTTCAATAATTTATATTGCTCGAGAGATGCAATGGAGATCAAAGGGCTTTTGATCCATTTTGTTCTTTTTCCTCAGAGATTAATTTTGTTTTATTCAAATAGTTCGGTTCCTTTTCATATATTCATATATATCTTACATGGAGGGACGTGCATCTCTGATGTTAAAAACTTGTTTGTCTAGACTTTTGATTACTTCGCAGAGCTGAGATCAATTATTTAACATGGATTCGAAATCCTTTGGTGGCTGATCTTTCTAATGTTGAGCTGAAGGTAAAGGAACCAAACATGGGCCACCAAAAGAGAAGGTAAAAAGACTGCATTGGTTAGCCCGCAAGACCAAAGTACTACATCAGGACCCCCAATGCATTTGTTGCAATTAGGTGTCAGTACACCCTTGTACTTCACTCGGTGGCATATGCTTGGTGAAGTAGCTTTTCTATTCACATTAATCACTTTTTGTTATATCCTTGCACAAAATTTTAATTGTCATGATTATAGAATTAGCATCAAAGTGGAGTTCATTTCTATCTTTTACTTGCTTGCCATTTATACATTAAATTGGTTTCTTAAAGTAGTTTTCATTCAGATTCCAGATGAGTAGTATGATTAGATTCTATGACTTGAAAAATTTTCCTATAAAAAAGTTTTCGAACTCTTTTCGTGTTCTTATGTTCATGCATACAATAATATGTTTGAACACTGCTGAAATGGTACAATAAGCATAAGCATGTATACATGTTATTTTATTCTACATATAATGTGCCATATGTTGTTTAAATTTTACATATTTCATTATTGATGTTATGTGTTACATGTTCAGGTTGAATAGAAACATAAAAAAATGGTTATTCAGATGGGAAAAACTAACGTGGACAATAAAAGGAAAAGACAGATTCATATAATATGCAGTTCAAAGGTTAGTGACACTTTTTTGGCTAAGCAATATTTTCTTGAAATTTTTCCTTAACAATATTATCTCATTCGCATTCAAATTTTTTTTTATTTGGCCAACTGAAATGACTCATATTTTTGAAATGCTTTTATGCTTCATCTGAATAGAGATGCTTTTTTTTTTCCTAACTTGCTTTGTTTCAAATTTGGACTACTTTGATTTTATCACAACTTGGCCTATATGTATCTTCTGTTGAACTTGTTCTTCATTCGTGTCAATCTTCTTGGTCGTCTTGCTTACAAGTGTATGTTTGATTTGGTAAATATGGATTCTTTCCTTTGCTTATGTGGAGCTCTGGATTCTTTTCGCTCATTTGCTTATCTTCTCTTTTGTGTTTGTCATTTTTGTTTATTTTTATTTTTTCATATCTTAATTATTGGAGGTTACAAATTATGTTTAGAGATGAATTTAGATGGTGGTTGCAAGGTGAATGTTTGATGCGTGGATACACATAAATGAAGGGTTTATGTGGTGGTACGTATTCCATTTTATATATTTATATTTACACGAAGGCACATGTATCTTTCATTTTGAAACTTGTTCAAAGATAAAAAAATCCTAGGGTGGCTAATCTATCTAATGTTGAGCCAAAAGGTAATTGAACCAAATATGAATAGGTGAAAATATTTTAGAAAATTGTTTGAGGGGCCCGAAATCAATGGCTCGAATTTGGCTCGAAACCCAAAATGACGTCGTTTTGGGTTTCATTTTTTTTTCCCCTTTTCTTGCTTTCTTTTTCTTTTTCTTTTACCTGTTACAGAGGCGAGAGAGGGAAAGGAGAGAAGAGAAGAGAAGAGAAGAGGAAGAGAGAAGAAGGAGAAAAGATGGGGAGGAGGAAGAGAAGAAGACGGTAATGGCGGAGAGGAAGATCGGCGGTGATCGGAGTCTGATCTGATTCTTTTTTTTTTTGGGGCTGATGATGATGTGTTGATGATGATGATGTTGATGAAGATGATGTGTTGATGAAGATGTTGTTGATTTTTGATTTTTTTTTTTTTTTTTTTTTTTTCTAGTGGATCTGATCTGATTTGATTTTTTTTTTTTTTTTTTCTAGTTGATGATGTGTTGATGAAGATGTTGTTGATTCTTCTTCTTTCTCTTCTCTTTTCTTCTTCTTCTTCTTCGTCTGCTTCTGCTTGTTCTTCATCATCTTCAAAACAGTGAGACAGAAAAAAGAAAAGAAAAAAAAAAAAAAAAAAATTCCAAAACGACGTCGTTTTGGATTCAGGGCAAATTCGAGCTCGAGAATTTCGGGCCCCGTAGCAGCTCTGAATATTTTATTTGCCCATGAAACCAAAGAATAGCATTGAAGATTTGAATAGAGCTACACCGGGACCCTCAAAGCCTTTGTTTGCAATCAACTGTTAGTATATTCTCACCATGGTCTTGCCCTCCGCTGTGTCGTATGCTTGGTGAATTAAGTTTTTTATTCACATTAATATCTCTTTGTTAATAGTACGTACTCAAAATGTTACTTGTCCTGATTATAGCATTGGCATCAAAGCAATATACATTTGTACATCAAATAAGTTGCTTAAAGAGGTATTCATTCATATTCTAGATGCTTAGTTTGATTAGAATATTCCATGACTTGAAAATTTTTCCAACATAAAAGTTTTTCAAACTCTTTCTATGTTATGTACATGTTATTTTATTTTGTATACTATGTTCCATAGGTTGTTTAAGTTTACATCTTTTTATTATTGATATTATATGTTATATGTTTAGGTTAAATACACCAATGGATTTAAACTCTATTGAAATGGTACAATAAGGATAAGCACAGATATATGTTATTTTATTTTATATATCATGTGTCATTTGTTGTTTAAGTTTACATATTTTATTGTTGATATTATTGTTTTATATGTTCAGGTTGAATAGAAACATAATAAACTGCTTATTTAGATAGCAAAAACTAGAAGTTGACAACAAAAGGAAGATTGATTCATATGATATACAATTCAAAGGTTAGCGGCACTTTTTTGGCTAAGCAATATCTTCTTGAAATTTTTTCCTTCACCATTTATGTTACAATATTATTTCATTTGCATTCAAACTTTTGTTTTGTTTATCCAATTGAAATGACTATCATATTTTTGAAATGTTTTTTTGCTACATCTGAATACCTTTACGCTGTGTTTGGTTAGGGGATTTGGGGAGGGATTTGGAAAGCGAAAGGGAAAAGGTGTGTGAAACTAGGCGAAATGGAAGTATATTTTATTCATATTTCACCTACATTTTCCATTTCCTTTTCCAAATCCCTTCTCAAATCACCCAACTAAACACAGCATTAGGTGCCATTTATATAATTGGATATGAAATGAAAGGATTTGAAGTTATTGAACTTCATAAAATTGTAGAAAATGATGATATGTGTAGACAGTAGGAATGCATTTTGTTAATATTTTTTGAGAAGTAGAATTATTAATGGAAGGGTTTCAAATAGCTATCAAATTCTTTCTTGAAATTTAAAGTTTACAATTCTTAATTTGATTTTTACATTGTGCATCTAAGTACTTGAGGATGAACAGTGTAATTTAGTAATTTTTTTTAATTTTTATACTTGTTTTTAGTTATTTATGATGGACAATATGTTTTTTTAATTATTTTTCATGAGTGCATTATTATTACATGATGCTTATGGCCAACTTGTAGTCTCCTTGTTTCAATTGATTTAGACTTGGTTGGATTATTCATTCCTATGTAAGTTGTTATTACTTTGTAATTTGTAATGGCCGGGTCGGGCCCTTTCTTTAGCTTCGTTTCATTGTATTCCAACCAAGCCTATTGATTAAAACTTTGCCATTGATATGGGGCTACATTTCTAAATCATCATCTAGTACGATCATAATTTAGCAAGGGATGAGCTTTCGGGCACCTAATGTAGCTCTATTATCATGACATGGAGTAAGAGATAGGCATTATTTTTTTTTTGTGTGGGTGTCTATGTTGTTATTCTTTTTCTTCTTATTATTACTATACTATTACTATTAGACTTAAATTATGGCCATTTTGTTTATTCCATTCCTAAACCATTAGTTTAATCTGTTATGTCCCTTAAAAGTTTATGATTCAGTTTATGTAATTCAATTGAAGACGCTCATCCAAATTAGTAACGGTCAAAAATGTTATTTCACATTTTGGACAACTTAAATTTTATAATTAAACATTCATCTTTTTACTCACAATATTGGACAACACACAATTAAACACTTATCTTCTTTTCACTTTCTTCCCCACGGCGGTTATTGTAGGAGAGGGTGGCGAGTGAATAGGGGGAGAGGGGGAGGAGTAAAAAAGAAGATGGGTGTTTCGGATGTAGGTTGTTCGATATGGTGAGTTCAAAGATGAGATTCTCAAATTATGAAATGATCTTTTACTCATTGGGTTTAGCTTCTATCATTATTGTTTTGGGTGTCGTCTTCATTGGTCAACATGAGCTAAAATAAAAAAAAAAATTGTGATGAAATAGATGAAATTAATAATTTAAGGATGAAATAAACAACCCTTGCTATTATTAATAATTTAAGGATGAAATTAAGGATGAAATTAATAATTTAAGGATGAAATAAAGTGAAACTACCCTTGCTATTATTTGTGGACACTATCTTGATGGCATTTCTTTTTCTTCTTCTCAATATTCTTTTTTATTATTTGTAGTTATTATTATTATTATTAGTAGTAGTAGTAGTAGAAAACTTTATATTGGCCCAATATTTGTGTAGTATTTTTATAGAAAACTTCAAATTTTGAACTCAAAACTGTAGCATTTGATTTTGATCCAATATTTGTGTAGTCAATTATTTTTAGAAATCCAATATATACCCGAAGACAATCACATTCTTCACACCACTCTAATAAAAATTCTAATATACTTATGAGGCTTAAGAGTAGTAGTACACATTGGTAAGACAAATTTTTTTTTTTTTTTTTTTTTTTTTTTGGGGGGGGGGGGGGGGGGGGGGGGGTCACATGATAGGATGTTAGTCGGCATTGTTTAAATTTTCTAAAAAATAATTAAATTACTTTGGTTATTAATTTGCTCCTATTTGTTCCAAATCTAGTTCCCATAGTAACTTCCCTAATTCTCAAATTGTAACCATCTTAGCTCAAATTGTACCGAAACAAAGAAGAATAAAACCACAACCAATGTTTAAATCGAATCACAGATATTATGAAATTACATTTATCGCATAAGCAACTGATATGCAATAATAAACCCTAGGGCCCGAGCCCCAAAATCCTAAGATACTTCTTGATGGAGCCAAATCAAGAAATGAATTTTATTAGAGAGAAAATCACATAATAATAGCTCTCAAGTTCTGAAATGTTTAATATCAAAATATCATATATTGAATATTAGAGGGTCCTAACCACATATTTATATGATAAAAAATCCATCTAGCTAATCTTATGGTTACTAAAACATAACAATCATACTAATTCTAACTACATTAGACTTCCCCTCTAAAGAAAACGACTTGTCTTCAAGTTGAGACTGCAACAAAATGACTCAAAACAATGACTCATGAAAGTATAATGGACATGTAACTGTGAACAAGACTAAGTAGCTACGAGTCCTTATTCAAAATCATTTTAGCAAATATCCTTCTATCAAAATGAGTTCTCCTTTATGCACATCGACCGAATTCATGTTGTGGTGTGAATAGGCCACCCATGTAGCATGCCGCTTTGGAAGCCAGACGTCATCCAAATAACACTTCTCTCATGGTCCCAAAATAAACTCATCATTCCTCCATGAAGTTGGGCCGGGTACCAAATCAACACAAAATAGAATAAATGTCTTTGAAGATAGCATATGAGGCATTTATCAAAAGCAAAAATCATTCAACACCTATGAAACTTTAACTTCATGACTTTCCACCATAATTTTCTTAGAATCTAGGAAAGGAATATAAAGTCGGATTGCAACCACTTCTTTCATGGGAAGTAATGTAAGAGCAAAACCTACTTCATCTATAAAACTTTCTTTATTTTCAAGGATACCTTCACTCTTTACAAGATAGTCATCCTCACCATTATAGTGGTAAAAGATTGGAACACCTCTATATTCACAAACATCAACTTCCTCTTATGGACACAAAAATCAACTTCCTCATAAGGCAACGATCCACTATCGTCATCAAAGATGGCCACATCTTGATCATAGTATTGTTTCACATCTTAATCAAAGATGGGAATATCTTCATCACAAATAGAAAGAGCTTGACTACAATCTTGTTTTTTGCCACAACTTTCCTCCACGTCTTCTTCACCAAAAAGATAAAAGCTTCTTTCTCATCATATCTTTGTTCAACCATCTCATCATTAAAGAGCATCTCATGATGACATCCATCATCAAAAGTCTTTTATTCCAACACTAGTTGAGTAACCAATTTGGATATAGTCATAGGATGGTTGTCCGATTGCAAAGCTGCTTTGGTATTGATGTCTGAAACTTGAAATGTCCTTTTTTTTGTTGCTTCTCAACCAACAAATGTGGCATGTGATTAAAAGGCAAGAAATGCTCATTGAGTTTGTTTTTTTTTTTTTTTCCCTCTCTCTCTCTCCACTCTCTAATCTTTTCTTGGCATTTTCTTTGCCTATCAACTTGTAATTATTTCCACCAATCGAAGGCATGACCTTTAAGATTTTGATAAATCAATTTCACCTTTCTTGCTTTCAGCACATATGTAAGAGTTTTAGAAACCAAATTTTTTGGTCCCTAAAAATGAAAATTTTTTTGCAAAAAACATTAAAGGATCGATTTTTATCGTCGTGAAGATAGTTGCTAAAAATTCGTCATAAAAAGTCAAAAACAAGACTTTTAGCAACAAAATTTTAAAAATGTCACTAATAAATAAACTTCTAGGAAGAAAATAATTTGGTCCCAAAAGTGTTTATTTTTTGAGACAAAATTTTAGTCTTAAAAGGATAATAATTCATCACTAATATCCAAATTTCGTTGTTAAAAATATAATGATGATACTTTTGGCAACAAAAATATTTGGCTCATAAAAAATAATTTTGTCCCTAAAATTTTGTCTCTAAAACCTTAATTTTTTGTAGTGATAACACTCCAAATGACTCTCAATTGTATTCAATCATTCCTCGAACACATCTGGAATGTAGCTTCCATGGAATTGAGAAACACTAAATCCTTGACATTATCATTCCACCAGGAAGTTGATGATCTTTGGAACCCTTACTACCTTTGGAAAGAAGTTGCAAGCGTTGTATTTTTCCAACTAAGGTAGCCAATTCTAAACTCAACTCTTCAACCTCATTCAGTTGATTTTGGTTTACCATTATTCCTTTCAAATACGGATTCATCCCAATTTCATCTTCCAAATTTGTAGCAAATGCTCTACTTTGGCCACCGTCTATCTTTACCTCGTTGCGCCATTGACTTAAAACGACCCAATATTCATAAGTCACAACAATATGAATTAGAACACCGAATAACTACTCAACAAATCTCAACAAAGCAACCAATTTAGTGATTTCAGTAAACCCCACACAAATATTGCAACCCACCAATTGAACTTAAAGAAAAAATCTATCACAAAATTACTACCAGTTACGAAATCAGTGCATACACAACCCAGAATTAGAACCAATATTAGGTATAGACTATGTTACAGCACTTCACAATAAAAATATTTGTCATGAGTAATTGACACTTGTAACCCCTTAAGGTTAAACGCCACATACACAATTCACAAAATTACGTAAGTTTTTATGAACTTACATAAGTAATTTTATAAAAATGCGTAAGTTGAATACAAATTCGCATAAATCTATTTATAAAAATTTTAAAATTCACAAAATTACATAAATTTTTACAAATTTACATAAGCCATCTAAAAAATTTATATAACTCAAACCAAAAAATTTCATAACAAAAGTACATGTATACGGTATGCAATGCATACCTAAGAGTCTTTTCTTATTTAGAATGTGTCTCATAATTTTCATTAGACTTGTATATTTACATTTAATATTGTTATGTGTATATATTGTTGTTGATATAAAATGAATAAATTATCTTTTTGATATTGTATGTTACATATAACGCTATTTATTTTTCATAACAGATTAAAAATATGAAGATATGATCATTTTTTGCTAAATTTGCATATTCTTAAATTTTGAAATTTGATGTGTCTAATCTCTAAATATACACTTGCATCATACATCTATATACTAGTCTATGTAAAAGTGGACTAGTAACATTTCAAAATGAAGTTGGGAGAATTTTGTTTCAAATTTTCAGAGCTAAAACTTACTTGAATATCCCATTTAGAGTAATGCTTACATATACAGTTTTTTTGTTAGCATGATACTTAAGACATTACATATTCATTAATCAATTGTTTAATTACATATAACATAATACAATACGGGATCTCAAAAGGAATACGGGGTGTCTTCACACAGAGAGGTGAAAGTCCCTATGATGGGAGGAACCTCTATGCAGAAAGGTATTATTGCAACACAATATATATATACCAAAACAATAACCGCTAATATCTTCATGATCCGTCCATTGTCGTAACCAATTATTGTGGTGCAATAATGTCCACTTCTATATTACAAAATTAACCATTTTAGATCTGATGTGGTCGACTATAGTGTAAAAACGTATTTAGTATAGTCAAATCTCATGAATCACATCTTAGTATAGATTTAAAATTTTCTACGGTAGGAAGCCAATGATGGAGACGGGAATAGCGATATCGATCAGATGGTGATGATCAAAAAAGAAAAAAAACAAAAATCAAATTTAGGGGGAAAATACAACATAGATTCCCCTAGAGAATAAACAGAAGGGAGAAGAAGGCTAGAAAGTTGCCCTCTCCCATTAGTTTTGATATAGATGAGTTGGAATAGTGTCGAAAAATTTAACAAAAGAGGTTTAGTATATGATATTTGTCCAAAACCAACTCAAATCAATCAACGCGCACTAGGTCATGGATATTCCAAAGAAAAAGTTCTCTATTTGATTAAGAAAAAATTCAACTGAATTGATGCATTTAATATTCATATGCTTAATACCCCATGAGTCTTTCATAAAAGGCAGAGGTCGTTAGTGCGTAGTGGCCCTATTTTGAATCCATTTCGATAAATCTTTTGATGTGTATGGCTCATCAAGTACATCTTTATAAAAAAAATTATATCGATCTAATGTTTAATCATTAATTAAATCGTTGACATAAATGTGATCCGATTAAATTATTATAGATGTCTAATCAATATAATTTTTTACAAAAGTAATATACTTAACAAAGTTTACACATTAAAAAGTTTGAATTATCAAAATAAATTTGAAATAAGGCCGCTTGCATACCAACAACACTGCCCAATCTGTCTTATTATGAATTGAGGATAAATCAAACTCTAGCAACCAAGTACACATTACTCTTTTTTTTTTTATTATTTTACTTTTTTATTTTACCACTACAACATAGGCGGGTTTTAAAAACTCAATTTTTTGGTCTCTAAAAGTGAAAATTTTATTATAAAAGACATTTAGAGACTAATTTCTATTGTCGTGAGGATAGTCGCTAAAAAGTCATCCTAAAAAGTAAAAAATAAGACTTTTAGCGACAAAATTTTGAAAATGTTACTAATAAATACACTTTTAGGATAAAATAATTTGGTCTCAAAATGTTTTATTTTTTGAGACAAAAAATTTGATTTCAAAAAGATAATAATTCATTACTAATGTCCAATTTTCATTACTAAAAATATAATAACGATAGTTTTTGTAACAAAAATATTTAATCTTTAAAAGATAATTTTATCCCTAAATTTTAATTTTTAAAATAATTTTTTTTATAGGGTACATATATGTAATCTTTATGCCTCTTTAGATGACCCCCGTGCCTGTGCTGCTTCCACTAAAATTTTCGCTTTTGTTTTACTCCAACCAAAAAGTTAAATTCCACATGGAGGTTAGAGGTTAGAGGAAACCCTCCAAAAGAAAGTGTATGGAGCAATCATTGAGCTGGAATATTTTATCTTCTGACATGCAATCTTTGTTAGCAGAAATTGAGGCAACCAAATCACATACATACCATTGTACAATAAATAATAAATAAATTATATTTAATTTTTTTATTTTATTTTTAACTTGTCTCTAGTTAAACTTTTAATTAGACTAAGCAGTTAAAATTTTTTATTGTTAAAATCATTAAATAAAAATCTCTTATCTGTAAGAATTTATGAAAATATGTCCTAATTATATTTTTTTTAAATTTTTACCGAGCTTTCTATTTAATGATTCTTACTGGTTAAAGTTTTTCATGTAATAAATCTTAACGATCATAAATTTTAACTGTTTGATCCAATTGAAATTTTAACCAAGTCATTTCTTAGAAAAAAAAATAAAAATTAGAATCCATGTCAAGCAACAATTGGTTGTCTGAGCTATTGCTCACAAAATTGTTAGTTGAATATCTTCTATTTGGTCAAATAACGATATGTACTCATAAATGTGTTCATATAATTTAAATTTATAATATATATTTAGAAAAAAAAATTGATGACTAAATGTTTAATAACCATAAAAGGATAGATTTTAGGCTATTAAAACTTTAGTAGTTAAAAAAAATAAATAAGATAAATAAAAAAAAAAATTGGCGAAATTTAGTCATCCTAAATAATTGAAGTTTTTCGTGACTAAAAGTTTTAGTCCCTGAAAACACGTAGGGGTGTAAATCTGGCCCAGCCTAACCCATGTCGGGTTTCGAGGGCTCTCGCCAAAATTCGAGCCTGCCCACGGGCCAAAAAATGAGGCACAGGCCTAGGGGTATTCAGGCCTTGGGGGGCCGGTGGGCCTGGGCCTGGCTTCAGGGTTGGGCGGCCTGACCATTTTTTTTTTTTGTTTTTTAAAATTTTTTCTATCAAAATTTTATTATTTTTTACTAAAAAAGACATTGGACCTCGGGCAGGCCAAGTTTCGAGCCGGGCCGGGCCTTGAGTGGGCTGATGGACCTGGCCAGGCAGGCCGGACTTCAAAATGATGGCCCAGGCCCAGGGACTTAGTTTGGGCTCGGGCCCGGGTCCAAACGGGCTGGGCCCACCCCGGGCCGCGAGAGGATTTTAGGCCACCCACAGGCCGCGAGCCATTTTTACACTCCTAAAAACGCGCTATTAATTTTTTTTGAAAGTTTTTGACGACTAAGTTGTGTCTTGAAAAAACGGTTAAAAGCTTTTTTTAAATTTTTTTAAAATTTTTTATGTGAGAGGTGATGTGACCAAAAATGGGTTAAAAGCTAATTTTTGACTTTTTTTGGCATGTTCCTAAATGACCCCTAAATACTTAGTCGCCAATTGAGGACTTTTGATGACTAAAAAAGGTTTAGTCGCTAATTATATTTCTTGACAATTATTCAATGACTAATTTGGCGATCAAAAAATTTAGTTGGAAAAACTTTTCGGCAACTAAAAACTGAATCCACTTATTTGAAATTTTGAATATTTTTTTTGATATTTAGGTTTCGTTTGTTTTGACATGAAATATTTTTGTCAAAAATATTTTATTCATTTTCCATTATTTGCTTGAACAAAAAATAAGTAAAATATTTTTACATAATTTTCTCAAAAACGACTTACTTTAAAAAATTTAATAAGTCAATTTTTTACAAAGTTGACTCTTACTCATTATCTTTTCAACACAATTAGTACTTTTAAATAAATATTTTAACTCACTAAAAAGTCATAAATGGCATTTTATTAAATTAAAAATTCTTTTTTAGGCAGTAGAATGTTTTTATTTCAAGTGTCAAGTATATACCGAAAAGCAAAAACAAAAATATTTTTTTATGTAAAATTAATAATTTACACGAAAAATATTTTTTTATATAAAATATTTTATGTCGAAACAAAAAGAAACCTTAAATACAAAAAGTCTACTCACTATTATTGCCTAGAAATCTACCAAGAAAAGAGATGTAAGGTTGAGATTTAATTGGAGTTTTGTAAGACTATCCTAAAAACCACCCATTGATTTTTCAAGTAAAATTCTAGGTAAAATTTTTAAATTTATAATAGGGTAATGACAGATCATTAAAAGTGATGCTCTAAAACAACCACTAATGATGTGGCATTTACTTTAAAAAAAAAAAAAAAAACCAGACACAACAACACTATAGCAGTTGGTGAGACCCACTGTCACATCATTAGTGGTGGCACTAATTAGTACTCTCATTTATTTTCCTTTATAATATTAGTTATTCAAATAATAGGGCAGCCAACCGTGGACCGACCGTGCAATATTTTCAACTTTCTTGCCAATCCAACCCTAATTTTCAAAGACTATACACTCACGTCAACTAAGATACCTCCTCTTTCTCTTACCTTTCCCTTCTACTTTCTTGTTCATACGCATACAAAAAGTCAAGTTCCACTCTGGACTTTATAACCACCCAACCTTTTCCACTTCTCATTTTCTCAGGAAAAGCCTAGAAAATCAGCAAAGAAACTCCATAACCATAACCACAAACTCCTCTCCTCCAACATGAGCCATGGCGAAGACATTGCTTACAACGTCGTCATGGCCTTCCTCTCTTTCTCTCTCATTGCCCTCGGTGTCATCCTCTTCTTCCTCTACAAGAATAAACCAGTTGATGAGTTCCAAGAAACCATACCCACCAAGCTCTATGCATCTCCATATTCACTAATGGACATAGATTCTGCCACTGATGGGTTCAACCACCGGCGACTTATTGGTCAAGGTAGGCTCGGAACTGTCTATGCAGCTGTGTTGCCAGGTGGAGAACTAGTCGCTGTGAAGCGGATTCATCCTCGGCTTGTTTTGAGCAATGCAGGTTTCGGGTTTTATCAGCTTTGTGCTTGTGAATGTATTTTTGTTTTTTGGTTGTTTCGATTTGAGTTTTGCATATGATTGGCTTAGGACATGGGCTATCCTAGTTTTTTTTTTGTGGGGGCCGTTGGACCGACTAATTCAAGAGACTAATCTCAATGTCTACTTGGGGCGTCCCAATTAAAGGTAGGATAAAAGCCTCGTATGAACTGGCTCCAATAAATAATTTGCACTTAGGACGTTTGGAACTTGAAACTTTGGAGGAAACACACCCCAATTCTCAAGTTTTAACTATCAGACCAATATAGTTGAATCATGATTTTAAACAGCTTTATCAAGATACAGATCAATATAGCTGATAAGATTAAATATCAGTCTCTATTGAAAATATATCAGTGAATAATGATATCGGATGTCCAAAATACTGATACACATCTGCCAATATTTATAAGGCCTTGGTTGGATGTGTTTCTAAGCAACAATGCTTCTTTTCCAAACTTTTTTATTGATGTTTTTGTACATTTACTACATCGTCTCATAAATAATAATATATTTTTTTTTTATTTTTTTTATTTTTACTAATGCAGGTTTTGGGTTCTCATCGATGCTCAAGTGGCTGTCTTTGGCTCACCACCCCAACATAGTCCCGGTTCTAGGGTTTTCAGAGGCTCCAGGAGAGAGAATTATACTAATGGAGTTTGTGGGTATGATGAGTTTGGACTATTATTTGTATCAAAACTCCGATGACATGTCACTCCTTGATTGGCACAGGCGTTTGAGGGTGGCAGCTGGGGTAGCTCGGGCAGTTGAGTACTTGCATGAAGTGGTGGCACCACCTATAGTCCATGGTTGCATTAAGCCCTCAAATGTGTTGATTGATGTCAAGTTTTGTGCTAGGGTTTGTGATTATGGGCTATCTTTTTTGGCACCTCAGGAGAGGAGAGGACTTGAAGGGTATGTGGATGATGAGTATTGGGTTGAGAGAAGAGGGGTTTCAAAGGAATGTGATGTTTTCGGGTTTGGGGTGGTTTTGCTAGAGCTTTTGAGTGGGAGAGGAAGTGAAAATGGTTTGATTGTGAATTGGGCATTGCCTTTGATTAAAGAAATGAAGTTTGGTGAACTTTTGGACCCAAGATTAGTAATTCCCTCTGATATAAAGCCTCTTGTTAGATTGGCCAAAGTTGCATCAGCTTGTGTTGGGAATTCTAGAAGAAACAGACCTTCTATTGTTCAAGTGGCATCTATTTTAAACAATTTGGAGATGGATCTATGTTTTTGAGTGATGGGTTTCTCCAACACTAGCCAATGGGTCATCTTGAATGTGTAGGATTTTTCTTTTCCTTTTTTCTTAAGTAAATTATATTGTAGTCGTTGTAAATTGTCTCGTGTTAATTTGATTCTTATAGTTTTAATTGTGTCAATTTTATCCTTAAATTTTACCGATGACCGAAGACGTTAATTTTGTCCAACTAATAGCATTTGTTAAGAAATTGAACAAAAATTAAAGACAAAATGATCGTTTTAAAATAAGAGAGTGAACGAACAACTTTATCTATTGATTTTAGTCCAATTTTCAATAAATTCATTATCAATTGAACTAAACAATACAATATAAAAAATTTAAAATTAAAATTGAAACAAATATAATATTAAATGGATATACAAAATAAAATATAAAAATTATAGATATAATTTAGCCGTTGTTCTTTTCTCCACACAAAACTATTCACAAATTTAAAATTAAAATACAAGTGAAAAGGAAACCAAATTAAGATCCTAAGTGGAAATTTTGGTAAGTTTTTGTCTTTGATGTTGTGAAATCAGATTGGATAAGATCAAAGTGGCTCAGTTAGAGCTGTCCCATGAGAGAATAAAATGTTTAAGTGGAGAGAGAGAGTGGTTGGGCGGTGGTTGGTTGGTGTGTTGTCATGGGCGGTGATTTTAATCTTTTTTTTTTGTTTTGTAATTAGGTGTGGAGTGGAATGGGGTTGGATCTTGTTTGGTGGTGAGAGGGACCCATTCCCATCAATCCCCTTTTGTACGTATTCTTTTAGTTTTTGGCTTGTCATTGCTTCATCATTTCAACTAGGGATGTAATAATGACTCGGTTTGCTCTGATTTGATCCGGCTTATTCGGGCCCGGGCTTGGGTCGGTCCAAGCAGACTTCGCGGCTCTCGTCTTTTTAGTAGGGTTGAACAAGGAATCCGTGAAATCTGTAATCCGATCCAGTCCAGTCCAATCCGATAGGTTTGGATTGATTTTTTGAATCCGCGGTTCGATTTCGGATTGAAGAATTAAAAATCCGTAGTCCACGGATTGGTTCTGGATTGAACCCTACGGTTCCGGATTGGAACCGATCCAGACCGTATACAAATAGTCTATATTTTTATTATACATCATTGCCCATAGTATCTTCTCTTATTCTATATAAAATCTAAACTCAAACCTAAAATCGTATAATATCTTCTTTTATTACTTTGTTTGTTAGTTTTTAGTTTTAATTTATAATGGTTTAAATACTTATGGTGAAACCAGTTTTCTTATGGTTGTTTAAATTCTAGAACAGTATGTCATTATTATAGAAAAACATATTGCTATTGTGGAACTAATATAGCGCTATGTTTATATTTTTATGAAATTAGAGTGTTATATATATATTTTTGTTATTTAATTATGTGAATCCGTGGTCCTAAACCGATCCAATCCGTATTTAAATGGATTGGTTCGGATTGGTTCCATGATTTAAACGGATTGGATTGATTCCAAGTTTTCAGGAACCGTAGATAACGGATTGGTCCTGGTTTTACTCCAATCCGATCTAATCCGAACCATGCTCACCCTTACTTTTTAGTGGGCCGGGTCGGGCCGACTCATGAGCTAAAAAGTGAGGCCCAGACTTAAGCCCAAGCCCAAGCCCAAGCCCAAGCCCACTCATAATCGGGCCTAGGGTTTGGGCTGCGGGCCAGGCCTAGTCAGGCTTTTTTATTTTTATATTAGGAATAAAAAATTAAAAAAAAAAATCAGAGTATTTTAGTTAAGATTAATGAGATATTTTGTTTGGTTATATAATATTTCAAAGTGATATTTAAATTTAATTATGTATGATTTATATTTTTTTAATTATGAACTTATAACTAAAAAAGTATACAATTATATAATTTTTTTTCTTTCGAAATGAATAATTTTATATATATGAAAATGAAACTTTAAATATTACAATATTAAATTATTTATATAACATTTATTGAATGAATAATTTTTATTTCAAAATGAAATAAAATATTATAAAAATTGATATTATTAAATAAATTAGGTATAGATTACTGATGATGGTAGAGCAATTGCATCACTATAGGTCAAGTACATCCCAATTAGGTTGGCACCTACTAGCCTATCAATCATGTGTATTATACTCCACCTCAATAATCTAATAAAAAAAAATAAAAATAAAAATAAAAAAATGAAATGAAATGAAATAGTAAAAAACAAATTGTTGATCAATCATCGGAGGAGACAGACATTTTAGTCGCATTGCCCAAGCATATGTCATCTAAATCATTTTGAATTCGCTCATTTTTACTATAATTTTATCTTCTTGTAAGCGCATGCATATGATCTTTGGATATTATTAATGCCTCAATCATTTCGGGTGAAAGCCTGCTCTGGTAATTGCTCAGCATCCGTCCATGTACACTAAAAGCTGTTTCCGAAGCAACTGTAGAAATATGAACGGTTGGTATGGGTCATCTGTAAAACCATAGGCCACATAGTGTCATTTTGTTTCAACCATTCTAAAATGTCAAAATCATCAGAATCATCCATTGACGGACTTTCTAAATAACATTGTAGTTCAGAACTACTTACACTTGTATGTTGAGATATTCTTATACTTTTTATTATTGAAAAAACACTTAATCTCCTATCTCAAGATGAGACTGCTAGTCTAGTGTGTATATTTACAGATGCAACTGCCTTGTATTCTTCAAATAATCTGTTGCATGTTTGCATAATAGGGACAAACTGTGTTTGATAAGCAAAAATACGCTCTAAAAATTCTTGTAAACTAATTTCTTTACACCTAAAATAAATTAATATGGCTAAACCTAATAGATGAGGCAAATGATTAAAATATTTATCAATTTTTTCTTTCATTGAAGTAATAATGGTTATATGACATTCATTACCCATATATTTTATGAAAAATTTAATTATTTCTGCTAGTATATGTAAAATAAATAGTGAAGTAGGAATATATATATATATGTATATATAAGAAAATAATTTTGTTGAAGTATCAAAAACTTTTAAAAAATCTTTATACAAGGCTGCTTGGAACCAATTAAGTTTAGTGGGAGTCAGTACTCCTCCTATTGATGTTATTATAAAAAATAAATCTATTGCTCTTCTTTATTTACAAGCTATTTTTAACATATTATATGTTGAATTCCATCTACTATCTACACCTAAAATTAATTTTCTAAATGGCATATTTTCTAGTTGATAAATTTTTCTATATTTCGAAATTCGATTACCAGAAGACATAATAGTAATAACTGCATTTTTTATTACAAGTACGTAAGTTTCGTATATATGCATATATAGCTTCTTTAACAATCAAATTGAAAATATGGGCACAACAACGAATATGAAATAAATCACCATTAATAAGTAATTGTAAAGTTAATTTTAAATGAGCTACAGTTTGATTATAATATGATGCATTATCTAAACTAATCATAAATATTTTATTTTGTAAAGCCCACTCGTATAACACATTTCTTATTTCTACACCAAGCGAATGACTAGTGTATAGAAGTTTAACTAATTTAAATGAAATAATTCTTTTATTTAATTTTTAATTATTATCAATAAAATGTGCAATGATACATTGATATTCAAAACCATTATTTGACCACAGATCAGATATTAAACAAACTCTTCCATTCAAATTTTTAAAGATATCAAATAATTCACTTTTAACATCCTCAAATTTTTTAAAAATTTTATTTCTAGTAGTATTTTATAAAAAATTTTGATATTGCGGTACAAAACTTTCGTAAATCATTTCGGTAAAATCGGGACATTCACTAGTAGTAAAAGGTTGTTCTTTTTTTTAATAATATAATCAACTACAGAATTTTGTACATGTATAGGATCGTATGAAAATGTTTGTAAATTACTAGTTGATGAACCCCTTAATTGCATTTGACTTCAAATATCAAGTTATTGACTTTGTAAATGTTTGTTAGTATGCTTTTTTAGATGATTAGTACCACTTGTAGATGCAACACTAAGTAAATGCGCACAATATTTACATTTTGCTTTAAATATAATTGTACCATCAGGATTATTTATAGATATTTTTTCGAAATGTTCCCAAACACTACCACTTCTGCTCCTAGATGATGATTCAACTATTGGAAGAGGGATATTAGAAGGAGAATCAACAGATTCATGTTGTGTAGTATATGTATTAACATCGACATAAACATTAGGTATATGTACGGGAAAGAAATAAACCTTCTCGTATAATCCTGTTGATCAAGTCTGCGCTCCTCCGTACGACGTCGTTCTACTACCTGAAAATACAAACGTGAGCTAGCCGGCGGGTGTGTGCCGGAAACCTCTCCGATGCCTAAGTCAGCCAACTAGACAAATAGACAAAAGTTTCGTATATTCGGGAATCAAAGTTGCGTTACCTCTCCATAGGTGATGTTTGTGAGCTTTATAGGTTTTGTGTGGCACAATCCTAGTAGGACTTTTACTCCTCCGTGCAGAGTCTTCCTAGGATTCATACTCCTGAAAGATAATACTTATCCTTCAACACCCCCCTCACTGCTTAAACCAAGTGAGATGGTTTTACTACGGCCGGACTACCATACGACCGAAATAACATTGCCATGCCAGGCTAACTAAAGTGACCGATCTAGCTGTTAGTTCGGCTCTCCCTTGCTTTTCTCCTACCTCGGCTTCATATGCCAAGACCGAGCTCTCCATAGAAGAATCTAAGCCGAACTAACCCAGCACTGTCCTGAAGAGGACTCAGTATACCTCGGTTCCATACGCCATGGCCGAACTAAATGCGGCGACCGAGCTATTCGTTGTACTCTTCTGAACCGGGCAAAAACTGATGCTTTCTAGAACCGAACTAACATCCAAGCTTCCTTCGGACCGGAGTAACTCATGGCCTTTTTACTCAGCCCTTCGTACTGAGGCCCATAACGGCCCAGCTCGGCCTAATTTGCATATAAATTACCCTCTCAGTATATTAGGATCCATAATAATGTAAGTAAAACAATATATAAGAATTAACAATTAATTTAAATAATATGTAAATACAATCAATAAAAAACAATAATTTATATATGTGCACAAATAATTAATGAAAAAAATGAGTAGCTAAAAATTTAATTAAACTAATTAATGTTACCGACTGACGAACGCGATACAGAAATTTACTTTTTCTGATAAAAGTTTCTTGTTGCACAATTGAAATTATCACTTAGGGATGACACTTCAAAATTAATTGAGAGTTGAGAGAGATTGAGAGAGTTTAAGAAAGAGAGAATTATTTGTTGTAAGATTTATTTTGAAAAATGAAAGATATTTATAGTAGTTTGAATTATGACCGTTTGTATATATATATTATCATTTGAGTTGAGTGATTGGTGAGGAGATGCAACAAACCAATTTCGGCTAGGCTAATAGGGGCAGACATGATAGAGAGAAATAGAGACATCTATTCTTTCTGACCAAAAGAATGGAGCTAGAGATAGATATCAAAATATTGCCATGCTCTATTCTTTTTAGGGATTCTCTCTTGTATATACATAATATAATGAATATTTTATAACTTTGCCTTCACTCTCTTCTATGTTTTCTGTCAGTCTATCCTAATGATGAATAAATATATAAATTAAATTTTCTCACCACTTTTACATGTTATTTTATGTTTGTAATAGTTATAGGTAATAGGTAACTCATGCCTGCTGTAGCAGAGTAGGCTAGGCTCCATTTCTCTCTCTCTCTCCTCTCTTGTTTCGGCTGCTAGCAGCCAACCACAGTGACAGTGTAGTGTGCCCGTGGGTCACACTCCATTTCTCTCTCTCTCTCTCTTGGCCAAAGAAAAAACTATTATTAGTTTGATTTTAATTTAATAAACTATTATTATTTTTTGTTTTATTTTTAAATTATTAATGTCATTTATTTAATTATATAAATTTTTATTTTTACAAGATTAAGTTTTATTTAATTATTTTAATTTTTTATTTTTAGAACATCAATCTTTTTATTTATTTTATTTATTTTTAATGTTTTTTAAAATTATTTTACCATTGTAAATTGTTTTTTATTTTTATTTTTTAAAATTTGACCATTGGTAGAGAGAGGGCCAGGCCGCCTATAGAGCTCAGATTGTTTTTGGGCCGGGCTGGGCCCCAAATAGAAGGCCCAAGCCCAGGCCCAAGGTACTGGGTTGGGCTTGGGCTCAAGCTTAACCGAGCCGAAAGGGGCCGGGCCCACCTCGGGCGGCCCACGGGCCTCGGGCCATTTTTACACCCCTAATTTCAACAAACATTTTGTCTTGGTCACTTTTTTATTTTAATTTTTAAAATTTATTTTTTTTATTTTATCTCTTCATGTTTAATTTTTTTTAAATTTATTTTTAAAGTTAATTTTTATTTAAAATTAGATAAACAAATATCAGAATAACTATCACATAACATAAAAAATATATTATTATATTAGACTTTAAGTTAATGTGAGAGGTGTGAATCATATATAAAAAAGTATTTTTATGTCATATAACTATTAATATATCATTTTTTGTTTAATTTTTAACATACATTAACTTAGGAGTAATGAAAAAAATTTAAATATGAAGGGCCAAAATAAAAACTTTAAAGGCCAAAGTGAGAAAGTGGCCAAATATAAAGAGGCCCAAATAAGTCATTTTTTAAATTTATTTTTAGTGATTTTTTGAATTATATCAAAAAAATTTATCCGTCTTGTATAGCCAAATCTAAAAAACAATTTTTAAAATTTTTTAAAAAAAATTTGAAAAAAGGCAAAATAAGCAAAAAAAAAAAAAAAAAAAAAAAAAGGGGAAAATTTACCCATAAATCCTGTTTGTTGCAATGTTGACCATTTAGTCATAAATGTTTTTTTTATGATCTGATTGGTCTTGGATGGTTTTTGAAAGTTGTATTTTTTTTTTTAACTGGAATAACCTTTGATTGGTTTCATTTTGGTAACCGTTTATGCGCGTGTGTGATTTGGGGGGATCAGACATAGATGCATGTTATTTTGGTTTGGGATTTTGCAAAGTGTATCACAGTGGTTGTTGGTTTCTAACTTGTATGGGTGTGTGTAGTGTGGAATTTGACATTTTTGTTTGTTGGTGCAAGGTCAATTTCGTTGTTGGTCCTGCGTGTGTGACGTTGGTGTTGCAGATTTATTTGTCGTTTGGGATAAGACAAGGTTAGTTGGCTTCCGTTTCTTTTTTTTTTTTTTTTTTTTTTTGATTGGTGCATTTTTTTTTTTTTTTTTTTTTCTGTTAGGTTTGGGGTGGGGTGGGGTGGGTCGGTTTATTGTTGGTTGTTCTTGGTGCTTTGGTAGGGACATTTTTTTTTATTTGTTGTTATATTTATGTTGCTGTCAACGTTTGTTTGTTGTGATTTGTTCAAAATGTTCTGATGTGTAGGTGCTATGTTTGTGTTTTGTGCAGGGGTGGATGATGCGATTTTGTTATTGTGCACATATGGGCAAACTAATGCTATTTTTTGGTTGCATCACTCATCTACATTTGATAGTGTGGTGGATTTTATTTGTGGAAAGTTTGACGGGCTGGTTCGGGGGTTGGTATGCTTGTTGTTCGACATACCCGATTATAATAAGTTTAAGGTGGATTGCGATGACGATATTTAAAACATGTTGTGCCTAGTCAAGTCCTTTGGTAGTTGGAATGTCAATGTTATTATTCAGTTACGGAATGGCAAGTTTGGGGGTAAATTGGTTGGGGGGGATTGCTCGAAGGACGGCGGGGTTAATCCACCCGTTGGGCCGATGTTCGATATGGACGAACAAATGGATTTGTTGCCAGCATATTGCCCTCACAAATCGAAATGTTATTTGCCTGCCGAGTGACAACATAGGATTACGCATGTGGGTCAATGTTTTGGAGGGGGCGCAAATGAGTTCCGAACTGTACTTTCAAAGTATGCAGTCAAGTGTGGATTTCAATACCAGTATTTGAAAAATGATTCTGTGTGGATTACAGCTATTTGCAAGTTTGCAGCGTCGTTAGGTTGCTCGTGGTCAGCACATGTGAGGGTCTCACCATTGAACGATATTGTACGTCTGAGAAGGTAGAGTAGTGTGCACACTTATGGGGCTGCTGTACGAACATATCAAAATCCGCGCGCCGGGTCTAAATTGGGGTTTGGTGTGATAGCGGACCAGGTGCGTGGCCAATCGTTAACACGCTCGACTGATGTAGTGTTTGATATGAAGAACAATTATATGTTGGAGATTAGTTATCGTGTTGCGTGGTTGGGGGTTGAGAAGGTAAAGGGTCTGGTTTGTGGGGATCATGCAATGTCGTTCAACCAACTCAGGTGGTATAGTGATGCTGTCATGGAGAAGAACCATAATAGTTATAATAACCTCAAGTTCGATCAAAATTTCAGAAGATTTGTTAGATATTTTATATCATTTCGTGCATGCAAGATGGGTTCAATCAATGTCACCCTTTGCTTTTTTTGGATGGGACATTTTTGACGGGTCGGTTTAAGGGGAATTTATTCGCTGTGACTACGAAGGACAGCAACCAAGGTTAATGGTGTTATTATATTTTGTTTTAAATGAATCTTTTTCATACCATGATTTTTTTTTTTGAATGTCAACAACATAACCTTATGAGATATATGCATGTGCGACATGTACGATTCGTTTTGCTAAAAAAATAAAATAAAAATAAGCAGCATGTTGTTTGTAGGTTTATTCCCGGTGGTTTTCGCAATTGTCCATTTAGAAAACACGGCCAATTGGGAGTAGTTTTTGCGGCATTTGTCACAGGTTGTCGACAATGAACGTACGCTAACGTTTGTTTCCGACCGTAATACTGGGCCGCTACAATCAATGCCAACCATTTTTCCTTCGGCACATCATGCTTTCTGTTTGTTACACCTTTAAATGAATTACGTGACCGAATGAAATATGTCAACGCAACGCACAAGGTTGGACTTATGCGGAAGTTTCCAGAATGTGTGTACGCGTCCACGGTAACATGTTTCAATCAGAAATTGAAGGCATTGAAACAGTCAACTGCGGCGATCATTGAAGATTTCATGAAAGATTTGCATCCTAAGCATTGGGTTAACGCATATTTCAGGTGTTAATGTATGGTTGTTAAAATTATATTTTCTTTTTACGTCACATTCAACCATCAGTGGTGGTTATGCATTTTTTTGAGAGGAGGATGGAAAATTATATGTTGTTTACTGTTTATTAATCTAACGGTGGCCTTCTGTCTTTTAATTTTTCATGTTAGGGGTAAACGTTACAGTGAGATGTGGTCCAATGCGGTGGAATCATTCAATAATTGAATTCGTGAAGCACGTCATCTTCCGATCACTCAGTTGGTTGATAAAATTAGAGGGAAAATCATGGAAAAATGGACCAAGTGGCGTGTGAAAGCTACTACTTGGTCTTTCGTGTTGTGTCTGAAAATGAAGAAGAAGTTTAGGAGAAACATTGCAAGTGTGTAGGTCTTGGGTTATAAGGCAAGCTGATGATAATGTATACGAGGTTCACTCGCACCCGTCGGTGTTGGTTGACATGGATAGGCGTACAGGTTCATGTTTTCAATGCAATTGAATGGGTTTCCATGTTCACACGTTGTTATTGCGTTCCAGAATAGTGGTAGAGATGTTTGTGAATCAGTTAATTTGTTTTACCGTGTAGAAAAGTTCTGGGCATCATACTCCGTAACTATATACCCACTCTTGCTGGCAAGCCGACGTTCAACACCAAGGATTACCTCATCGCTCTGCCAGTGGTCAAGCGTCCTCCTGGTAGGCCTAAGCGGAAGAGAGTTCCATTTAAAGGTGAGGTTGTACAGCGTATTCGATGTGGGCAATGTGAAAAAATGGGCAACTATAACAAGAAGACGTGTAAGGAACTGATATAGGTGTCGAACTGTTGAAATGGGTTTAAATATATTACATTAGTTAAACATTTTAATTTTCCGCTCGAAATAATGGGTTTCACATATGTTTACGTATGTGTTCCTTGCCATTTGATACGCTGCTATAATGATGTTTAGGTTTATTTATTTCGTTTTGTGTACAGTTAATGATATGATGGTACGTTACCAGTGTTCCATTTGGTTTGGGGACGCTTGAGTTTTGAATTGTATTATTTGGATGTTGCCAAAGTTATTTACTTTCTGTTGGTTTTGGTTGTACATTACGTATTTGTCACAATTAGAAGCTTATATGTGACGTTACATAGAATTCAAACACAAAACAAGCAGGTGCAAAATGTACGGGAAAACAACAACGAAGAAATGAACCATCACAACAACACCAACTCACATATGAACATGATACCATGCAACAGATATGAGTAGCCAAATTAATCGTTGCAACCATTTCGCTGGGTTAACACATTGGTATTCACACAGAAATAAATGTCTACATTACTATCATATATTCAGCCATACTCAACCAAACTCAATCATGCCACACATCCAAACACTGTTTACCGAATAATTACATAATACTCATATTAAATCATCATATGTCAGCGTCAAAATTCATACAGAATCAATTACGATAAATGTGTCTGAACGCGATAACGTTTGTGTCAAAATGACTACATATCAACACATATAACCCGTCCATGGAAACAAATGATTAAATTGAAGTAAACTGTTCCAAAACATATCAGACCACAACGGCAAAATTCTATATGCATGTTTAGTTGTGGCATTGTTCACCGTTCAAAAAATAAAAATCCAAATTTAATTGTATTGCCAAAAAAACGGGATGGCAATTTAATGCAAAGGTAGGTAGTCAACGTTAATTGAAAAACATGTTTAAACGGATCACCAATACGGGGATTACATCAGTGACTAGGTGTAGAGTCCTCGCCTCGGGTCATGAATGAATGTCTTCACCAAGGCTCCGCGGAACATAGTTGTGGTAAGGTCGTCTATTGAACTATCAATCTTCACATTGTTCACATATTGGCGCATGATGAAAAACACCAAAATTCCACAGTCAGCGCTGCAACATTGGCATTAGTTGTAAGGTTTAATATGTACTTGGGGGGGAGGGGATTAAAATAACGCACGTTGCAAAATTAACACAAGATAGAGTTGGCAAACACGTACAAGTCTGGTTTTTGCTGGGTAGATTCCACTATCGCCTCAAGTGTTCCGTCAAAATCTTTTGTTGCAGCGACATCGGCCATCGGTCCCTCTTCCAACAAACGTTTCGCGTAGTCAACCATCCACTGTTTCTGTACATAACGATTTCGGTATGTTTGACAACATTAGTAAATAATGCAATAATTTGGAAAAACAAGTCATATGTTACCATTTTTAATGTTTCAGTGAAATGATCATCTCGACTGCCTTTCCATTGTCTCATTGAATTGTGATGATGCCATGTCCCATATTCTGAATCATACACCATGATTGTCCAATGGTTTGAGTAGTATATTGGAAAATGTATGTACCTGCTTCCTTTGGAAGCGTTGAAATGGACTTTCAGGTATCGGTATTTGCATGTCGAACTTGGGTTCCGCATCATGTCTTGCATACGTGCCTAACGTATAATAAAGTGCCATTTACAATGTGAACATAGCATAAAAGGGAATGGAAAAGGCTGTGTTACCGTACCAAACATATACTACTGTAGAAGTACGATCGGTCCTAATATTTAGTTTTTGCTGCTGCCCTCTTTTGCAAATCCATAAGTATATCGGCATATGCATCAATCATCTAATGGCCAAATAATGTGTAACCTATTAGTGGAACAAATTATACAATTCAGAGACATGAATATTTGTGTGTGACGACTGTTTCTGTTAAATGTACGAGACTTACACTTCCGTTGATGCCTGACTGTTGTACCAAAGCCTGCACGTCCATAAAACGTACATGAATGCCACTTCCTTTCCAAACCCATATTATAGCTCTACAACAACGGGAAAGCATACCAAACAATTTAGTATTATTTATTTTTTCCATACACAAAATATGATATTTCTTGAAATGAGAGCTCACCCGTCACCCTCGAAACTGTATATGTCCTCTAGTCGCTTCTGTTCATCCTGACTGAGCATTCTCCAAACAACATGTCAGTGGTTTATTTTGAATCTCGCTTATGTCTTCTTCAAGGTTGCATCCTCATCAACATCCACCACATCACCGACAATATCCACAATTCCCATACGCACATGCGATGTATGTTTTGCACGTCCAACTACACCGGGGTACTCGTAATCTAGTAGCTTCCATGTTCGTCTCGCTTTCTCCTTCACATGTTTAATTAATAAGCTCATTTCTGGGGTCATTACATTTTTCAACGAAAATTGGGGGTATTTGTTTTCCACGCAATCCCCAATTTCAGCCTTCACTGTCACATTAGGCCTTTTACTGTTTCTCTTAATGTTGTCTGACGTTGCATTTTTTGAATTCATATATTTGCAGTCGACTCCACCACAGTCAGACAGTGGGTTACGTTGTCCAAACCCCGTATCAGGAACGTTCATAATCTGCTCCTCATACACATGCTCTGGTGTCTCCCCAACAGGTGGGTTGGGGTTCATAGTGGCCGACATATAATTTACCAAACTCATGATACATTCCACTTGTTCTGCCTCACATTTTATTCCACTAGTGCTGCTCGATGTTTTCAGGGTCGGTGTTGATTTCATTACTGTTTGAGTCACTTCATGCGCCTCGTGGTCGTCTATTTGGTCTTCCAATTGTACGATGCTGTCTTTTAATGCACTGACAACCCCAAATAGATGTTCTATCTCAGCGTCTTTTAAACGTAACACACTGTCGAAACCCATGAACATGTCTGTGCGTTGCAAACCAATCAACCGTTCCATGGCGCTCACTCTCCCTTCCAGCTTCTGCACATGTTCAGACTTTTTCCTCGCTTCGGTCTCTAGCTCCTTAATCCTAATCATGGCTTTTCTCAGTGTCTCCTCCGGTGTTACCACTTTATTACCATTGTCATCCCCCTATGGTGTGCTGGACAAATCAAGCAGGTTGGGGAATAGCGTTGGCGTCGCATCCTCTACAGTGTGATTTTTAATTTTATGTTTATTAGCTTCTCTCGCAGAGCTAGTATTTCCGCTAGTTGTTCTTGAATGTAATTCACTCTCAATGTGGCCACCATTTGGGGTATCTAGTTTCCAACAGTCCAAACTTGGTTCAACTTGTTCCATATTAACAGTGTCATGCGCAGTACCATCCCACACTGTTTCGGATGCAACGCTTAGCACATTAGTCATGGCAACATTCTTAGTAACGTTCACCTTCTATTCCACCACAGCTGCGTTGGTGTTTAGCTGGTAGCATTCAAGTATCGTTCCTGACAGTTTCTGAGAACTCAGTTGCATCAAAACAAGCAACGTCAACCATGCGTTACCATGGGCAACAAACTAATTGACAGTAACGCAGAAGTTTATTTGACGAACCTCAAATACACCTTCTGCTGTTAAGTCCAATAATTTGACCCAGTTGATTAGTCTGCTAATATTCTAATTACAAAACCGTGGAAATAGTTTAGGCCGCTCAGATTCGATTAGGCTGGTATGCTTGCAAATGAAGAATTGCGGAAAAAAGGAATAGGTTACCAAATCATTTAATGAAAGCGCAAAACAGTAATGCATTATGCACACACATTTTTTAATTGTAATAAACATTTGACAAACAACTTACCAACAAGTCGACCACGCAACCGATCACCTTTTTCGGCCGGTTGTGGAATTCATTTAGCAACCTAATTAATGTATTTCGGATTGCAACTGTCTAGTCATAAAGTCGTAGCGTATCAAGTTTATTGATGACTCGGATGTATGCCCAACCAATGGAATCCCCGGTAGATGCAAAAAAAAGCTTCACGCAAATATACAAGCATAATAGTTTCACAACGTTTTCCTCATCAACTGGGTTGGTCCCTCATAATGCCTCCAGCAGCAGATCTTTGATAGCTTTGGAAGATATCCGCCTGATGTTTAGGCAACGACACTAAATGAAATCTGAGGGAAGCTTTGTCTCGCAGTTCAAGTCCAGTTGTTCTCGCCCACATTGTATTTCAAAAATGAGCCGCATATCACTGTTACGGAATGGTATCCCCACCCCTCAATATAAAACTTCTCGTCTGATGGATTGTACGTTTGAATGATGCGGCATACTATCAAGTCACATTTCTTGTACATTTTTTTTTCGTTAGGTGGTATGTCTGTATGGCGTCGATCATTAGCCAGAAGGGTGTTTTTTGCAAATGCCGTATGTGGGCTTCACTCAACTCAGTTTTAGCAACTGTTTTAATTACCCCAGCCATATTTGAGCAGTACATTAGCTTCGATGGGTCGACCACCGGTTTCTTCACAACGCCAAAGCTTGTTTTTTTTTCTTCTTGAATGGCAGCCTACTTTGTCATTGCACCGCCAATTTGGTGGACGTTGATACAGTGAATCTTGGTTCATGCTTGTTCCTTCTTGCACTATGTCGAGTTGAGTTTTGGCACAAATTATCTGCTACATTCAGAACCATCTGTTAGTACACCATTTTCACCTAACTCCCACATCAAGACATTAACTAATCGATTTATGTAAGTACTCTGTCTACTTAAAATAATTATTTCAATACGCATTACACATTTCAATGGTAGATAACATTTGGGTCACATAATGCAAAGTTACAACAGTGCTGCACATACCATGTTCAATGTCACCTTATCCATTCCTTAAATCACAATCACAAGCAAACATCACCCTAATGGCTACGACATACACGACAATATTCGTATGTTCAATGAGATAATGTAGATGGTCGTGTCAGCCATATATAATTTGTTTCAGATGTACACAGACGCAATTAAACGTATCATATCAACATAAGCATTCCACTATAATCAGTTGTCTGACCAAAACAACATCGCACGACATAACGTATACAATACAAACCCTACCCCACTTGTGTAGTATTGTAATATGTTTTCTAAATGTGTGTTTATCTAGCGTGCATTTTAACTTACTCAGGATAACATTCGATATCATATATATATATACGTTAAATACCAACACACCCACTAATTGGTTTTGTTGACCACACAGTGAAGAATCGTAACACAAACGGACAACGATATCCAATTCCTCTTAACATACAAAATATTGCATGCACAACCACCCGACAAACCAAAAAAAAAACATTTACACATCCCACATTAACCTAAACGACTTTGCCGTAAATGTTGGTTTAATAGAAACCGCATACGACATGTTTACACTTGCAATTAACACTAACCATAAACAGGGGCCACTATGCCCTGTAGACCTATTTACACATACATAACATTATACCCAAATCTACACTGCATAGCTGAATGTAGATTTCTGCATTAACCCTGGTTCCAGTAACATTACACAAAGCAACATCACAAATATTCGACAGTTGAATACCACACTAACCCATGGGTCAACAATCACATAATATCACACACACAAATACCTACCACAAATATCAGCGCCAGATTGGAAACTAAATGACACTGGTGAACTACCAACCGCACAACCTAATGTACATTCCTAACTATTGGGATATCAAATACCATACTCATGCCACAGACACATCGCAAAAAAATTGATAATTTAACCCAAATTTCATAAAACCCATACACTCCCACAAACAAACCCTAATATTACAATAGTCAACATCGACTAGATACAAAACGAACATCACTAACCTTCCCGCCTCGGAGTCATCTTCTACACAACTGGGTTAACCGTGTGACTGTCAACATCGGTCGATTTTATATGAAATTCCTCGTCCAACCAATGTAGGTTTCACTATCGAGTCGTGACTACGTTGTGTGATTACTGCCAACAACAATCTCTCATCAACATAATACCATTCAAAATAGGTACACACAGAAAAGCAAATCAATATCACGATTCAAACTTTTTCCATTCCTGATAGCGTAGGATTCGCTCGCAAAGGAAGGAAATGATAAAAGTCTATACTGAGCTGGGTGCAAATGTGTAATTTTACCTAATTGCGAAATCCCACATTAACCTCAGTGTTCAGTCAAACGTGTGCTGGTAGTATACCCTTTTATCGTAATTTCATTTATTATGGGACCTTTGGGTCCATAAAATAAAACACAGGATTAAATAATTTACAATTTGGGATTTTGGGATTTAATGGTGCTTCACCAAAAAAAAAATTCCACTATTTTTTGTTTACTTTAATCTTCTTCTTCTTTTTTTTTGAAATTTAAAAAAAAAAATTTGAAATTTTCCGTTTGGTTTCATCAAGTAAAATCTAAAAATCACTAAACACAAAAATAAATTAATAAAAAAATACTTTAAAAAAGGAGTAAATTGTCAATAAGTCATAATAGTTAGACTTAATTCCTATAAAATCCTATTGAAAATAAGTTCTAGTAAAATTGTCGCTAAAAATAATTTTTTATGACGTTTTTTTGTATATTGCTAAAAATTGACAATTAGTGACTTTTTTTGTTACGATTTTTGTAAATTGTCGCTAAAACTTACAATTAGTGACGTTTTTCTTTGACAAATTTTTTAAATTATCGCTGAAAGTTGAAAATTAGTGAAACTTTTTTGCTACGATTCTTTTAAACTGTTGCTAAAATTTATAAATAGTGACATTTTTTGTGACAGAATTTTCAAACTGTTACTGAAAATTAACAATTAGTGATTTTTTTAATAGTGTTTGATGAAAAATGTCATTAATTATCATAAGATCTATTAGACAATAAGTCCACCAAAAATGCAAGAGATCCCAAAAATTTTACCAAAATTTCTCACATGATTATGAGACTCATATGAGACCCACATGGTATAGGTCTCATACCCATATAAGATATTTAATAAAATTTTTAATAGAATTTTTTGTGTCCCTACCACTATTCTAAGTCCACATATTAGATGCAAGTTTCCCAAAAAAAAAAAAAAAAAAAAAAATCTCAAAGCACACAGAAAAATTACGGTCCTACCTATAGCAATGTCACAAATAATCTCAACTATTTATTTACAAGCGACTCATGCGGAATCAACCCACACCATAAAAAATAAAAAATAAAAAAAATCACTTTATATATATATTGGATTATTGTGGAATGAAAAATCATACATGTCCCTGAATTTTTTTAGTACTCAGCAAATATGTTTATTTTTTTAATTTTTTAAATTATCAATAGGTTCAAATGCTATTTTTTCTTTTTTTTTTTTTTGTGTGCCAAGAGGACATAATTTATCCGAAAGAATAACTATTTGTTGAAATAAACCTATCTATCTATCACCCGAAATCAACCTATTTATTAAAATTAATTTATCTCTTTATCGGTTGAATTTCGCCAAACTAACTATCTGTTGAAATGTAATACATGTTACTCATTCAAAAACCTATCTGTTAAAATATGACTTATATATTATTCATTCAATGCTCTATTTGTTAAATATTACACATTTCTCTATTCACGACCACCACCTACTGTTGCTTGCCGCTAGTCATTGTCGGCAATTACCTATCACTAGCAACTTTTCTGGTCAATTTCCTGGCGTGTCCTTATCACCAAATAATTTTTTTTCTTGAATCTAATTCCTTATACCCCTTTGGAATAAACTTTTCATCAATTTTCTCAATTTTTTTTTTTAATGTTTGTAATTATTTTGTATCATGATTTGTGTGAATATTTATAATTAATTTTTTGTTTGAAAGGTAAAAAAATAAAATAAAAAATGATATATTGTAATTGTCTTGTATAAAAATCTGTTTTTCTAAAGTAGGTTCTAAAAAGGACACTTAACCACCATGCCGACCTCATTGACTTTGTAGGAAATTTCTTAATCGCTTGATTTGTCTGTAAATTTCTACTTAACCCACTTATTTACCCTACATTGCATATTAAACCACTAATTTACCCTACATCAATATTAAACCATTTTTTTATAATATAATTATATATTTGTTTATCAGATTCAAATTTTCACATCTTCCCAAAACCCTAACTTTTTATATTGGAAAGTGCTATAATACACATTCCTTGAAAGGGAAAATGCTATACTTAAAAATTGAACTGCAATGGTTCATAACTTTCCATCAAGTTAGATCATAACAAAATCAAAAGGGAAATCAATAGCGTGTATCACTAAAAACGTGCACATCATAAGAATGTTATAATTTTTTATAATAAAAGTTCCGAATGTTTGTGATATGTTATCTCATTTTGTAATAAAGTTACAAATAATAAATTTATAGCGTGCACACTAAAATTACAAATGACAAAATTATGACATTTTGTGATGAAAAAAGTTTGATATTTTATAGCAAAAAAATAGTGACATTTTGTCATTTATGTTAGAAAATTTTGTGAAATTTTGTAGAAAAGTTACGAAGAATATATACCATATATACCTATTTAGTGGTGCACAAAGTAGTATCTCCAAAAATAAAATTGGTTTATAGCAAAAATACCATGAAAGCCTCATAATTAAGACCACTTTAGTTCATAACAAAACACTACAAAATTTTATAACCAAGGCAACTGTAGTTCATAACCAAGCACAACAAAGCCGTGCAACTATAGTTTAAGTTAGGGCATAACCAAAACGTAACTGACCACAATAAAGAGCCATACCCAAATCACTACAAATTTAATCACCACATAACCTCATAACAAAGCACCAACATAATTTATAACTAAGACCAAAAAATTTTATAACTAGGACAAAGGATATACACCTTTTAAGTGGTAATCATTTAATAATCTCAGAATATTATGTAACATTACTTATGTGGTGTTTTAAACTAGTTACGTAATGAAAAATTTCATGAGTGAGTCATATGACTCACTTTTGTTAAATAGTTAGGAGACAGAGAATAATTCACTTAGGTCATGTTTGATTCAAAAGATTAATAGTGAAGTATTAACAATCCTATTAGGTTAGTGTGGTATTCACTATCCAATTGGATTAATATCCATTGGATTAATAATCCCACCCCTACCCCATTACTAATAATCCTACAAATTTGTTGGATTAATTATCCATTGGATTAATAATCCTAAACCAAAATTTTAAAACAAACATAGGATAGTTGAGCCCACAGATTAATAATCACAATCTCATGCTCTAATCCACTCAATCAAACATGCCCTTAGCGTTTATTACAATTTTTCATTGACTGAATTTTCAAGTACAACAACCTCGTGACGATTGCATGTGTGGTGAATTTTTGAGTGCTATTAGTCAAGGCCTTTGAAAGTTCTCATGTGTGTGGGAAAAATGAGGGTCTCATGACTATTTGAGATGTGAACAACAAAAGGCCCTTACATACGATGGAAGCTTTGTCAGCTAGATTGAGGGCCTAAGCTAGTATACAGTGTGAAGCCTTAGGTGTTTTTGGTTATGGGCAACACTTCTGGTGAAAAGTCATGTAGTAGGGGATGCCTTGACGACACTAGACCCTTCGGTGGGGTGAACGCCTTGCTCATGGGCTACCTCAGTGCACTGAAGCAACTGATTGATTGTATGAATGTGCAATAACATGTATTTGGGATGCATTTGAAGTGTGGCACTTCTGTAAGGGAGTTGCTTTTACTTGACCAAACATTGATCCTCCAAATGTTAAAATAAGTGAAAATTCAACACTTAGATGTTCAAAAGAGATTAGTGAACTTGAACTTGAACTTGGTGAAGTGTAAGTGCTACACAGGCAAAAATTTATTCCACTACACTTAAATAGTCAACTCTTGACAATTTAGGAGTATTTTTGGAAGATGCGACTTATTTTTACTTTTTTTATTTTTTTAACTTTCGTTTTTTTAAATTTTTATTTATTTATTTATTTTTTTTATAAGAAAGGAAATGAGTTAAAAGCTGGAAAGTAACTTTTAACCCACTTTCCAAAATATCCCTGAATACTACATAAATAATGTCCGTACTATTCTAAAGGGAATGGCTTCCCTCCAGATCACGGACTGGAGGGTACTGTTGGGCCCGTGAGGACCCACCAAGGGTCCCGTTTTGATAATACAAACCGTTCAATGTGTAGAATTTGTCGAGTATTATATATCTGTAAAAAAATCACGTTGATTGAAATCGATAACTATGTGATAAAATTAGATTTTTGTAAACTGTTTATTTTTTACCGTCTATTTTTTTATTCATACAACACTGATTTGATCACATAGCTACTAATATCCTCTCAACATGATTTTTTACAGTCATATAGTACTTGACGAGTTCTACATATTGAACGGTTCAAATTATCAAAACGGGAGCCATGATGGACCCTCACAGGCTCAACAATACTCTCTAATTCATGATTTAAAGCCATTCTCTATTCTAAAAATAATAATTTTTACTTTTAACATGTGTGTACTAAAGAAATTTTCTTTTATAATATAATAATTATATGACATGACCTTTGTGTGTTTTGTCAATAGCCTAGAGGCTAAGAGACCAACAATTTTAGGTGTTGCTTAAACAAAGAGTTTTGTTAATACAATAATGATTCATCTCACTAAAAACACCACCACTAATAGCATTAATGTATTAAAAAAAAAAAAAATACAACTCTAAGACCAAAATATTGCATCATTACTGGTGAGACCCACTGCCACCTAATTAGTGAGAGCACTAATTAGTGCTCCCACTCATTTTCCTTGTTAATAACAGTTCTAAGAATTATCGATAAGTACTTTGGCTTCTTTTCAAAATATGGTTAAAAGTAAATTTTTTAGCTTTTTTAAGTCATGTCTTCTTTTTATTTTTTTACATATTTTTAAAATAAAAAAAATCAAAAAATTAATTTCTAACCTACTTTCTAAAACAAGTCGAAATATCAAAATATTTATAATTTCAATATATTTTTCATACCTCAAAATATTTTTACACATTTTAATATATTTTAATATACTTTTTCAACACTAACGACAATCCTGAGAACTCTTTTTAGCATTTTTCTTAAAATAAGCCTTAGACAAAATTTGAAACAATTTATGTATCATCTTCTTAATAACTAGTAACAGAAAAAAATGTATTTAATTAAACAATCTCAAAGGTGAACCAGTAGACACACCCACCAGGATGGTTGGTGGAAAGTTTCCACAATTAGACTTACCAACTCAGAAGAATCTGTCTCATGAGATTATAATATTGAAATCAACACTTTGCATTATATAAGCATATGATGCTATTTTGATGGGGCATACTAATAAGCACCTCCACCTGCATAATATCGCCGAAACCGCTGAAACCGCCAAAACCGCACCGAGCCGCACCGCCAAGGCAAATTCGTTATTATTTGCCAATCGAACTGCCATTTTTTGGTAAGAAAAATGGCAAATTCTAGTGACACTTTTATCAATCCGCCGGTTTCTATTTTTCTTCCAAACCGTACCGACCCGCACCGCTATTAAATCATGTTTTATAGGATTCTAAAAATTCTTTTTTACTTAAGTTTGCTTGTTGTTCTATACCTTAGAATATAGTATTACATTACTGCTCGAGGGGAATTCAAGATGGCAGTAATCCAAAATAAAGTTGGATTCCAATTCACTTTTCAATCTTTTTTTTTTTTTTTTTTTCTAGCCATGTTGCAAACTTGCATCAGCTCACTTTTCAATCTAAATACTTTTCAACAGTAAACATTTTCAATATATTGTAAACCCTGAATGATATTAATTTTATGTATTGTATTTGATTATTGTAGCTTCCACAGATGTTTGTAATGAATCGATGGCATAGTCGTTGATATTATCATGTTGTTGCTACACTTGCTGTATTAGAAGAAAGCTTCGTAAGATGCTTAGCATCACGGTATCTCTCGTCTTTTTTTTACTCTTTGATTTAAGTTTTGTAATTTGAATTATATTTTTTATAAACCGCCAATTCGCCCGAACCGCCAAGGCAAATCCGCCATTATTTGCCAACCGAACCGCCGGTTTTTGATAAGGAAAATGACAAATTCTAGTGACACTTTTATCAATCCGCCACCCGCCATACGGTTTCTATTTTTCTTTCAAACCGCACCGATCCGCACCACGCACACCCCTCCACCCAATATATTAAATCTAATGTGCCAGTTCAATTTTATTTTGACATAAAAAATGAAGTTTATTTAATATATTAAAATGTTGAGTTAGGATTTGACATGAACTCAACATGTTAAATTTGATACGCTCTATGTTGATGCAAATATTAAGTCTACTCAATAAAATAATTTTATTCTTAAAAATAATATAATAATAGATTTGACATATCGAATAGAGAATTTTTGTGAAATTAACATATTCTAATTTACCACCTAAGTCTTCAAAAAAAATTTAACACCAAATTTTGAAAATTTGGATGGAGATGCTCTTGGGCTCCCAATAAGTTTAGATTCGTTAGGCTTACAAGTTGCTTGGGTAAGTAAAGTTAGTTGGGCCTTATTCAGATTGGGCTTATTTTGTAAAGTAGGTCCAGCATTGTGACCTGATTTTGGGTTTGGGTATAATTGAGATAGCAAGAAGAAATGAACAGAAACTTGTTGAGACTGGCCCAGCCGAATAAATTAAGAATGTAGATATATATTAACTTGGTTAAAACATACTGTGTTTTTTTCAGCAGATTTGGTCAAAACCCCTTATAATAAAATTTTAATGCATTAAGGATAAATAATCTGAGCCAAATGACATGTTTGTGAGCTTCAATAAACATAATCCATCTCTAATTAGGCCTCTTATATAAACAAAGGTAAAAAAACGCCCATAAAAATCAATGCATGTCCTTCACGCCCCAATCAAATAAAACTAAGGGACTTTATGGATGAAGAAAATTTATGTTGGATTTCAAGCAATACACGCTTTCTACCAGGGACATTTAACCAAATTTCCCTTTTGTTTACTATGTTAACTAGAACCTTATATTTTTTTCTTTTCTTAAATTATTATTAATTAACTTTTAACAATGTTAGCAATCAACTGCTTTAGAAGTTTTAAACTAAGGATTTTTTTTTTTTTAATACCAAATTCTTGTGTTTTGAAAATATATTTTTAAACTCAAGAACTTTTAAATTTACTGTTTCGAAGGCCTGTTGTTTTTAAAAATCATGTTCTTAAAACAACATGGCCTTGATAAATATGTTCAAAAGAAGTGACTTTTGAAAGAAACCGAGTTTGATAAATAACTCTATGCATGTGTATATATATTGGTCCTGGCCCAACGGCCCAAACCTAACAGGCCTACAATCCACAGTTGGACCATCAATACCTTATATTTTGGATAAATCTACAATAATAATAATAATAATAATAATAATAATAATAATAATAATAATAATAATAAATTAGTCTAAGGTCCCTCTCTTATTTTTAGTAATGGAAAAGATCCACAATATTATTTTGTGATGTTTAATGTTCCTCAACCTCACACCCATATATCACAGAGAAATTTGACTCTCTTAAATCAAACCTCATTTCTCTCTCTCTCTCTCTCTCTCTCTCTCTCTCTCTCTCTACCAACTTCTCCATTCTTAGATGGGAGACAACAAGCGCAAATGAGGCCGAAAGCCCAAAAATCGACTTCGCGAAACTCTAGATTTCCCAACCACCACCACTGCCGGCATAGCCTTTTCTTCCTCTCCCGCCATCGACAACGATGTTGTTTTCTCCGTTAGCAACGTCGAGCAAGTATGTAGCCACTGTGCTTGCTCCCTATGGAACATTTTCTCTCTCCTCTCGCTCCCTTTGGTTGAGAGTCTCTTCAGCTTTGAACGCTATATTAGCCATTGCTACAATTGCGACTATCTCTCTCCTCATCTCTCTTTCTCGATCCTTCAAATTTAGCAATAAACGGGTATGCTCTCTCATCTTTTTTTTCTTTTGCTCAATTTTTCTAGGCATCAATCAATTCTAAAGGAAATTGATCAGTTGAGTTCGGTTTTTTATTTTATTTTATTTTTAAATTTAATATCTTTACTGGGTAAGTTGGTTTGTTGAATTGTGGCTTTGATCATACTACTGAGTTATAGAAGATATTATTTTCAATTTGTTTCACTATCTGGATGGTCTTTGAATTTTGTGATTAATTGTCTATTGTGTGAATTGTTGAATTGTTTTGATAGGTATAAATTTTGGAGTAAAATTGTTGGATAAGCTAAAACAGAGGCTTTCTTCACAGAGAAATTTCTAAAGAAAGTCAGAGAAATTCTCAGTGAACAAATTCAGAGAAATTTCAATTTTCTTTGAACAAAGCCAGAAAAATTTCAATTTTCTTTGAATTTCTCTCGTTTGAATTCAGATAAATTTTAATTTTCTCTGGTTTGAACCCAGAGTAATTCTCTGTATGTAATGAGACAAATTTCTCTGGTTTGGAGAGAATTTCTTTGAGAAGTCCAGAGAAATTCTCTGGATTGAATTTTTCCTGAATCTATTTAAGGGACCTTAGACATTATGAAAATATTAGATGTTCTTTATAATATAAAATCTTAATATCATGGACCGTAAAAAAAATTTCCCTAATAATAATAAATTATTAATAAAAAAGAAAAATAAATGAAGAGGGTGAAGGCATAGTTTGTTCACAAAGGGCAATTTAAATTAAAGTGGCTTTCATGAATAATGAAGGGTACCAACCCAAGAGAGATTTTAAAAAGAAAAAAGAAAAAAGAAAAAGAAAAAGAAAAAGAAAAAGAAAAAGAAAAAAAAAGGAAAACAATTGAGCTATAGTTTAATAATAAATGCTAATTTTCTATTTTTCAGTGGAAAATATACAAGTCAAGTCCTCTTTGTACTCCAAAAACTTAATAGATGATGTTTTGGTTTTCTTGTATCACGAGGCAAAATGTTGGTGACCGCTCCCCCGAGTTGGGATTTCCTCCTTGCAACTCCTCGTTGCAATCCTCCTTGCAACGGTTGAGATCAGCCGTTACAACATCCAACGGCTGATTTCAATTTCTTTATTTTTTTATTTTTTATTATGACCGTTGGATGTTGCAATAGTTGATCTCAGCCGTTGCAAAGAGGATTGCAAGGAGGGGATCCGAACTCCTCCCCCTAACCCCCCAAAAAAGTTGATCTTTGGCGATTAATTAATCAACAATGCTTGGTAGTCCGAATTTTCATGGCCCGAATAGCTCGAATGTCTCATAATGATATTGTTTTGGGGATAAAATGACATAACTTTGATACATTCGAGCCACTTGAGCCATACAAATTCGGGCTACTAAGCATTTTTCTTAATTAACAATTGAAGTGTTTTTCATGCCTTTTTTTATTTTTTATTATTTATAAACTTGTTAATTACTTTTTGCAACAATAAACAAATCAAAGTAGAAAAAGGAAATAAAAAATTTATAAAAAGTATTCATGTTGTCATGGTCTCCTTTTTTCAGTTGAAGTAATTCTAGAGTCATTTGGAGACTAGGGTTGCATTTGATTTGCTCTTTTTTTGTTTAATGCTAGCCAAGCAAATGCTCCCGTCTTGGACAACACGATTAATTTTTATTGTTGATCTTCCTACTTAAAATAATAATAATAATCGAGATCAAAAGGTCCAATTATTCAAAATATTTTCTTTGATATTTTGAGTTAATTAGCTTGATTTTCACTTAAAAGGTTTTTACCATTTTATCTCTGGTCGATTTCTGGGGCATAGCTTAAAATAATAATACTACCACTTTTGTTTGCCGAAAGAGAGTTTTATTGAGAATGGCTTGGAGAAGGTTTGGATGGAAACCTCAATAGGTTTGGTTTAGTGGGAGGACAGCCAACCAAATGACTTATAGTGTAAGAAAATAATTTTGGAAATATTAATTTAATGCAAATAACTAGTAATAAAAATAAAATATCAAGAAATTTCTTATAAAAATTTTGCAAAAGATAGAACAGATTGTCATCGAGGTCAACGTTTGAACATTGTATCTTTAATTCGAATAGAGTCAATTTTCATTAATTATTAAAATTTTCCAGCACTTACCACCCAAGAAGCCAAACATTCCAAACTTTTGGGTCCCTGAAAGTTTTCCCAATCATTAATTTCATGATCTCAGAATTAATTGAGATACGCGTAAACTGATCCAAACACTTGTTATAAAAAGTAAAATAAAATAAATTAAAATGATTTTGGTGGAGCGTTTGGTATTTCCATTTTTGGAAGTAAGAAATGTGTCTCGGGTGAACATTGACACTTTCGATCTTTGCATTTGAGTTGTAGGTCAGGACGCTCACATGCCAAGAAGTTTCCCGTGTTCTTCCAGCTGTCAAAGGAATTTTTGATGGTTACACAATTTTGCAAGGGCAGCAAAGGAAGTCTGATACCAAAATAAAGTGAGAATACTAACGTGTAAATCTTAATAGGTAGACTTATTATTCAAAAGATTATGTGATAATTAACAATATATTTCATCAAACATTATTAAAAAAAATGTTACTAATTTTTAATTTTCAGTGACAATTTGAAAATTTTATCACAAAAAACATCATTAATTATAAGTTTTAGCGACAGTTTAGAAAAATCGTCACAAAAAGTCATTAATTTTTAACTTTAGCAACAGTTTGAAAAATTCGTCACAGAAAAATATCATTAATTATAAATTTTAGTGACAAAAAGTCACTAATTATCAATTTTTAGTAACATGCAAAAATAGTCACAAAATATTATTTTTAGTGACGATTTTATTAGGACTAATTTTCAATAAGACTTAATGGGAGTTAAGTCCAATTATTAGGACATATTAGCAATTTATGGGGTTCTAATTTTTCACATAAATATGACAAGAGCCAACGATATCTCATTAACGTGATTTTTTATAGGTATGTTTTACTCAATATTTTCTAAAATGTGAATAGTTTAGATTATCGAATTGAACACTAAAATGAGCCCAATAAAATGTGCAATAGTTGTTGCAGCGCACCATGCGTAGCAGCAACCCTAAACTCTTTTTTTTTTTACATTGATCATTATTCTTAAGAAAAGGAAAGTTGTGTTATGTTTCACTGCAATTTGAGAAGTTTGTTTTTACACTATTTATTTAATTTTGAATTGAAAAACAAAAAACCTAAAAGGTTTAAAGAGCAAAAAATATTTTACCAAAATTATTCAATGATTCTCAATTTTTAGCCAAAGAAAGTTGTGTTATGCTTCAGCGCGATTTGAGAAGTTGGTTTTTACACTATTTATTTAATTTTGAATTGAAAAACAAAAAGCCTAATAAAAGGTTTAAAGAGCAAAAAATATTTTACCAAAATTATTCAATGATTCTCAATTTTTAGCCAAAAATTAGATTCTTATACGAAAATGCTTAGCGGATTCACCTTGTATTGTTTGATATTTATTCCTCTCATAAAAAGGTTTAAAAAATGTTTTTCATTTGAAAAATACAGTTTTTTTTAAAAAAAAATTGAAAAGAATTTTGAATGAAATTGATTAAACCTTCAATTCTTTTATAGTAATTTGCAATCAAAGATAAACAATTATTACATCACATAATGAAGTCAATTTTTTTTTTTTTTTTTCATATTAAATTGCATATGCAAATACATGGGGGGAGAGAATGCTTTTTAAAAGGGGTCTGAGTTGCCTCCAGCCTTGATGTAGGCTGGACTAAATTAAAGGGGGTTGATAAGGTCTTTGGACTCGCAAGTTTTATTTTGATAATTTAAATTATTTATATTATAAGAGTTTCTCGATATATTATATATAAAAAAAATTAAATTAATTTGATAGATATAATATGTTTAATTTATGGTGTTCGTTATTAAGAAAATAGATGGCTAATTTTAAAAAATACACTTGCTATTTATTTTTTTTTGGAGGTAAATGTGATAAATTAAATAGATTATAATTATTGAATCGATTTAATTTTTTATATAGATAATATACATGAATGACCTTACAAATAAACAATTTTGATCATAAAATGAAGCACATGATAGATCTCACAAGTCCAAGCAACTTTGGCTTTTCTTGGATTTATTGACTTTTTGACTTTTTTAAATTACACCACCTCTTTATTTTTTTACACATTTTTTCCCAAAAAAAAAAAAAATCAAAAAAATTAAAAAGACAACTTTTTACCTACTTCCCAAAATAATCCTAAATCAAGTCTAGCTTTTTTAAGCACTGGTTTGGGAAATTGGGTTGGGGTGAATTGGGGCTAAAATAGCCATAAAAAGACAAAATAAGTTTTTCAACTCAATAAGACAAAATATCATATCAAAATCACAATCGTTTCATTTTTTCTCTTACAAAAGTAAAAAAAAAGATAAAAAAACCTATATCCCAAACAAGGGTTTATAGCCCTAGATTAAAATAGCCAAAAAATTAAAAAGTTAAAAAGCTAATCCACATCCGAAACGAAGCCTTAATAAGATTAAAATACTAACTAAAACTAATATAAATAATATGAGGATATAATGATAAATAAAAAAAATATATGACAATATCAATTTTTCATCTATATAATTAATGAACTATTGATAAAAAAATGACTAAGTATTATATGAATTAAAACTTTAAAATGATATGATGTAATTATACCAAAAATTTTGAGATTTACTATTTTTTTTTTCAAATTTTGAAGGAGATCGGTGTAATTTATCTTATGTTTTGACCTATTTCGAAAAGTAGGTTAAAAGTTAATTTTTGGAATTTTTTTTAGCTTTTTTGTTTAAAAAAAAAAATCGTACAAAAAATAGAAAAATAATATGATTAAAAAAAACCAAAATACTAAGGTAGTGTTTGGTAACGTTTACGTTTTTTGTTTATGTCTACAAAAATTTTATAAACTGATTTTGGTTTATTTTTAGAAAAACATAAATTACAAACGCGTTTGGTTTGAATAAAATGTTTAAAAAATTTTAAAAACATAACCTAAAAAAATATATTTGTTCAGGCCTAAAATATTTATATTTATTTTTATTATTTTATAACAATGGTATCACACACATTAGAATTGAAAAAAATTAATTAAAAAAAAATTGAAAAAAAAATTTAATTGGAAAAAAATTAATTAAAAAAATAATTGAAAAAAAATTAATTAAAAAAATTAATTGAAAAAAAAATTAGTTGACAAAAAATTATTTGAAAAAAAAATATTTAAAAAAAATGAATTAAAAAATAATTGAAAAAAATTTAATTGGGTAAAAAAATATTTGAAAAAAAAATAATTGAAAATAAATTATTTGAAAAAAAAATTAATTAAAAAAAAATTAAAAACTGAAAACGTAAACTCATTTTTTCAGTTTACGTTTTTTCCTTAAATTTATAAACTGAGACAAACATTATAAACTAAAAAATTATCAAATAAGTTTTTATGACAGTTTTTAAAATTTTTGTAAATATAAACTAAAAACTTAAAACGAAATGGTTACCAAACATGCCCTAATAAATTAGCTTTTAATCTCATTGCCAAAGGAGACCCCAGTTTGCTCTTACCTGTGGGTTAGGATTTAAGATAACAACCAATTAGTTGTTTCGATATATGAGAAGTTATTTGGTAATTTTAAAGTAGGATAAATTATATTTTGTCCTTTTTATATTTGATCACTTTTTCACTTTAGTCTTTAAATTTTTTTAAATTTTTTTTATTTTGGCTATTCATGTTTCAAATAGGCCATTTTGGGAACAAGCTTATAAGCTAGCTTATATTTTAGTTAATTTATTTTGGATCACATTATCTCTCTACTTTTTGCACTTTTTTTCATAACAAATGAAAAAGCCAGATTACAAGCCAATTTCCAAAACAATCCAAAATTTTCTCAGTTTACTCTTAAAATTAATTTTTATTAAAAATTAGTCAAAAAATGATACATTGATAGTCAGGTGGAATAAAAATATTTTATTATATATAACATATCTGATATAAATTTAAATCCTAATATAATAATATATTTTTTATGTTATGTGATCGTTTTATGACATTTTTTTGTTTAATTTTGAAGAGAAATTACTTTTAGGAGTAAATGGAGAAAAATTTGTAACATAAAGGATTAAAGTAGAAAAAAATAAATTTTAAGGGCTAAAATAAAAAAGTAACCAAATATAAAGAGGACAAAGTGTAATTTACCCTTTAAAGTATTACTCCACGCAATTTATGTTAAAATACTTATCGTGTTGTCACCTTAGGAATTGTTTAAAATGATCTAAATAAATATATTTTTTTGATTTTTTATAAAATAATATAAAAAAATGAAATAATTCAAAAAAGAAAAAAAAAAGAAAAAAGAAAAAAGAAAAAAAACTACATAGATTATACCAAACAAGCTCTTGTCATACTAGTATTTTGTCCAAATATGAGGTCAATGTAATTTTATTTTTTAAAAATAAAGCATGCTGGCTAAGTTTTCTGTTGTGGCTTCTGTGAGAACCCGAGTGCATGACTTTGACCCCTCAATCAAGCATGACTTTAGGAGGTTTTTCCCAAACTAAGTCTCTTTTGTATGGTATTTTCCAAACTAGGCCTACTTTTGACGGATTTTCCAAACTAAGCTAAAGCGCTATTACAAATTGCGCTTTTACTATTAGGAGGCCAAAATTTGATGAATAGTGAAATCGCTATTCAGAATCGCGATTTTAATTAAGAAAACGTTTTTCTGAATAGCGCTTATAACATAAATTTTTTTTTCGGAATAAAACGCTATTTTAAATAGCGCTTCATTTGCGGATTAAGCTTTGTGAAGAAAACGCTATTCCGAATAGCGACTTCACTGTGCATCACCTTTGTAAATAAAACGCTATTTCAAATAGCGACTTCACTGTAACTAAATGAAAACGCTAATTGAAAAAGCGTTTTTAACACTCCTATAAAATACGAAGCCCCCCCTCATTTGCATTCACGTTTTTGACACTTAGGTTTTTTCGTCTCCTGCTCGATTTATCTGTCTCAAACAGACTCTCCATCTCTTATTCTCCTCCCTCTGCTCTTAGACTCACTCGATCTCGCTCTGCTTCGGCTCACTGTCGCTCTCGCTCTCGCTCTCCCTCTGCTCTCTGCTCTCACTCTCTGTCTCTGCTCTCTCACTCTCTCTGTGGTATGACAGTTAACCCTAAGTTTATGTATTTATTTTTTGTGTTTGTGAAAATGTGAATGTGTTTTAATTTGCTGTGAATGTTAGGGTTTTATATGTGAATTATTAAGTGTGTTAGGGTCCTAATGTGTTAGGGTTTTATCAGTGTGGTTATGAAATTAGGGTTTGGAAATCAGAAATCAGAAATGTGAATGCTTTTGAATTTGTGGAATTTTTTATGCTTTTGAATTTTTGGATGTTGCTTGTGAATTGAATATTTGGGTTTGGATTTTTTATGCTTTATCAGTGTGGTTATGAAATTAGGGTTCTAATGATAATTGTTGCTCGATATCAGATTGTTCACACATCCTTTTAGGATGATATTTTAGGGTTCACATTATTAAGGGTTCTAATGCTTGTGAATTTTTATGCTTTTGAATCATAAATCAGGTTTGGAATTTTTTTAATTTTTTGAATTTTTTAAATAAAACATAAATATGAGAATTGAGAATTGAAAATTGGAATTATGAAATTCATAAATCATAAATTCATATAATTGATAATTGTTAATGTCATATTATGAAAAAATTGAGAATTGAGAATTGAGAATTGAGAATTGAGAATTGAGAATTGAGAATTGAAATTATGAAATGTTTATATTTTGAAATTTGAAATCAAAAATTGGAATTTTGAAATTATCCTTGTGAATCAAAATGTCTATATTTTGAATTTTGAATAAACCAACCTATATTTGTTGAATTGGAAATTGTTTTTTTTTGCTTGTTAAGAGGAATTAAAAGGAAATTAGGGTTTGAAAAGTAATTTTTTTTAATTAAGAATCGTGATTAAAAAATCCGAAATTCATATAATTGATAATTGTTAATGTCATATTATGAAATTCATGTAATTGAAAATTGTTGAATTGAAATTATGAAATGTTTATATTTTGAAATTTGAAATCAGAAATTGGAATTTTGAAATTATGCTTGTGAGTTTTTTTTTTTTTTTTTGCTTGTTAAGAGGAATTAAAAGGAAATTAGGGTTTGAAATTAGGGTTTTAAAAGTAATTTTGTTTAATTAAGAATAAAATTAAAAAAATTGAAATTCATATAATTCATAATTGTTAATGTCATATTACGAAATTCATGTAATTGAGAATTGTTGAATTGGAATTATGAAATATCTATATTTTGAAATTTGAAATCAGAAATTGGAATTTTGAAATTATGCTTGTGAATCAAAATGTCTATATTTTTTGAATCAAATTATGCTTCAGAAATTGTTAATGTCTATATTTTTTGAATCAAAATATCTAATTTCTACTAAATGTAATTATTAAAAAAAATATATTTAATTTTGAATGTATTTTATTAAAAAAAATATTTGTATTTACTTCAAAATAATAAATGAAAAGATCATGTTCTCTCAAATAAAAGATCATGTTCTCTGAAATATTTAATTTTGACTCTATTTTATTCAAAAAAAATATTTTTATTGACTTCAAAATAATAAATGAAAATATCATGTTGTCTCAAAATATTGCTTCCATTTTGACTCTATTTTATTTAAATAAATAAATTTTGGTTTAATTTCGTTTGGTTTATTTCACTATATTTGGGGTCAGGCACCCAGAATATGATTAAAAAATTTAATGAGCTGAATTTGTAATACATATAATAGCATTATAGTACAAATTAAAATTTCCTCAGAAAACTTAAGAAAATTTGAAAAAGTTTTTGAAATGGGTATTGAACTAAGTGACTTATCGCCACTTCTGCTTTGTGACTGTCCACCACCATTGAAAAGGATAATCTAAACATTATGTTTTAATAATTTTTATTTTTATTTATATAATTAGAAGTCATTATTAGACTAGTTATAATATATGCATGAAAAGAGTCTTAAACTATTTTAATTAATAGTCCATAGCAATTTCGTAGGTAAGAAGGAAAAAAAAAAAAATGACACTTTGATGGGTAAGCCTGTGTTTCGAAATACCAAATAATTGGTACGGATGGCCCGATAGATTCACATGGATAACTATCCAAAATTTAGTCCATACATTTAACCACCAACTTCAATTTAATTCTCTCTAATTTTTGGCCATTATAAATTATCTCTCTAATTATTTTTTTGTTTTTGTATGTTTAAGAAAAAAAAGAAGTAAATAAATTAAATTTTTTTCTTACTTTTCAGAACGATCCAAAATGAGCCTTTTGTTTTAATTTTATAAGAAAGCCTCTATGACCTCTACAAAGTAGACGAGGGTTACTAGTTCACATAGGAAATAACTTTGTCATTAAGGTCCCTAATGGCACAAATTTGAGTAAATCAAATTAACTTATATTGTCCATAAATCTGAAGAATTGGATCACCAGTTTTAAAAAATTAATAACAATGTTTGCAACCTCTATTTTATATTGTCCAAATCAATCGCGTTCTTTCAACTCAATGGAAGAAATATTTAATTATCTACAAAACTTACACTATGATTTAAAATGTTTGTATGATTTGTCCAATTTTGTCCAGTCTCACTGCATAAGAAAAATACTTGATAGAATGAAGTGTTTTTTAAATGTGTGATATATCTGTCTACCTTATGAAAATACTAAAAAATAGATCAAATTAACAAAATACGTGTTTTTAAAATTGGTCCCGCTTACATGCGTACGATTAAATCATTGCCTAAATTAACGGTTGTGTAAAGTCATTATTATTTATTTATTTATTTATTTATTTTCAGTGAATGCCTTTTAAAAATTGATCATATTGAGGGAGGGATCATATGAAGTTATTGCTGCTATGTCATTCAAAATTTATTTTTCGCCACTAATTCAAAAGAATTAAGACAAGAAGTATACTTGTTGTGATGTTTTTTTTTTTTTAAATTAAGACAAGAGAGCAATAACAACAAAGAACATTCACGTAGAAAAGATAAGAGTCTTCACATAGAAAGTAAATAAAAACTCTACGTAGAGATGAAATCACAGCTGTTGTTTTATATGAATAAAAATAAGTGAGAAAAATGAGAAAATAAACAGTAATAATCAAATTGAGACACAAATATACAGTTGACAAAATATAAATTGAATTAATGTTTCACCTCTACAGTTCCTTCAACCCTGGAAAATATAAATTGACAAAAAATGAGAGGGTTGATTTTGATAGGAAAATGTCACTTATGATATAAATGTGACTTCTGGAAAATTTATTGTTCTTCTTTTAATGTTTATTTTAGAAGTAGAATTCGATATATATATTGTTGATATTTTAATGTTTATTGTTTCATTGAAGCAAGTATATGGCAACTGTTCCAATTATCTTCTACTGGGGGGAAACATAATTCGGGATCCCGATGAAGGTGTGTCATATGATGCTGAGCCGAAAGGGATATATGGGGTGCAACTTGGCACCACACTTGGCAATTTGGAGGAGATGTTTATGTCCAAGGTGGCAAGTTACGGGGAAACAGTCCGACTGATCTTCAAATGTAGATATCCTTATCGCCAGTGGCAAGCAACCAGCAAATACAAAATATTACCGATAAATGACGATGAGGCGTTGAACACCGTATTAAGTATCGGTGGAAGTTTCCAACCACCAAATTGTTTGGAAGTGTACATTGAGAAAGAGGTTGTACACAATCTTCCGAATATAACACAGATGGATTCTTATCCGTTCACTACATTGCTGACACATAGGATTGACACGACAGCGTTTCAGTCTCCTATGTATGAATCAAATGAATGTTATGCAGCTGGCTACACACAACAGATATTTCATGGCCATGGTGGAGAATCAAGTTCACGTGGTGGATACGAGACTGAATTTCACAATAACACCGAAGATGTGCCCACCTACAGCCATCATACCACTCCAGTTGAAGTTGCTGGTAATATGGCTGAAACGGTTAATTCTGTGCAGTTTGCTGACAGTGACATGTACGGTCCTGATGTCGCTGTAGACAATGATGAGAATGAAATGTATGATGAAGAAAATTTATTGGGCGGATCAGATGATGATGATGATAAAGAAGATGATGCCGACGCTCCCGTTGATATTCAAAATGCCCCCATTCCACCTAGACCTGAAATCCCTTTCTATGAAAACATTCACATGGGTAGTGATTTTGACATTAGTAACCGCGATGTCGTTCCCCGTAACCGAATCTGGAATGTTGAAAATCCAGAGTTCGACAAAGGGATGGTTTTCGTTGATAAGAAGCAACTCGTACATGCTATGAAATTGTACCATGCAACAAATAATCGGGAGTATAAAGTCGTAACCTCCAAGCGAGATATTTGAGTGTGTGCTTGCAAGCACGACTGTAGATGGTGGTTGCGTGCATCTCTTAGTAGGATACATGGTCTTTTTGAAATAAAGTAGTATAGGGGTCCTCACCATTGTTTATACCCACGAATGAACAGGGACCACACAAATATTAGCTCCAGTTACATTGCTTCTCATCTTTTGGGACAAGTTGCGATGAGTATACAAAATAAATGTTTACATTTATATACATATTTGTTTGTTTAAAGTGTTCACACCAAAATAATTTGACTCATAGGTATTGTCGTATGCAGAATGAACCTAATATGCCCATTAAGAATGTCATCGAAGATATAAAAAAGACCATGAACTATAGTATATCATACAAGAAGGCGTGGCATGCAAGGGCAAAGGCAATTAGAATGGTATTCGGAGATTGGGATGAATCATATAGGATGTTGCCTAAATTCATGTATGCATTACAAACATCTAATCCTGGCACCATCGTGCAATGGAAGCATAAATATACCAGAAGTACAACCATTATGCCCGTCTTCCACTTTGTTTTCTAATCTTTCAAACCCGTCATCAATGGATTCAGACATTGTAGGCCTGTTATAACCATAGACGGTACATTCTTATACGAGAAATACACTGGTGTGTTGCTTGTAGCAACGATTGTCGCTGCCAATGGCAAAGTATTACCACTTGCATTCGCTGTTGTCGACAGGGAGAGTTTGGAGTCTTGGTCGTTCTTCATTTTAAATATCAAGGAACATATTGTCATGGACCGACAGGGAGTGACTTTGATATCTGATCGAGCTGAGAGTATTTTAGCTGCTTTGAGGCGACATTGGCTGAATCCCTCGCTCCAATTTGTTGGATATCATCGGCACTGCCTTCGACATGTTTGTAGTAACTTTAACACTACGTTCAGAAATAAGGAGCTGAAACAACTTCTATGGAAAGCAGGGAGTGCTCATCAACGACGAAAGTGTAATGGTTACTTACAACAAATACAGGCTATTGACCAAGAAGCCATCAATTGGGTTTACAAGATGAATCCTGATGAGTGGGCCCTTTCGTATGACGGTGGACATCGGTGGGGGGTATTGACCATCAATGATGCAGAGTGCTTCAATAGCGTCTTGAAAGGTGCAAGGAACTTACCTATCTCAGCTATGGTTGAATTTACATTTCGGCGGCTCGTAAAATATTTTGACGAGATGGGAGCCCAAGCTGAAATAGATGTACGAAATGAGTTCCAATACCCTAGAGAGATGCAAAAAACTATTGAGGATGGCATCGCAAGGGCAAATACTTTCAAGTTGATATCATATGACAGGTTAGTTTGTAATATAAATTAAATTGTTGTTATTATGTTGTGAAGTTAAGTACACCTAAAAACATGAACTTGATTAGTTTCTATTACAATTTTCCGATAGGCCACGCCGCGTGTTTGAGGTGCAAACATCTTTTCGCTATGGACGAGGTCGCAATACACAAATTGTGCGGATGAATCAACCCACGTGCAGTTGTGGGAAATATGAGATACGACACTATCCATGTTCTCATATGCTCGCTGTAATGTGAATGCGGTGACAATCCATTCGAGTACGTTGATCTAGTATATAGGCTTCTTGTATACATGAGGGTTTGGAAAACTAAATTCAATCCAATACCGCATCAAGATTATTGGGCTGATCCGCAGTGGACCTTAATGCCTAATGTACTGCGTCTGCGAGAAGTAAAACGGGGTCGTGCATCTATGTCTCATATTCCGAATGAGATGGACATATCAGATAGGCGTTTGACCGCTCGTTGCAGTGAGTGCCAGCAGACAGGTCATGACAGGCGAACATGTCCAGCGCGACTTGGTCGATGAAGACTATGTAATACTTACATATTGTAATAGATCATTTTTTAATTCTTTATTTGTAATAGATCATTTTATTTTCTTTTGTAATTCATTATTTGTAAACGGGGTCGTAGCTGTAAATAGATCATTTTTTATTTGTAATAGATCATTTCTATTTTTTAATTCTTTATATATTGTAATTGTTTGATTTCCTTGATAAAATTTACAACTGACATACTAAACAAATAAATTAAACTAAATGACAATGCAAAAACATTTAACTATACCACATAGGCCTATGTTTTTTATTCTCTACTTGATTGAAAATGTCTATTACAAAATTTTATTTAAAATCACATAGTTCTTCTGCCATTTTAAGATTTTAATATTTCGACTGATACAAGCATTTTGTATATTTACAATTTATGAATTAGATGTACATAATTTACAAATTTTATACTTTATTGGAAAAAAAAAACATTACAAAATCAATAATGAAATTTTGTCAAATATGCCATAAATGTAATGAAGTTTTGTCAAAGATGTCAAAATCAATAATGAAGTTTTGTCAAATATGCCAAAATCAACAATGAAGTTTTGGAAAAAAAATTCTCATTCCATTTTTTTGCAAATATTTATGTACGAAAACTATCCACATGTTATTGGTCATTATTAAGCTTATGTAACTGAGACCGTAAAATGATTTTGTAAAAGATTTCTATATTAGTCCGAAGCATAGATAACGATAGGTTCTGTTGAATTGCTTATCATATTTAATGGCACATAATATGCAAAATTTAGATTTTTGTGAATTACTTCCATGTTAATGGCACACAAATTGATACTTTTAAAATAATCGACCACATTTATTTTTCAAGTTGTCATGTACGAAATAATTTGAGTTTAATTGTTATAGTTAAATTACATGCTCACCAATACAGCTTTTAAAAATGTATTTGTTTTTCAACTGTACAGGCTTCATGGCACATCTACCTGATGAGGTCCCCCTTTTGAGTCATCCACATCGAGCTGACAGTATATGGGAGGACCCGGTATGCAATAACATTTGTTGGACTTTACGCTTACAATAAAAATACCCTGCATTTTGTTTTATATTACGTGATAATGCTATAATTTAAACTACTCATTCTGTTATGCAGGACCAGGCACGCACCATGGTGGCATGCCGGCGGGGAGATTCCGGCCTGTGGGAGCGTCCATTGGACCATAGAGTCTTGCAGTGTCTACTACGCGCGGGATTCTATGGTGTATATCGTATAGGCCATATCAGACTGGACCACCCACTCATTACTGCTCTCGTCGAGAGGTGGCGCACAGAGACTCATACATTTTATTTCCCGACCGGTGAGGCCACCGTTACATTGCAGGACGTATTTGTCCTATACGGTCTACGGATTGATGGGCGAGCAGTTACTGGACCTGACCCATCATTGATAAGGGAGCAGTGGATAGCCCTATGTGCTGAGCTATTGGGAGTAGCACCTACACCTGCAGACTTACAGGCAGGTAGAGTGAGAGTGAGGTGGCTGTCTAAGCAGTTTCAGGGCCATCTTCCAGATCATGCTCTAGATGAGTTAGTACAGCAGTATACCCGAGCATATATTCTGTGGCTTATTGGGGGGGTACTTCTCCCTGATAAGTCACAGAACCTACTCAAGCTGATGTACTTGCCACTGTTGAGAGACATTGATGTGATCGGCCAGTACAGTTGGGGTGCCGCGGCTTTGGCATGCTTATATAGGATGCTATGTCGAGCAGCTCAGGTGGGTGCGAATCAGATCGGAGGACCCCTTGTCTTGCTACAGGTTAGTAAGAGTTTTATTACATGTCAATTCATATTGTATGGCATATATCAGTATTGTAATTGCGTTCAAACTATTGCAGATTTGGGCGTGGAAGAGATTGATTCGCATTGCCTCGTCTAGGCGGCAACTGGTTGCTCCTGGTGAGGTTCCCATCAGCCAGGGAGACATGCAGTTGCCGGCCGGACCTCGAGGTAGCCGGTGGAGGGTTGACATGGGCCACGAGGTCGTATCGACCCACGTGGTCGTCGTATATAGAGACCAGCTTGACCGGATGATAGACGGCGAGGTATCAAATTTAAATACCTAAATTTTAATTGTCATATGGAGTGTATATGTTCATGAGCGATTTTTAATAGACTTGTCGTTATTGTAGTTTATCTGGCAGCCTTATGCTGAGGTCCTCGATACACTCCCAGATGATTGCCGACTAGGTGAGGAGATATGGATGGCGAGAGTGCCACTCATTTGTTTTGACGTGGTTGAGTGGCATCTCCCTGATCGTGTCCTCCGACAGTTTGGTCGGGTCCAGTCCGTGCCGGATCGGTGTGACACCGAGTGGCGGTTGCATGTGACTGATAGACGTGGCCGAGCCAGCACTGACTGGAGTGTGCATCATATGCGATACATACAGTTGTGGGATGCCCGTCGCGGCACTATTGTACAGGCTGAGTGGAGCGATGGGGTCCTCCCCTCTCCCGACCCTTACATGTTGTGGTATCGGCGACATACACACCTACTTGTCAGTAATCCGAGCCACCTGTCTGAGGCCGGATATCATGGAGTTGGGCCTTCTCTCGAGGCATTGGTGAGTATCATAGTATGTGTCAGATAATTGTTAATATCATAATTGATTATTTTCAGTCAACTATAACCTAATATATCTGCTTTTTTGTTCAGGTGGTTCGAGTTGGGAGGTCATATCACTTGGTTGAGGGCGTCTTTTTCAGACGTGATGGACAGCTTGGTCTGCAGGCCCTTGTAGAGATCTGAGAGTTATTGTACGAGGGGATCCAGCATGCCCATTGGGTAGATCGTCTGCATTTTGGGGACTACGGTGTACACAGTGCAACAACTGCTCTAGACACATCAGTCCCGTCCACGTCAGTGCCTCCCACTTCAGCGCTAGCCACAGCAGGTCATTGGACTTCAGTCACCCCACCGCATGATACCCCATACATTTCTCCAGATTTCCCACATGTACATCTTACCTAGCATGCTGACCCTGACCCTGATTGGACACCGCCCGGTTCATGCATGATGTTGTTACCCCACCCACCCAGTTACCACCTGCTTTTCTGGGGAGTACTTCGACCGTGCCCCGGTTCATGCATGATGTTGTTACCCCACCCACCCAGTTACCACTTGCTTTTCTGGGGACTACTTCGATCGCGCCCATGAGTACACATGATGCAGTTCTCACTGACATCTCTCACGTTGACGATGAGGCCCATATTGAGCACCCCTCCAGAGCGCGAGGGAGAGGCCGAGGTTATGGTCATGGGGGACGTCGCGGCCGAGGTCGGGGTGCGGGCAGAGGCAGAGGTCGAGGTCCAGCTGCAGATCGTGATACAGTTGCACCAGATGAGGGAGTTTCACAGCTCACAGCAGTATCCGATCTGTAGGCACAGACAGGATCAGGGGCAGCAGATGCACGAGAAGGGGGGTCACACTCACAGGCTCCACAGGCAGTCAGTGGAGGGCCACATGCAGGGGAGGGAGTGCCAGATATTCAGAGAGTCTACCGTAGGAGACCGAGGAGGGAGGTCCACGATCGGGATTGTGAGACTAGGGGCAGGTTAGGGCATTAGCGGTTGTGATATGGACTGTATAGTTTTTTTTTTTTTTTTTGTGGTAATTGTTATAGTTTTTGTAAATCAAACTTGTACAGTTGATGTAAATGTGTCATACTTATTTATTCGCAATTATAATTTCACAATTTTTTATTCTTACTTATATTGATGAATCACACAAATCTCCTTCACATCTCTACCTCTCTCTCATTATTCGTAGTCTGTGCATTATTTATAGTAATTTACGATTTTTCCTCAATTTTACAAATTGAGACAACCATTTATAAAATTGAAGTTTAAATAAATTTGAAGAATTAAATTATAAATCCTAAACCCTAAAATAAAAATAAATAAGGTAGCGTTTGGTAACGTTTACGTTTTTTGTTTATGTTTAAAAAAAAAATTAAAAACTGATTTTTGTTTATTTTTAGAAAAACATAAATTACAAACGCGTTTGGTTTGAACAAAATGTTTAAACAACCCATAAAAATATAAAATAAAAAATATGTTTGTTCATGCCTAAAAAATATGTTTGTTCAAGCCTAAAAACAATTGAAATATCTCCCTTCATTGATAAGTCGTGGATAAGCATTACAAATTCATTACAACATAAATGGTTTGGTCATTCATCCAAATAATTTCATTCATTATCATCATCATCTGACATCTCAATATCAGATTCATACATAACATCTATGCTCCACGCGTAGCACTGGTGTGCATCATCCATTAACCCATCTTCGGCACGCTCATTTGCGGTCTTCATTAGTGAGGACCTTTGCAAACATTGGGTCATGTGATTAACTTCGTCGCGGATACGATGCAATGCCCTTTGCAACAACTGTGGAGTGTCAGTTGGCATACGCATGGCTAACCGGCTGCGAGGAAATTTAATATTAACTTCACGACATAACTCAACGAGAACGTTTGCTCGAGTTATGCGAAATTCCCACTCAGCTCTCATGGTATTGACGGTGGCACGTGAGTAACGCAAATTTGGATTTAATGGGTATTGAAATTCATCTCCATCTGCAACCCAATAGCGACCCATTGCTGAATATAGATCAACCACCATATATCTCATGATGATATCGCTCGAAATAGCTGTAAAACTTTTGTTGTGGTATGATGCGATATTTATACCATATATACACATGGTAGCTGTATGTATGAAATTATTGTAAACAACAATGACAACTATGCATCAGAGTTGTCACGTCAACTTTGATGACCTGAACAACTATGCATCAACTTGATAGGAGTTGTCACTTCGACTTTTATGAATTGCATAATTTATTGTTATTTGAAAACAAAAAGTAAAAAATTTGTGAAAAAGTATTTCAAGAAATTAATAAATACATGAAAATACAAAAAATGTACTGAATGCTTGTATTTTTTTAAATATTTTTGGTATTTAGTGAATTTTTAAAAGATTTTGTTTACAATTTTTTTACTTTTTAAGTGTATTATGTTAGGTGTGTCTAAAAAGTAAAAAAATTGCTTAACATATTAAAAAAATTCAATAAAAAAAAAACACGAAAATTAAGAAAGTAGAATTTTCTGAAAAATAAAAACAAGCAAGCTGATCAACCGACTAAACGTCTGAATTAGTCAAATTTCTCTGCCTGAAATTTTTTTAAAAAAATAAATGTGAAATTATAATTTAAAAATGCAAAACAAACACCACGCCCGTAAAATTGGGTAAAAATGTAATTGACAAATATAACTGAATACAGCCTGAATTTTGACTACAATATTGCATTGAAATATACTTACAATTTTAAGTACTAAAATATTTTAATTGATTATAATATTTTGTCTCAACCAATTTATGAGCATTTCCTGTTGGATCACATGCATGCCACTGACCTTATACAGTGCATTCAGTTGCCAGGACTCCACTTTTGTCAAGTCATGAACAAATCAAAGGCCTGTAGCATTAGCTATTGTGCCGCAGATGGTGTCAGCCTGGCTACTGTAAAAATGTAACTTTACCTTCTTTCAAATGGAAGTTGAAAATTAAGAGGTTGTTTGGGATGATCAAAATAAGTGTATTTTTTCTTCACATTACAATATTTTTCTACAATATATTTTTCTACCCATTGTTCAAACCACTTTTTCTACAATATTTTTTACTTTTATGTATTTATTAATTTGTTATTTTTTAACAAATTTTTTTACTTTTTAGGTGTATTGGAATGGTTATTAATTTATTGTTATTTTGTTCTAACACCCCGTCAAAATTTGTATGAATTGCATAATTCCAATGGGCACAGTAGGTAGGTATGTAACTTTGTGCAGCGATGCAGTGATGCATCTGACTTTGTGCAGTGAGACAGTGATGCATGTGACTTTGTGCAGTGATGCAGTGATGCATGTGACTTTCTGACTTTGCCATGCTTGTATATGTTGTGACTTTTTTCCTCACATTACGTGATGCATGTAACTTTCTGCAGCGCAACTTACATGCTTTGTTTTTTCCTCACATTTCAGAATTCATCTAAGTCACATTAATACGACTGTGAAAAGAAGCAGAAAATGCTATTATGTTGGTGAAAAAAACATGATGGACGGTTGTGTAATAACAATGAAAATGGGATGATTGTGAAGTTCATTAAGTGAAAATAAGATAAAATATAGGCTGCAAAGTTCCAATCGTGTTTACATATCAGGTGACCATTTTATTATTTTGGTGAAAAAAACAACGATAGTTTTGTAGGTCGAAGTGAGTTGGACGGTTGTGTATTTACTTGCACTCTGTTTCATAGTTGTTTATGAACATTATTACTTTAAAACAAAGAAAATTAAAGCCGTTGTTTCATTTTTTGATTTCATTTATAATTTTTTTAAAACACCTATATGTACTGAAATCGTCAATTCCAAGTGACTACTTACTGTATTACAAAAGTAAGCATGACAAAATAGTTTCATGTGGCGATGTGACAACTCACTGCATTTTGTTTTATTTGACAACTCACTGCTCGAATATGAAAGGATTGCATTGTGATTCTCTGGCCTACAATTATGATTTTATCTGACAACCACGTCTGTGACTACATCACAGGTACACAAAGTCACGGGTACTCAAAATTACATGAAATGAATAACATAAAATAATATCACGTGTATAACTTACTCCATAGTGCCCTAGCACGCATTATCGTCACCGGATCATCTCTAGTTAACCCCCACCATGATGTCTATAAATATCCCAGTATGATGTTTGTTGAAGTCATAACAATAGTAATATATCTACAATTACTATTATTATTAATTTTTTTATTTTATCAACAATGTCTTCAAGAGGTACAGGAAGTTCACGCCGGCAAAGAAATCCGAAAGTGTGGCTGCTACCTCCATTTACCTATGACTACAAGAGCGAAAAGTACTCGAGTCCGAAGGATTATTATGCTGGTATCCGAGCGGAATGGGCGTTCAGGGTAACGGAGCAAGAAGGATTGTATAATGATCTACGTAACTTTGGGGCACCGGTACCTCATCGTCGTTCATTGACCATGGCTAGACGAAATGTGAGTGACTATGAAAAAACAGTTAGCAGAATTAAGAAGGAGAACAATAGAATGTTGATGCGGAGATGTCGACATTTCATGCTTCAGCTAGCCACCGAAATGGCAGAAGCAAGCAACATAGATTTGTTAGTGACTGAGCGAAATAATGTCTTAAACAATGAAAAATATCTCTCTGACTACTACATGTCAGATGAGGAATAAGAAATCAAACACCGTTATCTTTTATATATGTTTGTATGTACGTTGTGTCGTATGTTCGTTACTGGAGTGTAAGACAATGTTGTTGTTCATCTAACGTACGGATGTATTTCAAATATTTGTTTTATGAACCTGAAGTTTATGAAATAACTACATTTATAGTAATTTACAGTTATTAGTTCATGACTTTCTTTATTGAATTGCAATGAGTTAATGAATGTTCTGGATTAATGAATGGATTAATGTATGTTCAATTATGTGAATACTTAAAACACATAAAACAGAACAGGTAGCTTGGTGAAAAGGTTCCCTTAACTGGGGCTGCTGAAATAGGGATCAATTTACAAAGAATTTCAATCTCCATCAGGAAAGAAGAAAGAGTCGCCTTCCAATTCCTGAAAGTCCAGTAAAAATGATGACTCTGGTAATGAATGAGGGGTTGACAGAAAACTAAACTCGGTGAAACGAACTACCGCCTTCAATAACACATAAAATAGAAGAGGTAGGTCGGTGAAAAGCTTCCTATAACTGGGCCTCGTCAAATACGAATCCTCTACGTAAAGAATTTCAATATCCATCAGGAAACAACAAAGAGTTGCATTCTAATTCCTGGAAGTCCAGTAAAAATGATGACTCTGGTAAGGAATGGGGGGTTGACATAAAACTAAACTTCAGGGGGTGGACAAACAAGCTCAAAACCAAGTGGTTAGTCCAGTTGGGGGACTAATAAAGTTCAGACAAACGAACTACCGCCTTCAATAACACATAAAACAGAATAGGTAGCTTGGTGAAAAGCTTCCCTTAACTGCGCCTCGTTAAATAGGGATCCTCTACGTAAAGAATTTCAATCTCCATCAGGAAAGAAGAAAGAGTCATCTTCCAATTCTTGTAAGTCCAGTACAAATGATGACTCTGGTAAGGAATGGGGGGTTGACGGAAAACTAAATTTCGGGGGCTGGACAAACAAGCTCAAACCCAAGTGGTTGGTCCAGTTGGGGGACTAAGTTTAAAACCCAATTGGTTTTACTTGATTTGGTTGGGATGAATCACTATTTAGAATTAATTATACCCAAATAGATTGTTTTTTGCACCTTTTTCAAGAAATTGACGATTCTCTTAGTATAAAAACTAGAATTGTAATCAGTTCTAATGACGCTGATTTGTTAATTTTCGGATTTATACCCAAAGAGAACAATACTTCCGAAATTACTGTGTAACACCAGTTTTCCAGACAGATTTGAATGCACTAGTTTTATGGACAGATTTGAATGCACCATGATATTCACAAACATTGGTGGCCAAGTACTCCTACCTAACCCACGTTTCACTCACAAGATCCACCATTATTTTAAAGTTGATTTCAAAAGTTGAGATTGTAAATGTTTCCCAAAATATTACAAATCGAATATTCAAAAGTTGATTTTAAAATAATTCCAAATGACAATAGAAATTCAAATAGTCATACTTTTCCGTTGATAGAAATAGTAGGTCGTAACAACGAATGATGCATAGCTAAGTAAAACACAACATTGCCTACATAAGCTTCATTTTTTCAAACATTGAGTAGTCAAATCATGGAGAGACTTGTCATTGCGATGTCATGTGACCTGGTGCACAGGCTTTGGTTTTCTCGATATTTTGCTCGATTATTTGATACACAGTGACAACTCATCTCTTATTGATATATGTGGGATTCTCAATTCAGAAAGTCACATGGCAACAATGAATTCATTGATTTACCTTACAGTGAGCATGCTCTTATTTTGTCCGTATATGCAGATGGATTGTCAAGTCATGTGACTTGGTGCACAGGCTTTGGTTTTCTCGATTTTTTGCCCGGTTTTCTCGTATATGCAGAAAGTCACATGGCAACAGTGAATTCACTGCTTTACCTTACAGTGAGCATGCCCTTATTTTGTCCGTATATGCAGATGGATTGTCAAGTCATGTGACTTGGTGCACAGGCTTTGGTCAAGTTGATTTTTTGCTCGATTTGTTTATTACAGTGACAACTCATCTCTTATTGCTATATGTGGGATTCTCAATTCAGAAACTCACATGGCAACAGTGAATTCACTGATTTACCTTACAGTCAGCATGCCCTTATTTTGTCCGTATATGCAGATGGATTGTGAAGTCATGTGACTTGGTGCACATGCTTTGGTTTTCTTGATTTTTTGCTCAATTTTTTTATTACAGTGACAACTCATCTCTTATTGATATATGTGGGATTCTCAATTCAGAAAGTCACATGGCAACAGTGAATTCACTGATTTACCTTACAGTGAGCATGCCCTTACTTTGTCGGTATATGCAGATGGATTGTCAAGTCACCTGACTTGGTACACAGTATTTGCTTTACTCTATTTTTTCATTCTAGTGACAACTCATACCTTGTTCGTATATGTAACGACCCTCGTTACCGATTACTGAATTATATACTGATTATCGCTAAATTGAATTGATAACGATTGATCATTGAATTAATTGAAGTACTGAATAGACCGATTGAAATTGGAATTGAAATTGAATAAGTTTAATTATTGAATTGCACATTGCATCTGATTGATTGCCTGTTTGAATTTGTGTGTTTAAATTGCTAATTGAAGGCCTTATCGGCGGCCGAATTAGGAATCGTTTAGTGTTTTGTAATCAGCATGATTTATGTGATTTAATGATATAATTATCTGAAAATTGATTAGGGATGATTAAATTGATTGAATTAGATTAATTTAAGTCTAAATTACTAGAATTGCCTTAATTACCAATGAACCACTTAGTGGACCCTTTTGTTTATTAATTATTGGTGCCTTATACTTGATCAAAACAATTCTTCATCAGCCATTTCCTTCTCCTTAGCCGACCATAGAAGTGAATAGAGGGAGAGTGAGAGAACTTAGTTCACCTTGAAGAATTACTTGAAGATTGAAGTGTAGTTGCATAAGTTGATCTCCTAGGCTCTAAATTGAAGACTTAGTAAGGTAATTGGACCTCTCATTGTTGTCCTTAAGGTTTATTCTTGCATGCTCCATGTTTAATTAGAGAGCTAAGACATGAATTTGTTCATAATTGTTGAGTTAGAGCTCCATTCTTGCATGCATGTTTGAATTTGTTGATTCTTGAGGTTGAATTCATGGTCCATTGGTACATGCAAGCTCATATTCATATTAAGCCCATGTTTTCATTTCATTTGCCAACTATTGAGCTCCTTGGAGCAAGATTTGAAGATTGATTTGGTTTAAAAACTCATGCATTACATGTTTACTAATTGTTCTTGAAAATGGTTTGAAAATTGGCTTTAATTGACCAACTCTTGGGCCTTGCATGTGCAAATTAGCTTTTAAAACTTGTAGTATATTGAGTTTAAAGTGTTTTCCCAGATTTTGGGCCCAAGAGGTTGAGTTTTGGATGGTTGAATACTTGGTTCGAACTTGGGAGACAAATCTGGAAATTCCAGATTTGGCTTCCTCGCTCGAGCGAGCCCTTTGTTTTTGCAATCTCGCTCGAGCGAGCATCGAGCGACCATCGCGCGTAAAAATTGAGCAACCAGTACTTTCACTGTTCATGCAGATCGCTCGAGCGAAGGATTTCTCGCTCGAGCGAAGCCTTTGATTTTGGAAGTTCGCTCGAGCGAAGGAAGGCTCGCTCGAGCGAGGTGCCTATTTTCAGCAACTTTTGAAAAATGCCTTCCAAGTGTAATTTTGCATCCTCATCTCATCCTAGGCATTCTTAGGCCTAGTTTAAGGCATCTTATTGAGGATTTAGACATAGAACCACACCGAGGAAATTTAGGGATTTAATTAACATCCTTTCCAACTGTAAACTTAGTGTGTGTTCAATTGTTTAATTGTTTAGGGTTGGCTCTCGGGGACACGCTCTAGCTGCTAATAGCCCAATCTCTGTGAGTAACAGATTGTGTAAAGATATGTTCAAAATGATTATCTTTTGAATACTGAACTGAAATGTTTATTGAACTGATATTGTTTATTGAATGAATGTATGTCCTGTATTTCGAATTGTATTGTGGCATCCTTAGCACCCATTGTTATTGACTGATACAGAGCTCTGTCGGTTTCCTCGTGGAACCATATCGTTATTGATTGATGGCCATCACTATTGTTGGGTCTGTTAAGGCCCGGTCCTTTTGGACCTATTGTTTATAGGCTAATGGATGTACCACATATGACTGATTGATTGAAATACTGATTGATCGAAATACTGATTGATTGGAATATTGAAAGATTGAAATACTGCTAAATGAATTGATTTCATTACTGTAAGGACATTCATTCATAACCTCTTTACACGTTATGTTATTCACTGGGCTTTAGCTCACTGTTTATATATATATGTAGGTTCTCAGCAGCCAGACCGGAGCTAGGAGCGTGGGATTGGTCCCCAGTTTTGTCAAGCCAGCCTATGTGCCTCACTGCGAGGTTCCGTGTTGCCATGCTATGGCTTTGGGGTCTTTTGTATCTCCCCCGTCTGTCTCACTGTTTTGTACTGTTGTGGGACTATTGTATAGACTGTCACTGTTTACTGTACTGTCCTAGGGGTTAAGTCCCTGTTTTCACCGACTGTTATGGATATGTATATAAATGTATGCCGTATTGTACTGTACTGTTTTATGTGCATGTGAATGAAAAACTTTTTGGCATACAGATTGTCACCGCTCATTGGACACTATTCATTTATTGTTTTGGCTTCCGCCAGGCCCTGAACTCTGTTATATTGTATGATTGTTAAGCAGGCCTTTGGTAATCACGGATTACTGGCCAGTTACGGTGCTAAACCCATAGGGCCGGGTTTGGGTCGTGACAGAGTGGTATCAGAGCGATACTTAACCACGAGTTATACCGCACACACGTGTTCAAATGAGCTATAGGGTGTCCTAGAAAAGTGATTAGGACATTGCATTAACATGAAAAATGTGTGCTTATGATTGATTGGATATATGTGAAAATGTTAAACTGTTCAATTGTACAACCGTTTATAATGATAACTGTCATAACTGCTTTATAGTGAAATGGATAATGCAAATGAAACCGAAGCATCATCCTCTGAGGCCAGAATGGCCAGACTTGAACAAATGATGGGACTGGTAATTGAAAGACTGGACCGACAACAGAACCAACAGCCACCTCCTCCTCCTCCGGTTCAGCCGGAACAGAATGCACCAAATGTACAGAATGTGAATGCTAATGAGGTGGACATTATTGCGTTGACTCATAAGTTCAGCAAGATGAAACCGCCGTCCTTTCAGGGAGGCTTAGAACCGCTAAAGGCTGAAGCATGGGTCCTTGAAACCGAAAAGTTATTTGAGGTGTTTCCGTGCTCAGAAGCACACAAGGTATTGTTAGCCACCTTTACACTACAGGAAGAAGCTAGAAGGTGGTGGATGTTGACTCGTGATGCAAACACCGTAGTGACTTGGGCTCAGTTCAAGGAGTCCTTCTTTGAAAAATATTTTCCCCAGTGCATCAGGGACAGAAAAGTAACTGAGTTTGAACAGTTGAGACAGGGCAAAACGTCTGTTGCCGAGTATGAGAAGCAATTTACCGAACTTGCTAGGTATGCACCACACATGGTGGATACCGATTACAAGAAGGCCAGGAGATTTGAAGGCGGCCTTAGTGTTGCTATACAGGACCGCATAAATGTTTTGAAAATGCCAACTTATGTGGGTGTTCTCGACCGGGCATTGATGGCCGAGTCAAATATTGCAGCAGTGAAACAGTCTGAAACACCAACCACTGAGTGGCAAGGAAAAAGGCAAGGTTTTAAGTTTAAGAAAGGCAAGCATAACTCTGCAAACAAGAAACAGAATACGGGGTCGATGACTAGCCCCAGCCAAGGGAGTGGGTTCACTCCACCCTGTTCTATATGTGGCAACAAGCACAAAGGGGTTTGCTATCAGATTTCTGGAGCTTGTTTCAAGTGTGGCAAGGTGGGCCACAGGATTAAAGACTGCCCCTCTAACCCGCAATCAAGTAGTAAAGCTGCACCAAGCGCAGCAGCATCAACTGCAACACCAAAACCGAATCCCAAAGCTACCGGGAAAGAGCCTATGAGGCAGGGCCGAGTATTTGCCCTAGTACCGGGAGATGTTCAGAACACTGAGACTGTTGTGTCAGGTATCCTCTCTATTTGTACTCAGAATGCATATGTATTGATTGATTCGGGGTCTACACATTCTTATGTGTCGCATGCTTTTTCGCGTAAATTGAATAGACCCTTAGAACCTATGAATTACTTGTTAGCTGTATCATCACCTGTTGGGGGATCCATGACATGTGCATATATGTATCCTGCTTGTGAGATTATTGTTGGGGATATGCATCTGTTTATTGATTTACTGCCGTTGAATATTGATCATTTTGATGTGATATTGGGGATGGATTGGTTACAAAAATATCATGCTACTATCGATTGTGTGACCAAGCAAGTTATTTTCCGTCCACCTGGTTTGCCTGAATTTGTATTTAATGGAATTGGAGTAGTACCTCCCCCGTACTTGATTTCTTCTGTGAAAGCCATGAAACTGATTAGAAAGGGGTGTGAAGGGTATTTCTGTTCTGTACTGACTGTATCTGCTACTGATAATGTTAAAACTGATGTGAATTGTATTCCTATAGTCAGAGAATTCCCAGATGTATTTCCAGATGATCTACCAGGGGATTTGATTGACAGGGAGATTGAGTTTACTGTTGATGTAGTACCGGGTACACAGCCGTTATCTAAAGCTCCCTACAGAATGGCTCCAACTGAACTGAAAGAATTGAAAGTACAATTGCAGGAACTGCTGGACAAGAAGTTTATCAGGCCTAGTACTTCACCGTGGGGTGCTCCTGTTTTATTTGTGAAGAAGAAAGATGGCTCATTGAGACTGTGCATTGATTATCGCGAACTGAACAAGGTAACTGTGAAAAATAAATATCCATTGCCGCGTATTGATGATTTGTTTGATCAGTTACAGGGTGCACAAGTGTTTTCCAAGATTGATCTTAGATCGGGGTATCACCAACTGAAGGTAAAACCGGAAGACATTGATAAAACTGCTTTTAGAACGAGGTATGGCCACTATGAATTTTTAGTTATGCTGTTCGGAGTCACGAATGCCCCAGCTGCATTTATGGACCTCATGAACAGGATTTTTAAACCATACCTTGATGATTTCATTGTGGTATTCATTGATGACATATTGATATATTCTAAGACTGTAGAAGAACATGAACAACATCTGAGACTTGCCCTACAAACCTTAAGAGAACAGAAACTGTATGGTAAACTGTCTAAATGTGAATTTTGGCTTGATCATGTGATGTTTTTGGGACATGTTGTTAGCAAAGATGGAATTTCTGTTGACCCGCAGAAAATTGAAGCTGTAGTAAGCTGGCCTAGACCAACCAATGTGACTGAAGTCCGAAGCTTTTTGGGACTAGCCGGGTATTACAGAAGATTTGTCAAAGATTTCTCCAAAATTGCCTTACCACTGACACAGTTGACACGGAAGGGGATATCATTTGACTGGACTGACCAAAGGGAATCAGCATTCCAAGAATTGAAAACTAGACTTGTGCCTGCACCAATTCTGACTCTACCTACAAGTACGGATGGTTACACTATATTTAGTGATGCTTCTCATAAGGGTTTGGGATGTGTTTTAATGCAGAATGGGAGAGTTATTGCTTATGCTTCCCGACAGTTGAGACCGCATGAAAAGAATTACCCAACCCATGATCTTGAACTTGCTGCAGTAGTATTTGCATTGAAAATCTGGCGTCACTATTTGTATGGAGCAACATGTGAAGTGTACACCGACCACAAGAGCCTGAAGTACTTTTTCACTCAGAAAGAACTGAATATGAGACAGCGGAGATGGCTTGAACTGATCAAAGATTATGACTTACAGATTTTATACCATCCGGGAAAAGCCAACACCGTTGCCGACGCATTGAGCCGAAAGTCAATTGCCAACTTAGCTTGTTTGCTTACCGGACAGAAAGAGCTGCTTTGTGACCTTGAAAAGTCTGAAATTGAAATTGTTTTGAAAGAACAAGGTGGAACCTTAGCTGCTATTTCTGCTCAACCAGCTTTGATCGAAGAAATTAAAGAAAAACAGCAACTGGATGATTACTTGAAGAAAATCATTGAAGAAAGGGATTCAAAACCGAAACCGGGATTTAAATTTGACAACAATGTACTGAAATTTCAAGACAGACTGTGTGTACCAAATGATTCTGAATTGAAAAGAAGAGTTCTGCAAGAAAGCCACAGTTCGAAGTTTTCGATTCACCCGGGGAATACGAAAATGTATCAAGACTTGAAACAGAATTTTTGGTGGCCAGGAATAAAGAGGGAAATTGCCGACTTTGTGTCCAAGTGTCTTCATTGCCAACAAGTCAAAGTTGAACATCAACGACCTGCTGGATTACTGCAACCTTTATCCATACCAGAGTGGAAATGGGAGCATATCACGATGGATTTCATTGTTGGATTACCTCGCTCCAGGAAAGGTATGGACTCTATTTGGGTTATTGTTGATAGACTGACTAAATCTGCACACTTCCTACCTGTCAAGACAATTTATAATGCGGACAGATTGGCTGTTATCTATATTGATGAAATTGTTAGACTGCATGGAGTGCCTGTATCTATTGTTTCTGACAGGGATTCAAAGTTTACATCGAGGTTCTGGCAGAGCCTACAGACTGCATTGGGTACTGAATTGAGGCTGAGTAGTGCCTATCATCCTCAGACAGATGGACAGTCAGAAAGGACCATCCAAACTTTAGAGGATCTACTGAGAATGTGTGTCCTTGACTTTCAAGGAAATTGGGAAAGTCATTTGCCATTAGCTGAATTCGCCTACAACAACAGCTACCATTCGAGTATTGGTATGGCGCCTTTCGAGGCATTGTATGGCAGAAAGTGTAGATCTCCGATTTGCTGGGCAGAAGTTGGAGATGGGCCGTTGGTTGGGCCCGAAATTGTTTATGAAACGACTGAAAAGGTAAAACTGATACAGCAAAGATTGAAAACTGCACAGAGTAGACAGAAAAGCTATGCTGATGTCAGAAGACGAGACAGAGAGTATGAAGTAGGTGATCACGTGTTTGTGAAAGTGACACCAATGAAAGGCCAAACTCGTTTTGGAGTCAAAGGCAAGTTAGCGCCGCGGTATGTCGGACCGTATCAGATCATTGAGAAAATCAATCCGGTGGCGTATCAAGTTGCACTTCCTCCTGAAATGGAGCATATGCATAATGTCTTCCACATTTCGATGTTGAGAGACTATCTTCGAGATCCGTTCCATGTGATTGAGCCTACTCGGATAGTGTTGAGTGATGACTACACTTATGAGGAACGGCCTATACAGATTGTGAACCGACGGATCAAGAAACTGAGGAACAAAGAGATTCCGTTAGTGAAAGTTGACTGGCAGAATCATGGTGGTGTGTATGCCACTTGGGAAAGGGAAGATGACATGATGAGAAGATATCCTGATTTGTTCCCATTGGATCCTGCCTTCTTTCAGAATGAAGGTAACTCGAGTTTAGAGGACTAAACTCCTTATAAGGAGGGGAGACTGTAACGACCCTCGTTACCGATTATTGAATTATATACTGATTATCGCTAAATTGAATTGATAACGATTGATCATTGAATTAATTGAAGTACTGAATAGACCGATTGAAATTGGAATTGAAATTGAATAAGTTTAATTATTGAATTGCACATTGCATCTGATTGATTGCCTGTTTGAATTTGTGTGTTTAAATTGCTAATTGAAGGCCTTATCGGCGGCCGAATTAGGAATCGTTTAGTGTTTTGTAATCAGCATGATTTATGTGATTTAATGATATAATTATCTGAAAATTGATTAGGGATGATTAAATTGATTGAATTAGATTAATTTAAGTCTAAATTACTAGAATTGCCTTAATTACCAATGAACCACTTAGTGGACCCTTTTGTTTATTAATTATTGGTGCCTTATACTTGATCAAAACAATTCTTCATCAGCCATTTCCTTCTCCTTAGCCGACCATAGAAGTGAATAGAGGGAGAGTGAGAGAACTTAGTTCACCTTGAAGAATTACTTGAAGATTGAAGTGTAGTTGCATAAGTTGATCTCCTAGGCTCTAAATTGAAGACTTAGTAAGGTAATTGGACCTCTCATTGTTGTCCTTAAGGTTTATTCTTGCATGCTCCATGTTTAATTAGAGAGCTAAGACATGAATTTGTTCATAATTGTTGAGTTAGAGCTCCATTCTTGCATGCATGTTTGAATTTGTTGATTCTTGAGGTTGAATTCATGGTCCATTGGTACATGCAAGCTCATATTCATATTAAGCCCATGTTTTCATTTCATTTGCCAACTATTGAGCTCCTTGGAGCAAGATTTGAAGATTGATTTGGTTTAAAAACTCATGCATTACATGTTTACTAATTGTTCTTGAAAATGGTTTGAAAATTGGCTTTAATTGACCAACTCTTGGGCCTTGCATGTGCAAATTAGCTTTTAAAACTTGTAGTATATTGAGTTTAAAGTGTTTTCCCAGATTTTGGGCCCAAGAGGTTGAGTTTTGGATGGTTGAATACTTGGTTCGAACTTGGGAGACAAATCTGGAAATTCCAGATTTGGCTTCCTCGCTCGAGCGAGCCCTTTGTTTTTGCAATCTCGCTCGAGCGAGCATCGAGCGACCATCGCGCGTAAAAATTGAGCAACCAGTACTTTCACTGTTCATGCAGATCGCTCGAGCGAAGGATTTCTCGCTCGAGCGAAGCCTTTGATTTTGGAAGTTCGCTCGAGCGAAGGAAGGCTCGCTCGAGCGAGGTGCCTATTTTCAGCAACTTTTGAAAAATGCCTTCCAAGTGTAATTTTGCATCCTCATCTCATCCTAGGCATTCTTAGGCCTAGTTTAAGGCATCTTATTGAGGATTTAGACATAGAACCACACCGAGGAAATTTAGGGATTTAATTAACATCCTTTCCAACTGTAAACTTAGTGTGTGTTCAATTGTTTAATTGTTTAGGGTTGGCTCTCGGGGACACGCTCTAGCTGCTAATAGCCCAATCTCTGTGAGTAACAGATTGTGTAAAGATATGTTCAAAATGATTATCTTTTGAATACTGAACTGAAATGTTTATTGAACTGATATTGTTTATTGAATGAATGTATGTCCTGTATTTCGAATTGTATTGTGGCATCCTTAGCACCCATTGTTATTGACTGATACAGAGCTCTGTCGGTTTCCTCGTGGAACCATATCGTTATTGATTGATGGCCATCACTATTGTTGGGTCTGTTAAGGCCCGGTCCTTTTGGACCTATTGTTTATAGGCTAATGGATGTACCACATATGACTGATTGATTGAAATACTGATTGATCGAAATACTGATTGATTGGAATATTGAAAGATTGAAATACTGCTAAATGAATTGATTTCATTACTGTAAGGACATTCATTCATAACCTCTTTACACGTTATGTTATTCACTGGGCTTTAGCTCACTGTTTATATATATATGTAGGTTCTCAGCAGCCAGACCGGAGCTAGGAGCGTGGGATTGGTCCCCAGTTTTGTCAAGCCAGCCTATGTGCCTCACTGCGAGGTTCCGTGTTGCCATGCTATGGCTTTGGGGTCTTTTGTATCTCCCCCGTCTGTCTCACTGTTTTGTACTGTTGTGGGACTATTGTATAGACTGTTACTGTTTACTGTACTGTCCTAGGGGTTAAGTCCCTGTTTTCACCGACTGTTATGGATATGTATATAAATGTATGCCGTATTGTACTGTACTGTTTTATGTGCATGTGAATGAAAAACTTTTTGGCATACAGATTGTCACAGCTCATTGGACACTATTCATTTATTGTTTTGGCTTCCGCCAGGCCCTGAACTCTGTTATATTGTATGATTGTTAAGCAGGCCTTTGGTAATCACGGATTACTGGCCAGTTACGGTGCTAAACCCATAGGGCTGGGTTTGGGTCGTGACAGTATATGTGGGATTATCATGCAGAGGCATCTTCTTAAAGCCGTTCATAACCAACTATATAAACAACTAAAGGTGAAGACACAACCTTATAACTCATTTCGCCCTACGAAATTATCATTCATTTGTTTTAAAAAATTAGCATGGCTACATGGTTCATAGGAGGGAGTGGGAATCGCAGAGGTGGTAGGAACTTGCAAAGGGGTGACAGTTCACGACGAGGAGGGGGAAGAGGAAGTGGCAATGCTGAAGATGAAACACCATTTGCTTTGTTAGATGCCTCTTGTGCTTATCATGATAGGTTTGGGAAGCAACATTTTGTCATGCCCAAGTACTATCGAGATCTATGTGGTTTGGTGGAGGAGCCATCAGATAATCAAACAGGATATAGTTTAGCAAACGCTAGACTTCTAAAGTGGCCCGCACTATTTATAGAGCAAGTGCAAATGGAAAGATTATGTCGGGAAAATCGACTGAAGGTGCCAAAAGCACGTTCTGTTGAGATCCAAAAGGAAGATCCTGATAATGTTGATCGACTATGTGAAAGACTACAACGTGAGATTTCTCAAATGCGTCGTAGGTTAGCCCGCGATATGCAGCTATACATAGTTAAAAAGGATGTCCAAAAGAACAGAATAGAACCAAATGTTGCGGCTATCAAGGGTATCATGGAGGATCCTGAGCTTGTCTCTGACGCTGAGCTTTCGGATTATTCAGACTCTAAGCCACCTGCCGATTTAAGCGCGAATTAGGTGTTAATTTCTACACTTCGGCAATATTAGGTCATGCATTAATATGTAATGTCTGTGTTAGAGTAAGTATAACTGTTATGTTATGTTTATGTTTATGTTTATGTATTGTGTCTGTCAAATGTTGCGGCTATTAATATGCAATATTAGGTCATGAATTAGGTGTTTGTCTGTCTAACTGTTATGTTTATGTATTGTGTGTTCAGTTCAGGGTGTCCAGGATGTATGTAATGTGTGTTCAGTTCATGGTGTCCAGAATGTATTTTTGTGGGAGAATTATGTCTGTACTACCTATTGTAGACACCCCATTTTTGACCGACCTTAAGACTCAGACGTCATCAATTGAGCGCTTGGTGATGTTTCATATTGTGCTCGTTCTGAGGTTGCGGAGTCCCGGCTACGAGCCTTGCCTCCGGACTTCCGGACTCTTTTGTGCTTCGCCTCGGTTTGCGAACCAGGCTCCGTTTTCTCTGTTTTCTCTTCCCAAAGGAAGGGAGAGGTCTAGTAGATCATCTCTCAGTGGCCGTAGGCTACGTTTCGTGGTCGTAGGCCATTTTTCCCATTTTGGAGCCCAGTTCCCGGTTTTCGGAGCCGTCAAGCCGTGTGCCTCGATTCGGGACTGCCTAACCATCTCCGATTGCCCCCGTTTTTGGCATGCATCCTATTTACTCCCTTTTGAGAGACATTGGGGTCCGAGAGACCAACTTCGTGGTCGAACACCACTCCCGGTGCCTAACAGCCCACTTTCGGGGTCCCGAACTGCGTGTTTCGGCTCCCGAACCTTCATTCTACATTTTTGGGCTCCGACCCGAACTTGAGATAGTCATATTTTGAGGTCTTTTTCATGTTTTATTAAGGACCTTTTGTTGTTTGACATCTCCATATACCACTTGCTTCTTTACCCCTCGTTTTTTCCCTTTTCTTGCACGGTACTTTAGGCGTACTTGTGGGCTGTGTTGGACTTGGTCGTAAACTACAAAGTGTCTTATTTTGAGCCCCTCTTCAACTTTGTTGAAGGGCTCTCGGCCATTTGGGACCCGCAGCTATCACTTGCCCCTTTACCTCACCCTTTTGGCCTTTTTGGGGGGAATTTTGAATCCGAAATTCCCCCCCCTTTTTCCCCCCTCTTTTTCACCTCATTTGCCTATATATACAGCCCCTCCCCAGCTGGTTTAAAGGTTACAAAAAATCTGATTTGGGAGCTCCTCCATACAATCTCTCTCTCTCTATATTCTAACCTTAAAACTCCAAGTTCCTACACCCATTTCTTCACCACCACCAAGCATCACCACCACTACTCCATTCCGGCAGATAGGAGTGGCTTTCCAGCAGCTTAGAGGCAACATTTTTCAGTCTTAGAGGCAGCAAAGGTTGGGTCTTCAAGGGTGAGCACTCTTCTCCCTCTTTCTAGTTCATTTTTGCCTCATTTTTTTAGCCTTTTTACTTGCTGTTTTGAGCTCCGACCAAAACAGAAAATGTCATTTTTTTGAGCTATATTCCATGTTTCATTAAGGGCTTATTACAGTTTGAAGCTTATTTTTGACACTTGTTTCAATATCCTCTTGTATGACAATATTTTGCATGAAATTTCTAGCCTATGAGTGATCTGTTTTCGAGCATAATGTAAACTGTAAGTGGGCCTATTTTGAGACCCTCTTCAACATTGAAGAAGGGCTCAACCCTGTTTAGGCCCCCTATCTTGCACTTGCTTCACAATTCCTCCAATTTATCGTAAATTTGCATGATTTGTTTGGCCTACATGTAGTCTGTTTCGGAGCATGTCATGAACTGTGAGTAGGCTTATCTTGTGTCCCTCTACAACATTGTAGAAGGGATCAACCTTGTTGGGGGTCTCCATGTTATACTTGTCATTATACCCCTCTTTGACCCCCATTTTTGCATGCTTTTTTAAGCTTATCTAGCTTCTGTTTTCGGCCATCATCAGAGCTGGAAAGAGTCATATTTTGATCTTCTTGACATATTTCATTAAGGGTCTTTGCTGGTTTGATGAATGTTTGGGGTACCTCATGTTATAGCCTTATGTATCCTAGTTCTTGCATGACATTTTTAGCATGTTTGCATACTGAGTTGGGGGATGTCATCTACTGTAAATGTTCATATTTTTAGTCCCTCATCAGTGTTGTAGAAGGATATTTTTCCATTTGGGCATCGCATGTATCACTTGCTTCAATACCCCTCTTGCGGAGCCATTTTTGTATGCCATTGTTGCCCTATCTATGCTTGCTATTTCGCCATGTTTTGTACTGTAAAAAATGCTATTTTGGGGCTGCCTTTCTACTGTTCTGCATGTCATGTACCAATCATGCATGTTTAGTATAGCTGTAGGCCATTTCGGGTGCTTAATATCGCATTTCGGGACCATTCCGTGCATTTGGTGTCATTTCCCCACCTTTCGGGACTGTTTTGCATCATTTGTGAGTGCTGAAATTCATTTGCATGTTTGCATATCATTTCCATGCCATTTCATGCCTTAGGGCCATTGCCTCGGTTTGCGTGCCCGTGTGCACGCATTTCGAGGCACTTCATTTTCATCCATCGGCCTCTTATGTGAGTGTGGCTGAGGCTCTCTCATGTTAGTGTAAGTCCATTTTACATTCTTTATGTCATTTTAGCATCATTGCATTCCGTATGCCATTGCCTCGGTTTGCGTGCCCGTGTACACGCATTTCGAGGTACTTCACTTTTATCCGACGGCCTCTTATGTGAGTGTGGCCGAGGTCCACTCATGTTAGTGTAAGTCCACTTTGCATTCTGTATGCCATTTTAGTCTCATTGCATCGTGTATGCCATTGCCTCGGTTTGCGTGCCCGTGTGCACGCATTTCGAGGCATCTCATTTTTCATCTCTCGGCCTCCTATGTGAGTGTGACTGAGGTTCACTCGTGTTGGTGTAAGCCCATACGGCATTGCGTATGCCATTTCCTCGTTTTGCGTACTCGTGTGCACGCATTTCGAGGCATCTCTTTTTCATCTCACGGCCTCTTATGTGAGTGTGGCTGAGGTCCACTCGTGTTAGTGTAAGTCGAATTTGCATTGCGTATTGCCATTTCATGCCTTAGGATCATTTCCTTGGTGTGCGTGCACGTGTGCACGTATTTCGAGGCATTTCATTTTTCATAGCATTGCGTATGTTATGATTGCATATTAGCTGCATTTCATGCATATCATGCATATTGCATCGTGTTCGGGATAGGAGTTAGCCCGGGCACGGGAAACGAGGCGTGTTTCGTACTCCGAGTGACGGAACGGGTCTCAATTCCCAAGTCACCGACACTCTGGATTACCCATGATGGAGTTAGGTTTTGTTGTAGCATTCATATGCATTCATCCTATATTGAGTTGTGTAATTCGGCTCCTCGGCCATCATGCATCGATATGCGTGATTGGTGGCACGAGGATCGAGACATGCATATATCTGTGAAATACATTGCTATGCCCCTTTCCTGCTCTCTGTTGCAGCAAAATGAAGAATCAGCAGTCTTCCGAGACCTGGCGCGCATTTCGAGAAACATTGCAAACAGAGGCTAATCGGGGCATCGCCGTGGATTTCCGCGCAAAGCAGCCCAAACGTACATCATTCATCAGAATCAAGGCAGCCCCTGGCTTGCATGCTAGTTTTACATTTTTTCTTATTTAATTTGTTAATTAATTAGGAATTTGTATATTATTTGGGACTGTAATATTTTGGACTGTAATATTCTTTTATTCGGACTGTATATTTATTTGGACCCTCTGCGCGAGGGCATAACTGTAATAAGTGTGGGTGTGTGTGATGTATGTCTTCCAACCCTACGTCTTTCTCCCTTTTATTTACCTGCTAACAATGGTTAGATTAGGGCATATTTCAACTAGCATACAGTATGACAGCATGTTTGCATCATTCATCTGTTTTGCACGCACCGGGCTCGGCGCATCATACTAACTGCATTTGTATTTCAATTCCGAGTTGAATACATGTTAGCTGTAGCATTCCATACGCCATGTTTAGAATAGCTGAGCCTGCTATAGTTTGCATGTTTTGCATGTGTTGCATTAGGCATTTCTGTATACTTAGGATCATGCATGATTTCTAATGTAGTTTCTGTTTTGGCTTGGAGTACTCGGTAAGTTTTATGCTTTAGCATCCTTGCATACGTGTGAGTGTTGCCATGATAGCATGCTTGCCATGAGGCTAATTGCTTATGTGATATAACTGCTTAAATGCCTGTGGGTGAAGGTTGGGTTATCTGAATTGGAATAATGCATTGATTGTCTGTTTTAAGCCCACTAGATAGTGGCAACACCATGTTTTCTAAGCCCACCCGAGGGTGGCAAAATCTGCATCTTAAGCCTACCTGCGGGTAGCAAACCATCTTTCAAACAAACATGAAATGTTTTGTTCCAATTCAGGCAACTCATTCTATACTTGTATGCTGTGCGCATCACATAGTAACCTAGGCTAATAACCGGAATAAGAACATACAATGTTTTCAAAATAAGATATCATGGTTAGTAGAGGCCGGTCTTTGACCGGGCGAGCGGGGGTGCTCACGAAGTGACCTTCCCCAATCGTACCCAAGTTCCCGAGCCGAGGCAACTTTGGTGATGACGGACACGTGGCCTTTTGGCACCGAGTCAGGGTTTCCTAAATTTTCCAAAAATAAAATATTTAGGTGGCGACTCTGTATCTGGCAAAGCAGTCCATGTTTGGCACTTCTTTCAAAAAAATCTGTTTTCAAAACGATTTGCCGGATTTGGACTCTTTGGTTCGAGATTTAGAACCGTGACATTTGAGTCCTTCGAACTGTAGTGACCCAATATCGAACCAGAACGGGGGGGACTCGCACTCCTTCCCCGGGATACGTTCGAGGGACGTCTACAGTTTCTGGCGACTCTGCTGGGGATTTAGAGAACTTGACTCGAACTCGTGATATCTGGTTTTGACTACACTTGTGTGTTTCTTTGCATTGCATTTGCATTGGTGCGCCTAGGACACCGTGTTTGCCATCTGCTATTCCTGAGCGGTTTGCCGGAGGCTTGTCTTGTCAAGGCATGTCCATAAGGCTGATCGGTTACGGGCTCTGCCAGTATGGGAACACAAACCCCGGTTTTACCGGGGCACCCTTTTTGACCATTCGACCTAGTGCATATTCGGATCCGTAGTGGCCATTCCAAACTAGGACAGGTTGCTTATCCGTTTATAGGTTGTTTGAAACCGCTGTGTGCGTAGTGAAACCCTAGCTCCTGACAAAATAGGACAGGGAAACCCTACCCCAACATAGGGGTGTTTTGGCTCTCACTTATCTGCTATGTGCTTGTTAGAGTGCGTCTCTACAGGGAATGTATGTATCAGTTGAGTTTGGGCACCAGGCCTGTGGGCACCAGTTCAGTATTTTGGGTATCAAGCCTGAGGGCATTAGTATTTGGGGAATCAGTTTTACCCGAGGGTATCAGATTTGAGGCAGAATTCTGGGTAGAATTCAGTAGAGAGCACACTCATTCAACTATGCTCGTATCTGTTCAGATGGAATCAGGCTGAGATGTTGTCTGTTTTTTCTTTTGCCAGGTAGTCTTGGAACCATAGCTTCAGAAGGCTCCAATATCCCCCGAGGTTCATCGAACTTGTGCTAATAGACTTTGTTAGGTCAGAGGTTCAGTTCAAGGGCAATCAGTGGCAGGGTAAAAGGGCCAGTCAGGCACAAATCACCAGTTCAGCAGTTACCAGATCAGGAGCCCTTATCCACCCTACCAGTGAACAGTCAGGCTGAGGTCTGAGTTTTTACTGCAGGGATAGATATACCAGTCAGTCAGATGGACCAACAGAATACATCAGGGGTAGAGGCAATGATGCGTCAGATGCAGGAAACTATGAAACTCATGCAGCAAGACGCTGTCCGCCAAGCAGAATTCTCCAAGCAGCAGGCTGCAATCATGGCTCAGCAAGCCGAGCTCATCACCAGGCTGCAACAGCAAAGCGGCGCGTCCGCTTCACAACAAATTCCTTCCCCAGCAGGAGCTCCAGCACCTGGGGAGACGCCAAATGTCTAGGTAGATACGGACATTCCAACAGGGCCGGCTCCGCCCCCAATTTTACCCCAGCTGTCCAAAACACCTTCCAATCTACCGGACTCTCCCTTCGAGTTCGAGGTCGACCCTACAGCGTTGAAGTTGAGTAAGCTTGAAAAGTTGTTCAAAAAATCTCAAGGGGTAAAGTCCATCCCGGACATTGAGGACGGGTACACCGACGCAGCTGTAACTCTGCCGGACAGGTTCAAGATGCCTCACATCGACCGTTTTGACGGGTCAGGAGATCCCATGGTCCACCTGAGTTTGTTTTCAGATGTTCTGCGCCCGATGGGCTTGACAAGATTACAGAAGCTTTCCCTTTTTGGCAGGACCCTGTCGGGTATTGCGGCCATCTGGTACGCCAAATTGGAGGATTCAGTGAAACGAAGCTGGGAGGAGATGGCCAAGGCCTTTGTCGCACAATATTCATACAATACCCAAATCGAGATTACGACCCGTGATCTTGAGACGACGAGGCAGGAGCCTAAGGAGAGCTTCTCAGAATTCGTGGCCCGCTGGAGGGCCAAAGCCTCAATGATGACCATTAGGCCAACGGATAAGGATCAAATACGGATGGTTGTGCGCAACCTCCAGCCCAAACTAATGCAGAAAATGATCGTGCTCCCCTTCCCTACCTTTTCAGATTTGCATGAGATGGGAGTACAGATCGAGGATGCTATGAAACAGGGCCTCATTGACCAGGAGAAGGAGCAGCCCAGGAGGGCGTTTACCCGCAGCTCGAATGCGACCACCAGCGGTGACGCAGCTGCAAGATCTTCCGAAGTGGGCATGGTCGCCACCACCACACCAAGAGCAGCCACCCCCTTTGTTGGTGCATCCACTTCAAACCCCCGAACTTCAGACTATCTACCCCGAGGCAAGAGGGTTTTCACCCCACTCTATATGTCTTTGTCTAAAGCCCTGGGAGTCCTAGTCAGGAAAGGACATCTGAAACCGTTGGAGCAACGGCCTCTACCCGATCCTCTCCCTCCAAAGCATGACCCGACTAAGTACTGTGCTTTCCATCAACAAACCGGTCATGACACCGACAGTTGCGTTCGTCTCCGCCACGAGATACAAAATTTGATTGACAACGGGGTCATCCCCGCACCAGGTCCTGCAAAGTCTATCGGCACTTGATCAGTGAACTTGTAGGGGATAATGTGATGTGATCAAGGGATAAACCACCTGCGGGCAACGCTCAGTTTACTCTAGATATGGTGGATGGCACGCACTGTTCTGAGCAATGTGCAAATACCAGTTTTTGTGTTTTCTGACTTGGGTATTGGGTCGATTTTGTTGTTTTGTTTTGAGTCTGTCCTCTTGTTTTGAGTCTGTCTCTGTTGTTTTGGGTCTGTCTTGTTGTATCGAGTCAGTCCTGTTGTATAGGAGTCGGGTGATTCCGGGGGTGTTACCTCGAGCGTCACCATTTTGCTTTGCGTTTGTCTTTTTGTTTTGTTTTGAGTTTGTTTCTGCCAGGGAGCCAGTTATGCTAACAGATTTTGAATGAAACAGCAGTGATTTTCACGCTCTCACATTTGCTTCTGCCGTGTGCTAGTTGTGCCGGGATTTGAATGAAATGGCAGTGCATTCCACTTGCTCTCTTGTGCCTTGAAGTCATTGTATTGACCTAAGTCTTTCAAAACCTTTTTGAACACTGCGGTGAAAACAAAGAGGGAGGAATTCCTCGGGATTTGCAAAACTTTGATCAAATGAGAGAAAGAGAGGCATACTAAGCCCTTAATGATTGAAATCATGCTTGTTAGTGTGAGTACTGAGAAGGACCCTGGCTTGATCCAGACTGGTTTCACACTATCTTCAACGCGAGCGATTTGTCGCTTTCTTAAAAATTTTCAAAAACAAAATGTTTTGCGCGGTCCTGCGAAGACCTGTGTGGAATCGCTCTTGAGATTGTGCAGCTTAGGATCGCTCTCAGCCTCGAGACTCAACCCCTTTGCTTCCAAGCCTTGAACTTGAATTCAGAAGGTTCAACGGTCAACTACGATGTGAGGCTTGTGTGGCCAGATTTGAAGCAGCCCTCGAACAAGAGGCCAGGAAAGTCGGATCAAGAAGATCAGAAGATCAGAAGAAGCTTGCAAAGCTAGAACAGAAGTACCCTTCAAACTAGGGGTAAAGATGTCAGACATGCTCGAAGAGCTGAAGATGAGTCATCTTGCAAATCAACAGACACTCTCCTGGGTATGGATGGCTTCAAAACCCTACAACCATTTGGCATGGACCAAGCTACACTTTTACCCTTGAGAGGCTCGCTGGGCCGAAAACCCGGAAGGGCGACCCAGGCAAAAGTTAGAGCAAGAAAAGATATATACAAAAAGCAAAAAGAAAAAAAAGAGAAAAAAAGAAAAAAGAAAAGCAAAAAAAAACAAAAAAAAAAAGAAAAAAGAAGAAAAGAAAAAAAGAGAAGAAAAGAAATGAAAATGAAAAGAAAAGAAAGACAAAGCTCGCAAGGTTGAAAACCTGCAACAGGCGCCTTGGCAAAAGTTAGAGCATAAAAAGGAAAGGTTAAATACCCGAGTGTACCTTAACACCGAACTACGTAAGGCTTGATTCCCATTTTTGGGATACGTAGGCAACTTCATTCTGAAGTCCAGCCGTAAAACACTTCAAATTTGATTGTGTCCATGCGATGGTTCTGGTCATCTTTGTCTTCACTGTATCCGAGAGTTTGGTTGCGTTCAGCACTCTGAGGACTGACTACAATGCGCTGCGGTGCCATTCAAACAAGGGGCAGCTTTCCGTTGCCATTCAACGCGCTGCGGTGCCATCCAAACAAGGGGCAACTTTTCGTTGCCGTGCAGCTCTCTTCAAGCAAGGGGCAATTTTCCTCCGGATCTGAGGTTGTGCATCTCGAGAGTGGGTTCTATGCTCGTTGAGCAGTGGTCGTTTGCAAAAATAGCTTTTGAGAATTTTTACTGAGGTTGACTAATCTTCTTGAAAAGTGCTCCATTTTTTTATGGACCATTTCTTGGACCCAAAAAAGGAAAACTCTCAGTGCTCATAGCCTAACTTGCATGATTTTAAATCAGAAAATTGAACAAGCATGTTAATCTAACTCTCACGTTGGTCAAAACTGTTTTAGTAGCAAGCAAAAACAAAAAATTGTCAAAATGATGAACTAGGGGCACAGTTGAGTCAGGTGTTCTGTCTTTTCCCCTTTGTCAAAATACTTGCTAGAAAGGGCACTTTACTTGCCGGAAAGGGCACCGTATTCGCCAGAAAAGGGCACAACAAAGGGCTGAAAGCTCTCTCACCCTCCAAGCAATGAGGTATCAAGCCAAGTGCGAAGCACGAACTGGAATGGGGCAAGATATTCCACTCCATCATCCAGACAGATCTTATCACATCCAAACTCCCCAGTAAAGCATCATCAACCGATGTCAGCTGCAAATTTGCTACACACTCATTTGTAGCACAACCCCTCTGTGGGAGGAATTCACTAGCTGCGTGCAGAAGAATAAGAATCTGGTAGAATACCAGGGACAAGAGCCCACAACTTCATACTTATCCATCAACCACCCAGGGGAGGGATTGAAAAATGAGAGATTGAAGAATAGAGAGATGTGCGATGAGAGAAAAAGTGAGAAAATGGCTTTTTTCAGAAAAACAGAGCTTGAGGGCCGAGTGATGTGAGAATCACAAGTGAGAAAGGGTGGGAAACAATACCCGGTGAAACAGGCTCCCTGTGCACGTCTGAGTGTCGTGTCTTTTTATTTGTCCCGATTCTTGTTTTGAGTCGTCTCGAGTGTTACTCGATGTGTCTAGGTTGTGTGCCTTTTATTTCCGTGTTGAGTCGTTTTGCTGTGTCCAGTCGTAGGCTCAATACCTGGTCGAAAACTCATCTCTCAATTTCAAAAATAAAATCGTTTTGTACTCCGAGTGCCGTGCCGTTCTCCACATTTGTGCAAAACAAAATTTGTTCTTTCATAAAATCACAGGGTTCAACCCAGGTCATGTGAGAACAATGGAACCAGGACCTATCTGAAGCTATAATGGTTCCGGACTGCAAAGCAAAAGCAAAAGAGGAAAAATGTTGGGCATCTGAGTTTGTTCCAACTTCAGTAGGCTCCGAGATTGTATTCCATATGTACCTCTTCAGGTCTTGCCAATGCTCCGAAGTATGAGTGTGCCTCTACCTCAAGCTCAAGATCAAGTCTACCTCAAGCCAGAATGGCGATTAGAAGTGCTCTCTCTGAGTACCAGTTCCTTGCCGGGGTCATCTTGGCTGTGTTCGCAATGAGTTCCTAGGAGACCAACTGCGACGGTGGAAACTAGAGTTCGAATGGCTGTTGCCTATAACGCAAAGGTTCGGGATTTCCGAGACTAAAGACTGGTTTAAATACCCAGAGGCGTGTCCTCGGCTTGAAATCCGTATGGAAGCCCCATAGGTTGAGATAGCGTGTATGCACCTCAATTCTGGATACTGGACCAACCTAGTCTGTCACCCCGTTGGAGAATAGGGAAAGTTGTGAATATGATCAGGAAAACAAGCAGCAGCCGTAGCTCCTACATACAGATGTTGTTACTTGTCAGCATTTCAGAGCCTTTGTACTGTGAGTTCAAGGTAAAGTGTTCGAAGAGCACGAGGGGAGATCCCCGTCAGAGTAGAGCGGTTCACCGCCATTCACCTCAGGAGGTGCTTTCTAAAGCGCCGCTTTGTCCATTTATTGCTTTCCTTAAGCATCATGCATTGTAATGCATTGTACCTATCAAGTTTCTTTCTCAGTCATGCACAATATTGTATGTACGGTTCATCCAAAGAAGTTCCGTTTGAGATCATTTATTAGTATATCAATCACACTTCATTCATTTAGTGTATCAATCACACTTCATTCATTTTGTGTATCTATCACACACATTCTCACTTTTGCGTATCTATCACACACATTCTCACTTTGTGTATCTATCACGCACATATTCACTTTTTGTGTATCCATCGCACACCTTTAGTGTATCAAACACACTTGTTCACTCAGTGCATCTATCACACTTTGTGTTCACCTTTTGTGTATCCATCACACACCTTTAGTGTATCAATCACACTTGTTCACATAGTGCATCTATCACACTTTGTGTTCACCTTTAGTATGTCTATCATACTCTGCTCACTTTGTGTATCAATCACACTATGCTCATTCGTTGCATTGTTATGCACATCTGTCTAGCATTGTTATGCTCATTCGTTGCATTGATTGTGCACATCTATCTAGCATTGTTTTGCTCATTACTAGCATTGTTATGCACCTTGCGTGTGCGACGGGTTAGACCTCCTCTGGTTTAGAGCATTTGGAATACGTTCCAATGCTTATACCTTTCTAAAACACCGGGATACGTCCCTACGTTTCTTCTCCCTTTTCGAAACACCGGGATACGTCCTTACGTTTCTCTCTCTTTTCGAAACACTGGGATACGTCCCTACGTTTCTCCTCTCTTTGCGGAACACCGGGATACGTCCCTATGTTTCTCATTCCTTGCAGAACACCGGGATACGTCCTTACGTTTCTCTCTCTTTTCGAAACACTGGGATACGTCCCTACGTTTCTCCTCTCTTTGCGGAACACTGGGATACGTCCCTATGTTTCTCATTCCTTGCAGAACACCGGGATACGTCCTTACGTTTCTCTCTCTTTTTGAAACACCGGGATACGTCCCTACGTTTCTCCTCTCTTTGCGGAACACCGGGATACGTCCCTATGTTTCACATTCCTTGCGGAACACCGGGATACGTCCCTATGTTTCTCATTCCTTGCGGAACACCGGGATACGTCCCTATGTTTCACATTCCTTGCAGAACACCGGGATACGTCCTTATGTTTCTCCTTCCTCTTGAAACACCGGGATACGTCCCTATGTTTCTCCTTCTTTTCTAAATCTTGGGATACGTCCTTAACCTCTGGGATACGTCCCTAACATTTGGGATACGTCCCTAATCCTTGGGATACGTCCCTAATCCTTGGGATACGTCCCTAACCTCTGGGATACGTCCCTAATCTCTGGGATACGTCCCTAATCTCTGGGATACGTCCCTAACCTCTGGGATACGTCCCTAATCTTTGGGATACGTCCCTAATATTTGGGATACGTCCCTAATCTTTGGGATACGTCCCTAACCTTTGGGATACGTCCCTAAATCTTGGGATACGTCCCTAATCCTTGGGATACGTCCCTAAACACCGGGATACGTCCCCATGTTTCTCCATCTTTGGTTAAGAGCATCCGGAATACGTTCTAATGCTTATACATTTCCGAAACACCGGGATACGTCCCTATGTTTCTTTGCATGATCATAAGTTATGTTCGGCTTCTTGCATTATCAGTTGCATTTTGCCCCTGCCTTCGGGCGCTTGTCTTTATCTGTAGCTTGTATGCTTTGTCTAAGTCTTCGGCCTTGTCAAAAATGGGACGTCTCTGGGCTTTGACATTCACTCCCGTCATTCTTATGACTTTCGAGTTCTGTCAAAGAGGGGCAACTGTAGACACCCCATTTTTGACCGACCTTAAGACTCAGACGTCATCAATTGAGCGCTTGGTGATGTTGCATATTGTGCTCGTTCTGAGGTTGCGGAGTCCCGGCTACGAGCCTTGCCTCCGGACTTCCAGACTCTTTTGTGCTTTGCCTCGGTTTGCGAACCAGGCTCTATTTTCTCTCTTTTCTCTTCCCAAAGGGAGGGAGAGGTCTAGTAGATCATCTCTCAGTGGCCGTAGGCTACGTTTCGTGGTCGTAGGCCATTTTTCCCATTTTGGAGCCCAGTTCCTGGTTTTCGGAGCCGTCAGGCCGCGTGCCTCGATTCGGGACTGCGTAACCATCTCCGATTGCCCCGGTTTTTGGCATGCATCCTATTTACTCCCTTTCGAGGGACACTGGGGTCCGAGAGACCAACTTCGTGGTCGAACACCACTCCCGGTGCCTAACAGCCCACTTTCGGGGTCCCGAACTGCGTGTTTCGGCTCCCGAACCTTCATTCTACATTTTTGGGCTCCGACCCGAACTTGAGATAGTCATATTTTGAGGTTCTTTTCATGTTTGATTAAGGACCTTTTGTTGTTTGACATCTCCATATACCACTTGCTTCTTTACCCCTCGTTTTTCCCCTTTTCTTGCACGGTACTTTAGGCGTACTTGTGGGCTGTGTTGGACTTGGTCGTAAACTACAAAGTGTCTTATTTTGAGCCTCTCTTCAACTTTGTTGAAGGGATCTCGGCCATTTGGGACCCGCAACTATCACTTGCCCCTTTATCTCACCCTTTTGGCCTTTTTGGGGGGAATTTTGAATCCGAAATTCCCCCCCCCCTTTTTCCCCCCCTCTTTTTCACCTCATTTGCCTATATATACAGCCCCTCCCCAGCTGGTTTAAAGGTTACAAAAAATCTGATTTGGGAGCTCCTCCATACAATCTCTCTCTTTCTATATTCTAACTTTAAAACTCCAAGTTCCTACACCCATTTCTTCACCACCACCAAGCACCACCACCACTACTCCATTCCGGCAGATAAGAGTGGCTTTCCAGCAGCTTAGAGGCAACATTTTTCAGTCTTAGAGGCAGCAAAGGTTGGGTCTTCAAGGGTGAGCACTCTTCTCCCTCTTTCTAGTTCATTTTTACCTCATTTTTTTAGCCCCTTTACTTGCTGTTTTGAGCTCCGACCAAAACAGAAAATGTCATTTTTTTGAGCTATATTCCATGTTTCATTAAGGGCTTATTACAGTTTGAAGCTTATTTTTGACACTTGTTTGAATATCCTCTTGTATGACAATATTTTGCATGAAATTTCTAGCCTATGAGTGATCTGTTTTCGAGCATAATTTAAACTTTAAGTGGGCCTATTTTGAGCCCCTCTTCAACATTGAAGAAGGGCTCAACCCTGTTTAGGCCCCCTATCTTGCACTTGCTTCACAATTCCTCCAATTTACCGTAAATTTGCATGATTTGTTTGGCCTACATGTAGTCTGTTTCGGAGCATGTCATGAACTGTGAGTAGGCTTATCTTGTGTCCCTCTACAACATTGTAGAAGGGATCAACCTTGTTGGGGGTCTCCATGTTATACTTGTCATTATACCCCTCTTTGACCCCCATTTTTGCATGCTTTTTTAAGCTTATCTAGCTTCTGTTTTCAGCCATCATCAGAGCTGGAAAGAGTCATATTTTGATCTTCTTGACATATTTCATTAAGGGTCTTTGCTGGTTTGATGAATGTTGGGGGTACCTCATGTTATAGCCTTATGTATCCTAGTTCTTGCATGACATTTTTAGCTTGTTTTCATACTGAGTTGGGGGATGTCATCTACTGTAAATGTTCATATTTTTAGTCCCTCATCAGTGTTGTAGAAGGATATTTTTCCATTTGGGTATCGCATGTATCACTTGCTTCAATACCCCTCTTGCGGAGCCATTTTTGTATGCCATTGTTGCCCTATCTATGCTTGCTATTTCGCCATGTTTTGTACTGTAAAAAATGCTATTTTGGGGCTGCCTTGCTACTGTTCTGCATGTCATGTACCAATCATGCATGTTTAGTATAGCTGTAGGCCATTTCGGGTGCTTAATATCGCATTTCGGGACCATTCCGTGCATTTGGTGTCAGTTCCCCACCTTTCGGGACTGTTTTGCATCATTTGTGAGTGCTGAAATTCATTTGCATGTTTGCATATCATTTCCATGCCATTTCATGCCTTAGGGCCATTGCCTCGGTTTGCGTGCCCGTGTGCACGCATTTCGAGGCACTTCATTTTCATCCATCGGCCTCTTATGTGAGTGTGGCTGAGGCTCTCTCATGTTAGTGTAAGTCCATTTTGCATTCTTTATGTCATTTTAGCATCATTGCATTCCGTATGCCATTGCCTCGGTTTGCGTGCCCGTGTACACGCATTTCGAGGCACTTCACTTTTATCCGACGGCCTCTTATGTGAGTGTGGCCGAGGTCCACTCATGTCAGTGTAAGTCCACTTTGCATTCTGTATGCCATTTTAGTCTCATTGCATCGTGTATGCCATTGCCTCGGTTTGCGTGCCCGTGTGCACGCATTTCGAGGCATCTCATTTTTCATCTCTCGGCCTCCTATGTGAGTGTGACTGAGGTTCACTCGTGTTGGTGTAAGCCCATACGGCATTGCGTATGCCATTTCCTCGTTTTGCGTACTCGTGTGCACGCATTTCGAGGCATCTCTTTTTCATCTCACGGCCTCTTATGTGAGTGTGGCTGAGGTCCACTCGTGTTAGTGTAAGTCCAATTTGCATTGCGTATTGCCATTTCATGCCTTAGGATCATTTCCTTGGTGTGCGTGCACGTGTGCACGTATTTCGAGGCATTTCATTTTTCATAGCATTGCGTATGTTATGATTGCATATTAGCTGCATTTCATGCATATCATGCATATTGCATCGTGTTCGGGATAGGAGTTAGCCCGGGCACGGGAAACGAGACGCGTTTCGTACTCCGAGTGACGGAACGGGTCTCAATTCCCAAGTCACCGACACTCCGGATTACCCATGATGGAGTTAGGTTTTGTTGTAGCATTCATATGCATTCATCCTATATTGAGTTGTGCATTTCGGCTCCTCGGCCATCATGCATCGATATGCGTGATTGGTGGCACGAGGATCGAGGCATGCATATATCTGTGAAATACATTGCTATGCCCCTTTCCTGCTCTCTGTTGCAGCAAAATGAAGAATCAGCAGTCTTTCGAGACCTGGCGTGCATTTCGAGAAACATTGCAAACAGAGGCTAATCGGGGCATCGCCGTGGATTTCCGCGCAAAGCAGCCCAAACGTACATCATTCATCAGAATCAAGGCAGCCCCTGGCTTGCATGCCAGTTTTACATTTTTTCTTATTTAATTTGTTAATTAATTAGGAATTTGTATATTATTTGGGACTGTAATATTTTGGACTGTAATATTCTTTTATTCGGACTGTATATTTATTTGGACCCTCTACGCGAGGGCATAACTGTAATAAGTGTGGGTGTGTGTGATGTATGTCTTCCAACCCCACGTCTTTCTCCCTTTTATTTACTTGCTTACAATGGTTAGATTAGGGCATATTTCAACTAGCATACAGTATGACAGCATGTTTGCATTATTCATCTGTTTTGCACGCACCGGGCTCGGCGCATCATACTAACTGCATTTGTATTTCAATTCCGAGTTGAATACATGTTAGCTGTAGCATTCCATACGCCATGTTTAGAATAGCTGAGCCTGCTATAGTTTGCATGTTTTGCATGTGTTGCATTAGGCATTTCTGTATACTTAGGATCATGCATGATTTCTAATGTAGTTTCTGTTTTGGCTTGGAGTACTCGGTAAGTTTTATGCTTTAGCATCCTTGCATGCGTGTGAGTGTTGCCATGATAGGATGCTTGCCATGAGGCTAATTGCTTATGTGATATAACTGCTTGAATGCCTGTGGGTGAAGGTTGGGTTATCTGAATTGGAATAATGCATTGATTGTCTGTTTTAAGCCCACTAGATAGTGGCAACACCATGTTTTCTAAGCCCACCCGAGGGTGGCAAAATCTGCATCTTAAGCCTACCTGCGGGTAGCAAACCATCTTTCAAACAAACATGAAATGTTTTGTTCCAATTCAGGCAACTCATTCTATACTTGTATGCTGTGCGCATCACATAGTAACCTAGGCTAATAACCGGAATAAGAACATACAATGTTTTCAAAATAAGATATCATGGTTAGTAGAGGCCGGTCTTTGACCGGGCGAGCGGGGGTGCTCACGAAGTGACCTTCCCCAATCGTACCCAAGTTCCCGAGCCGAGGCAACTTTGGTGATGACGGACACGTGGCCTTTTGGCACCGAGTCAGGGTTTCCTAAATTTCCCAAAAATAAAATATTTAGGTGGCGACTCTGTATCTGGCAAAGCAGTCCATGTTTGGCACTTCTTTCAAAAAAATCTGTTTTCAAAACGATTTGCCGGATTTGGACTCTTTGGTTCGAGATTTAGAACCGTGACATTTGAGTCCTTCGAACTGTAGTGACCCAATATCGAACCAGAACGGGGGGGACTCGCACTCCTTCCCCGGGATACGTTCGGGGGACGTCTACACCTATGTAACTGAAAACTATTACATTTGCAATTTCAGTTATGTTGTTTTCATGCCTGTATGAGTATTTAGTAAATTAGTGACTTCGTATATTATGTATTAAGTTTTATTACAAAAATGTTGACAAAATTTATTTTTGGAGCTCTCGTTGTGGCCTTCGTCTTCTTGGCCTACTCCGCGGTGGTCTTTACGTCTCACCCTTCGTCGTTGCTCGTCGAGCTGCACAGTGTGTGGGTGTGCTTCGGACTGTAGAGCATGCATATCACCTTCTAACCCCTAACAAAGATGAAACAAAAAAATAAATTTTTTTAATGAAAACGGGTACAAAACGGTTTTACTAAACTGGTTTTCTGAATTACATTCTCACCTTCTAACCCAAAACAAAGACAAAAGAATAAATATATATGTGTACTTAAATGAAAACGGCTTTCGTAAAGCCAAAATAATTTTCTGAATAACACCTTCTAACCCAAAACAAAGACAAAAGAAAAAAAAAATTTACATGAAAATGACTTTAGTAAAGCAAAAAAAAAAATATTAATTACATTATCACCTTCTAACCCAAAACAAACACAAAACAATAAACAAAAATTTTTTACATGAAAACGGCTTTAGTAAAGACCAAAAAAATTTTTGAATTACATTTTCTAAACCAAAACAAAGACAAAAGAAAAAATAAAAAATTTAACATGAGAACGGCTTTAGTAAAGCCAAACAAAATTTATGAATTACATTATCACCGAAACAATGACAATAGAAAAAAAATATTTACAAAAAAAAAAAATCTAATTTAAATGAACAGTGAAAGTGTGGTTTCAATCCATGCTTACAATAGTGAACAGTGAAACCATGACTTTTGTAAATGAACATGATTGGCTTAATAATATCTAAATGAATATGATTTTAAAATTATATATATGAAAAATATTATGTAAAATAAATATATGAAAAGAGATTTTTCTCATATTATGTAAAATTTCTGAATTACACCTTCTAAACCAAAACAAAAACAAAAGAAAAAAAAACAAATTTTAACATGACAATGGCTTTAGTAAAGCCAATAAAATTTTATGAATCACATTATCACCAAAACAATGACAATAGGAAAAAAAACAAAATATTAAACAATAATCTGCTTATCAAGAAAGAAATGAACACTGAAAGCGCTCAGTTGCAGTTTAACAGTGTAAACGCTATTTAGAATAGCGTTTTCTTTACAAAAGAAATAAACAGTAAACTCGCTATTTGGAATAGCGTTTTATATAAAAATCGCTATTAGGAATAGTGTTTTATTTCCAAAACAAATCCACAAATAAAGCGCTATTCAGAATAGCGTTTTATTTCGAAAAAAAATTTATGTTATAAGCGCTATTCAGAAGAAAAGCGTTTTCTTAATTAAAATCGCGATTCCGAATAGCGATTTCACTATTCATCAAATTTTGGCCTCCTAACAGTAAAAGCGCGATTTGTAATAGCATTTTAGCTTAGTTTGGGATATCCGTCAAAAGTAGGCCTAGTTTGGGAAATACCATGCAAAAGAGGCTTAGTTTCAGAAAAGCCTCTGACTTTAGCCCCTCAATCAAATGACAGCCACAGCAAATGTGGGGCTGATATGACTATTACATACGAGACTTCTTTTTTTTGAAACACTCCTCGTGCCAGTAACACCATCTCCGATCGTGTGTTAAACTCATTATTAAAAATTTTAATTTGATAAAAAAAAAAATGTCTTTTTTTAACTCTAATAATTGTATCAAATTAGTATCAAATTAAGAATTTTGTTTTTTATTTTTTTATTTTATCAAACTGAGAATTAACTTTTATTTTATGAAATCTGTTTATTGCCATTACCGGATGTCCTCCCGGATGACCACTTCCAGGCAAAAAAAAAAAGAAAAATTTACACTGGCCGGTCAACCACCCGAACATCCGCTCAGTCGTCCTCCCAGTCGACCGGTGGTCTGATGAAACTTCAAAATCTTCCGTTGAAACATTTGGTATGAAATAAAGTTTTTATTCAAATTTAGTGAAAAAAATGATGTATCGTTAGAGATGCACTAATAAAGATGATAGCTGCTGTCTATATGATGACAATTTAAGTTGACAAAATGATAGTCGCGGTCGACAAGCTCTGGCTGATCGATCACCTGATGATCCGGTCGGCCGTCCGGATGAACAATTTTTGTGCTTAATTTTGTATTTAGTCCTCTGTGTGCGTAGCATTATAAGATAAAATGTAACGTTTTAATCATAATCATTTCATTTCTATTTTTACAAAATTATAAAATAAAATAAAAAAGTTAAAAGTTCTTCCTAAACAAAACTGTTTTTAGCCAAATCAAAATAATTAAAAAACTAAAAAGTTCTTCCCAAACAAAAATTAATATAGTGGCTAACTTAATATTTTTTATTAAAATTTTAAAAAATAATTTAACACGTCAAATAATAAATTATACGAACACTCGACTCTTTCTTGCAATGGCTCTTCCAAAACAACCGAGGTTAGTTTCTTCTAGTTCTTGGAGAAGTTATTTGGTAGTATGGAAGATAACTCATATTTTTAATTTTATGTTTTTTTTTTTGTGTGTGTGTGGAAATAAGGGTGTAATTTTGGCCCGGCCCGGCCCATTCGGGCTCGAGCCGGGCCCATGTCAGGCCTTGCGGGTTCCCGACAAAAAATCGGGCCGGGCCGGCCCACGGGCCAGAAAACCAGGCCTAGGCCCTAACCTAGGCCCAGGGGTATTCGGGCTTTGGGCGGGCCCATGGGCTTGGGCCTAGGCTCGGGCTTTGGGCGGGCCTAAATATTTTTTTTTAATTTTTCCCACCAAGATTTTACATCGGGTGGTCCGGGCGGGCCGGGCTTTTGGGCTGGCCTTGAGCGGGGCAATGGGCCGGGCTACAGGCTGAACCCATGGGCCGAGTCAAGCTTCAAAACGATGGCCCAGGCCCTAGACCAAGGCATCGGGCTAGGCTTGGGCTCAGGCCTTAACGAGCCGGGCCCACCTCGGGCCGCGGGTGGGCTTCAAGCCGCCCGTGGGCCACGAGCCAAAATTACACCCCTAGGGGAGACCAGTTATCTTAGGATATTGTTTTTTAAGGGTAAATTACATTGATCTTTTTTGAAATTTTAAAAAAATATAGGAAGTTTTACAATTTTGAAATAATTATATTGATCTTTCTTTTAGTGGAAAGTATGAAAACATAAAGATATACAAGGTAAAATATACATTTTAATGTAAAAAAGGTAATAATATCATTTTTTTTTTTGTTCATACGACTAACAAGAGTTGGTGATTATTTTTTTACCCGGGCTGCAAGAGTTGGTGATCTGCCCAACTCAAGTGTTTTAGCCGAGATGATTTACCCCGGCTGCAAGAGTTGGTGATCTGCCCAACTCAAGTGTTTTTAGCCGAGATGATTTACCTCGGCTGCAAGAGTTGGTGATTTGCCCAAGTCAAGTGTTTTAGCCGAGATGATTTACCCCGGCTGCAAGAGTTGGTGATCTACCCAACTCAAGTGTTCTAGCCGAGATGTTTTACACCGGCTATAGCAGTTGATGATTTGTCTAACTCCAAGGCTCTAGCCGAGATGAATTTTAGCCCAGCTAGAAAATTTATCCCGACTATGTGCATGAATTACTTTGTTTACGTAGCGCTAACAAGGCTGTTTACTATGACCAAGATAATCTTCTCGGCTCTATGAAGAATAGTGCGGTTAAAACGAAAATTACAACAAACATTGCAGGTGTGCAAAATAACAACTTTTCATTGATAGAAAAATTGGGTACATACGGTGGGGCTTATAGCCCGATTATAGAAATTCAGAAAAAAATCAAAAGTGACAAGCCTGAACTAAGCTCGATGGGAGAGATCGGCAAAATCGTCACCGGTTCCTTCTGTCGCGACCTCTAGGTCAACCACAGCAGCCTTCTCCTTCTCGCCGAGCTCAGGTTGGCTACCGTCTTCCTCGGCTTCTTTGTCTGCCTCCTCTTGTAAGGCGTTGAAGACTTCATTGGCATAAGGAATTAGGTAGACCGGCAGGAAGGTCGGGGGAGGAGAAGCAAATACCTCGGTCTCCGATCCTTGGCCGAGCTTTTCGCAAGCGGCCTTCCAACCGGACTTAAAATCAATGTCCTTAGTGGCTTCGACCTGCTTGGTGTAGTTATCCTCGGCCTCCTAGAAACCGAGATTGTTGGCCTCGTCCACGGCAGCCTTTCTTCCTTCTTTTTCGGCCGCGAGTTGGGCTTTTAGTTCGTCCCTTTCTTGCTCGGCCCGGCCCGGCCAAGTTGGCCGAGGAGTCTCGCATTGTCAGCATTGGCCATTTCAAATGAAGACTTAGACCTTCCTAGCTCGGTCTCAAGATTTTTGGCCTGGTTGTTGGCAATGGTCACCTTTTGCCGGAGCTTGTGAATCATTTCCATCACCAGGTGCTGCTTTTGGATAGCTTGTAAGAGGACGTGTAAGAGATTAAACAAGAAGAGTAACCGTGGAAACACTTAACAAATTTGAATAGATGTGTAGAGCTCTTACCCTGATCATGGATTTAACCGAGGACTTGACAAGCCGAGTGTCGGGAACATGCTCACTGCCGGCCACATCGCTCGGTAACAGTAGTGCTTTTGTTAGGTCAAAAGCCAGAAGGTGTTCTTTATCGCATTTGACAGAGGCGTTAGCTGGGATCTCTGTTCCCCAGTGATTCAGCTACGAGTGCCATGGCGGAGTTGGTTCAGATCCCTTCACTGGTTGCTCGGTGCTCAACTCGGCCACAAGCTCGGTCGAGGGTCAGCAGATCGAGGCCTTTTGCTTGCTCGACGACCTTCCTTGCCAGCCTGCGCCGAAGTGGTCGACACCAAGGCGATGACGGTCTCGGATGATTGTCCGGTGGTTGAGGTGCAATGGGGGACGCTCGGCAGCTCGGCAGATGTGGCGGTGATGAGGTTCTTGATTCGACTCCGCTTGGCCATCTCTTCTTCTTCGATTAGCCGGATAAAGGGCACGTCCGGTGGTGTTGGATCAGGCGGTGGGGATGACGCCCGAAGAAAGTCAGTGACTCTACTTCTGTGGGGAGCCGAGTAGCGGTAGCTCGGTATGTAGCCGAGAAGTTCGTGACAGTCTCGGTGGCTATACCTCAGCGTGGCTCTGATGGTAGCCTCGCTTAGGTTGAAGTAGTTCCCTGGTAAGGCTTCAATAGCTGCAAGGAAAAGAGCGATTAATACATAATAATAAAGCAAAGTCGTTTGAACGAGCAGTGAGCGCGAGTTACACGTCGAACCGAAGTTCTTGCTGATGTACCAGCCAGGCACATCAGCCGTTTCGTAATTTCCTGATACCTAGAAAAAGTCATCGTCATGCATATCTTTATTCAGGGTGCCGGTCACAAGTTTTTCTTTGCCCGATCTAATCTTTAAATAATAATTAAGTCCGTCACTTGTACGGCCCAGGGTGTATTGGCGCAGAATCTCGGCTAGCCTAAGGTTCAAACCGAGTCGGTTGTTTAGCTCGGCCACACCGTTTATTATTCTGAATGTGTTGGTGGAGACTTGTGTTGGCGCTAGCTCGGTACGCCTCAAGATCTCACATATTAGAGGCGGGACCGGGAAGCGTAAACCTCCCTCGATTATGGACAGCACGGTGAAGGGGCATCGTCTAGTTTACCCCAAGGGGTGGTGTCCTCAGCGCCGAGCTTGAGATGTACGTCTGCGGGGATGCCATATTCTTCCCGAAACGCGGCAAGGGCGACCGGCGTGTCAACAAGGAAGCGGTAACGCCCCATGTGAAGCCGGCTGGTTTTAGCACGACAGTGTTGGTTTGGCAAATTTTCGTTTGATGGCTGTTCGGCTGTTGAGAGCCTTAGTGTTGGTTTTGGCCCACTAGGACTCTACAGTAAGAGTAAGTGTAAGTGGGAGCGCGGTCGCGCAAAACTAGCTCGACTTTAGCTCGGTCAGACGGAGTGCCAGACCATCTCGGTCACAAAGGTAAACCCAGAAGCTCGGCCGCTCAAGCGAACTAGATAGTAGTTCGGTCGAGCGGTCAAGTACTCTGTTACCTTGGTTCCTACAGGAGTTTTTGCAAACTCGCAACTTGCTCAGTTTTGGTGTTTTTTGGGATCAAATGAAGACCTGGAGCCCGGTCCGCCCCAGATCCTCGCGTGTTCATCACAGAAGTTGAAGAACAGTTGAGAGGGAAGGGGCAGAGATGGTTTTTGGGGAGCTACATCCTAAAACCTACTGCTATCGTGCCCTAAAATGTGAGTTTGAAATGAAAAACAATGGAGAGATTCGAAGAACTTACCAGTTTGGGGGCAAAAGTCGAATCTTCGAGCACGAAGATAGTCCAGAGCAAGAATGGTGTTTGATAGAGATGATTGCACTGCAGCGTTTAGGGCGCCTGGAATAGAAGAGAAATGGTAAGGAGGAAAGATGAAGGGGCAAACGACGAGCTTATAGGAAAAAAAGAAGCGCCAAAAATTCGAAAAATGAAGAGGCGGCGGGGTTGGCTGCTCGAGGTCAATGAGCGAAGGACGAGTGTCCATAATGACGGCGGCGTCAATACTGAAAAGACAGGATGGCGAGTTGAGGTGTCGACCGAGCAATTCAAGAAACCGAGCATGAGGGTAAGCTCGGTCAACGTCTTGCGGGTTTAAGTCGGGTGGAGAATCGACCCCGGTCAGATCATGTAATCCCAGTCACGCTTGCGCGGACGGAATTAAGGGGCAATTGTGAGGGAGATTTATAATCTGGCTTTGGGCTATGGTAGAAGCTGGGCAGAGAGAGGTCCGAGCATGTTTAGGCCGAGCTAACGTGGGCTTCTCCAGAGTTGGTTTGCTTGGTCGAGGCCCAGGTCCCACGTTTGGGCCGAGCTAACTTGGGCCTGTCCGGGTTAGGTTTGCTTGGTCGAGTCCCAACTTCCAAGTTTGGGCCGAGCTAACTTGGGCGAGGTGATTGTCGGCCAACCCGGGTTACGTGGTTCACACATTTAGCTCTGCGAGAAGGGTCTTCTAAATACTGGCTTAATCTGTCTGGAGCTCAGTCGTACTAGAATACTACTGAGCTCAATTGTGATGGAGCTCGACGAGTGGCGCTATTGGGCTCGTTACGTAGTACGGTCATAGGAGGCCGAGTGAGGTCGCCGAGCTGCCCCATTCCCGCTAACGTTGTTTGGCGGTTTGATTAGGTGATGTTTAGCTGGATTTGCGCTGAGAGATGGGAGAGCAGCTCCACGTGTCAATAGAGAAGTGGGTGTAGAGGTGAACGCAGAAAGTATATAAGCATGACTGCGCCCCCCATGCCAGGGATGAAACATCATTTGGTGAGAAAAAACCTAACTCTGATTGATCTCTCCTCTCTCTCTCCCTAAGTGTATGCTAACTTGACCGTCGGATGGGTTTTCCGGCAACACAGTAGCTCACTGCCGTTGTGTTCGCAGGTTAAATGGATAGAAGCAGAGCTTGGACGAAAGGAGTATGGGCGTCATCGAATATTTGTTCCCCGTACAGTCAAGGCCTTTGAAAGTTCCTTTGTGTGTGGCATCGAGATTCCAAGTTGGTTTGACGCCCCAACTTGGTCTGGAGGATGGCCCTAAATAGTCCAACGCGTGCATGTTGAGTAACATGCCCAATGATGCGTGCGCACGCTAGACCAAGATTGCGATTTTTCAAGAATTGTGAAATTAATGAAAAGTCATTATGACTCCTCAAACATGGTCAATGTTTGCCCTTTCGATGGATGGTTTAGCATGTCAAGCATGTATGAGGACTATGTGAGGGAAAAATGAGGGTCTCATGGCTATTTGAGATGTGCACAACAAAAGACCCTTACATACAATGGAAGCTTTGTCAGCAAGATTGAGAGACTAAGCTAGTATATAGTTGTGAAGCCTTAGGTGTTTTTGGTTATGGACAACACTTCTGGTGAAAAGTCATGTAGTAGGGGATGCCTTGACGACATTAGACCCTTCGGTGGGATGAACGCCTTGCTCATGGGCTACCTCAGTGCAGTGAAGCAACTGATTGATTGTATGAATGTACAACTGGGGATAACATGTATTTGGGATGCATTTGAAGTGTGGGACTTTTGTAAGGGAGTTGTTTTTACTTGACCAAACATTCAGCCTCCAAATGTTAAAATAAGTGAAAATTCAACACTTAGATGTTCAAAAGAGATTAATGAGCTTGAGCTTGGTGAAGTGTAAGTGCTACACAGGCAAAAATTTATTCCACTACCCTTAAAAGAGTCAACTCTTGACAATTTATGTGTGTTTTGAGAAGATGATTGAAAGTCTTTTTTTTTTTTTACTTTTTAACCCCCTTTTTTTTTTTTTTTTTTTTTTAGAGAGGAAATGGGTTAAAAGTTGGGAAATGACTTATAACACACTTCCCAAAATACCCCTTAATACTACATAAATAATGTCCGTAATATTCTAAAGGGAATGGCTTCCCTCTGACTAGAGGGTACTATTGGGCCCGTGGGGACCCACCAAGGGTCCCGTTTTGATAATTCAAACCGTTCAATGTGTAGAACTCGTTGAGTGTTATATGTCTGTAAAAAATCACATTGATTGGATATCGATAGCTATGTGATCAAATCAGATTTTTGTAAGCCGTTTATTTTTCACCGTCTATTTTTTTCATACAACATTGATTTGATCACATAGCTATTGATATCCTATCGACATGATTTTTTACAGACATATAGTACTTAAGAATTCTACATATTGAACGGTTCAGATTATCGAAACGAGAGCCGTGATAGGCCCTCATAGGCTCAATAATACTTTTTAATTCGTGATTGGATTGGAGAAAATCCATTACCTATTCTAAAAATAATAATCTTTACTTTTAACATGTGTGTACTAAAGAAATTTTCTTTTATAATATATTAATTATATGACACGGCCCTTGTGTGTTTTGTCAATAGCCTAGAGGCTAAGAGACCAATAATTTTAGGTGTTGTTTAAACAAAGAGTTTTGTTAATAACAGTTCTAAGGCCAGTTTATTTTGGGTTATGGAGAGAGGATTGAGATTTATAGTGAAGTAGAACTCACTAATATTATGTTTATTTTGAGAGATGGAGAGGGAATTCGTAATCCCCTCCGGACATCCCTTTGGGGAGGGAATTAGGATAGGCCTGTAGGACTTGGTATTAGAAAAATAATCTGGCGGACTAGAAATTTTTTATTTTTATTTATTTTTTATTTTATTTTTTACATGTCGGACATTTTTTTTTGAACATTAATGTTTAATTTTTTGTATTTTTTGTTAAGTAAAAATCATTATTTTATTTAATTTTTTTTTTTTTGAAATTTTTTACATGTTGGAAATTTTTTTTATATATTTTTTATTTATTTTATTTCAAAGGTGAACCAATAGACACACCCACCAGGATGGTTGGTGGAAAGTTTCCACAATTAGACTTACCAATTCAGAAGAATCTGTCTCATGAGATTATAATATTGAAATCAACACTTTGCATTATATAAGCATATGATGCTATTCTGATGGGGCATACTAAAGCACCTCCACCCAATGTATTAAATTTAATGTGCCAGTTCAATTTTATTTTGACATAAAAAATGAAGTTTATTTAATATATTAAAATGTTGAGTTAGGATTTAACATGAACTCAACATGTTAAATTTGATATGATGTCAAATATTAAGTCTACTCAATAAAATAATTTTATTCTTAAAAATAATATAATAATAGATTTGACATATCGAATAGATAATTTTTGTCAAATTAACATATGCTAATTTACCACCTAAGCCTTCAAAAAAATTTAACACACCAAATTTTGAAAATTTGGATGGAGATGCCCTTTAGGCTCCCAATAAGTTGCTTGGGTAAGTAAAGCTAGTTGGGCCTTATTCAGATTGGGCTTATTTTGTAAAGTAGGTCCAGCATTGTGGCCTGATTTTGGGTTTTGGTATTATTGAGATAGCAAGAAGAAATGAACAGAAACTTGTTGAGACTGGCCCAGCCGAATAAATTAAGAATGTAGATGTATATTAACTTGGTTAAAACATGGATTATGACTGTGTTTTTTTCAGGGAATTTGATCAAAATCCTCTTATAATAAAATTTTAATCTATTAAGGATAAATATAAAAAAAATTTCTTGAAAAATCCAATACATACTACCATTACCAAAATATTAAATTTTAAAATAATATAACTTTTGACCTAGATGTCGGTTTTTAATAAAATTAGTATTTTTAAAATCCTCTTATCAAGATCTATCAAACAAGATTTATGTTGAATAAGAATTTTTATAAAAAAATATTATTGCCGTTGAAATTGATCTAAACAGTAATATGTTACTTTGTTTGATAGTAACATGTTACTTTGGTTCATAATGAAATGTTACTCTGATTTACAATAAAATTTTACTTTGTTTCATAGTAAAATTTTATTCTGATTCACGATAAAGTTTGTATAAAAGAAGAAATAACTCAAAAACACACTACCAGAGTAAAACTTTACTGTCATTGTTTAATAGAAAATCAGCAAAAAAAGAAAAAAAAACAGATTACATATTTTTTTTTTAGAACAACAGAGTACATATTAAAGAGTAACCACAACAAGTAGAGACGAAATTTTTACTTTCATATTTACAAACTAATAAACAAACAACAATATATATACACACAGAAAACTTTCCACGCACTCACGGAAGAGCTCAAACTCATCTTCTAACTTTTCATTGGTCAGATTTTAGAAAGAAAATATGGAGCTTTTTATTGATTTTAGTTTGGCTTAATTTTATTTTTTGTTCCATTGCAATTAGGTTCATGACACACACACACACACATATATATATATAGTTAAACTCACACACACACACAGACACACAGACACACATATATATATATGTATGTATGTATGTATAATTTGTAGATTGCAAAGCAAATCTGAGCCAAATGCCATGTTTGCGAGCTTCAATAAACATAATCTATCTCTAATTAGGCCTCTTATATAAACAGAGGTAAAAAGAATGCCCGTTAAAATCAATGCATGTCCTTCACGCCCCAATCAAATAAAACTAAGGGACTTTATGGATGAAGAAAATTTATGTTGGATTTCAAGCAATACACGCTTTCTACCCGGGACTTTTAACCAAACTTCCCTTTTGTTTACTATGTAAACAAGAAACTTATATTTTTTTCTTTTCTTAAATTATTATTAATTAACTTTAAACAATGTTAGCAATCAACTGCTTTAGAAGTTTTAAACTAAGGATTTTTTTTTTAATACCAAATTCTTGTGTTTTGAAAATATATTTTTAAACTCAAGAACTTTTAAATTTACTGTTTCGAAGGCCTGTTGTTTTTAAAAATCATGTTCTTAAAACAACATGGCCTTGATAAATATGTTCAAAAGAAGTGACTTTTGAAAGAACCCGAGTTTGATAAATAACTCTATGCATGTGTATATATATTGGTCCTGGCCCAACGGCCCAAACCTAACAGGCCTACAATCCACAGTTGGACCATCAATACCTTTTATTTTGGATAAATCTACAATAATAATAATAATAACAAGAAAAAATTAGTCTAAGGTTCCTTTCTCATTTTTAGTAATGGAAAAGATCCACAATATTATTTTGTGATATTTAAGGTCCCTCAACCTCACACCTATATATCACAGAGAAATTTGACTCTCTTAAATCAAACCTCATTTCTCTCTCTCTCTCTCTCTCTCTCCCTCCCTCCCTCCCTCTACCAACTTCTCCATTCTCAGATGGGAGACAACAAGCGCAAATGAGGCCGAAAGCCCAAAAATTGACCCCGCGAAACTCTAGATTTCCCAACCACCACCACCGCCGGCATAGCCTTTTCTTCCTCCCCCGCCATCGACAACGACGTTGTCTTCAAGTATGTAGCCACTGTGCTTGCTCTTTATGGAACATTTTCTCTCTCCTCTCGCTCCCTTTGGTTGAGAGTCTCGTCAGCTTTGAACGCTATATTAGCCATTGCTACAATTGCGACTATCTCTCTTCCCATCTCTCTTTCTCGATCCTTCAAATTTAGCAATAAACGGGTATGCTCTCTCATCTTTTTTTTCCTTTGCTCAATTTTCCTGGGCATCAGTCAATTCTAAAGGAAATTGATCAATTGAGTTCGGTTTTTTATTTTTATTTTTAAATTTAATATTTTTAGTGGGTAAGTTGGTTTGTTGAATTGTGGCTTTAATCATACTACTGAGTTCTAAAAGATATTATTTTCAATTTGTTTCACTATTTGGATGGCCTTTGAATTTTGTGATTAGTTGTCTATTGTGTGAATTGTTGAATTGTTTTGATAGGTATAAATTTTGGAGTAGAATTGTTGGATAAGCTAAGACAGAGGCTTTCTTCACAGAGAAATTTCTAAAGAAAGCTAGTGAAATTCTCTGTGAACAAATTCAGAGAAATTTCAATTTTCTTTGAACAAAGCTAGAAAAATTTCAATTTTCTTTGAATTTCTCTCGTTTGAATTCAGATAAATTTTAATTTTCTCTGGTTTAAACCTAGAGTAATTCTCTATATGTAATGAGACAAATTTCTTTGGTTTGGAGAGAATTTCTTTGAGAAGTCCAGAGAAATTCTCTGGATCGAATTTTCCTTGAATCAATTTGAGGGACATTAGATATTATGAAAATATTAGATATTATTTATAATATAAAATCTTAATATCATGGACTGTAAAAAAAATTTCCCTAATAATAATAAATTATTAATAAAAAAGAAAAATAAATAAATAAAGAGGGTGAAGGCATAGTTTGTTTACAAGGGCAATTTAAATTAAAGTGGCTTTCATGAATAATGAAGGGTACCAACCCAAGAGAGGTTTTAAAAAATAAAAACAAAAAGAAAAAAAGAAAAAAAGAAAAAGAAAAAAAAAAAAAAAGGAAAACAATTGAGCTATAGTTTAATAATAAATGCTAATTTTCTATTTTTCAGTGGAAAATATACAAGGCAAGTCCTCTTTGTACTCCAAAAACTTAGGCTTTGTTTGGGAAATGGGTTGGCTTTTTGGTTTTTTTGGCTATTTTAACTTGGACTAAAAAGCTTGGTTTGAGAAGGACTTTTTGGCTTTTTTGACTTTTTTTGTGAGAGAAAAGTGTAATGATTATGGGTTGGATGTGATGTTTTGTTTGTTATGGCTAAAATAGCCCCAAACTTATCCAAACACACTTGCCAAACCATGCCTTAATAGATGATGTTTTTGTTTTCTTGTATCACAAGGCAAAATGTTGGTGACCGCTCCCCCCCCCCCCCCAAAAAAAAGTTGATCTTTGGCAATTAATTAATTAACAATGCTTGATAGTCCGAATTTTCATGACCCGAATAACTCGAATGTCTCAAAATGATATTGTTTTGGGGGTAAAACGACATCATTTTGATGCATTCAAGCCATTTGAGCCACACGAATTCGGGCTACCAAGTATTTTTCTTAATTAACAATTGAAGTGTTTTTCATGCCTTTTTTTATTTTATATTATTTATAAACTTGTTAATTACTTTTTGCAACTATTAACATATCAAAGTAGAAAAAGGAAATAAATTTTTTTTAAAAAGTATTCATGTTGTCATGGTCTCCTTTTTTCAGTTAAAGTAATTCTAGAGTCATATGGAGACTAGGGTTGCATTTGATTTGCTCTTTTTTTGTTTAATGCTAGCCAAGCAAATGCTCCCGTCTTGGACAACACGAGTAATTTTTATTGTTGATCTTCCTACTTAAAATAATAATAATAATAATCGAGATCAAAAGGTCCAATTATTGAAAATATTTTCTTTGATATTTTGAGTTAATTAGCTTGATTTTCACTCCAAAGGTTTTAACCATTTTATCTCTGGTCGATTTCTTGGGCATTGCTTAAAATAATAATACTACCACTTTTGTTTGCCGAAAGAGAGTTTTTTTGAGAATGGCTTGGAGAAGGTTTTGATGGAAACCTCAATAGGTTTGGTTTAGTGGGAAGACAGCCAACCAAATGACTTATAATGTAAGAAAATAATTTTGGAAATATTAATTTAATGCAAATAACTAGTAATACAAATAAAATATCAAGAAATTTCTCATAGAAATTTTGCAAAAGATAAAACAGATTGTCATCGAGGTCAACGTTTGAACATTGTATCTATAATTCGAATAGAGTCAATTTTCATTAACTATTAAAATTTTCCAGCACTTACCACCCAAGAGGCCAAACATTCCAAACTTTTGGGTCCCTGAAAGTTTTCTCAGTCATTAATTTCATAGTCTCAGAATTAATTGAGGTACATGTAAACTGATCCAAACACTTGTTATAAAAAATAAAATAAAATGATTTTGGTGGAGCGTTTGGTATTTCCATTTTTGGAAGTAAGAAATGTGTTTCGGGTAAACATTGACACTTTCGATCTTTGCATTTGAGTTGTAGGTCAGGACGCTCACATGCCAAGAGGTTTCCCGTGTTCTTCCAGCTGTCGAAGGAATTTTTGATGGTTACACAATTTTGCAAGAGCAGCAAAGGAAGTCTGATATCAAAATAAAGTGAGAATACTTACGTGTATATTTTAATAGGTAGACTTATTATTCAAAAGATTATGTGATAATTAACAATATATTTCATCAAATATTATTAAAAAAAATGTTATTAATTGTTAATTTTCAGTGACAATTTGAACATTTTATCACAAAAAAATCATTAATTATAAGTTTTAGCGACAGTTTAGAAAAATCGTCACAAAAAGTCATTAATTTTTAACTTTAGTTACAGTTTGAAAAATTCGTCACAGAAAAATATCATTAATTATAAATTTTAGAGACAATTTTAGTAACAAAAAGTCACTAATTATCAATTTTTAGTAACATGCAAAAATAGTCACAAAAAATTATTTTTAGTGACGATTTTATTAGGACTAATTTTCAATAGGACTTAATAGGAGTTAAGTCCAATTATTAGGACATATTAGTAATTTATGGGGTTCTAATTTTTCACATAAATATGACAAGAGCCAACGATATCTCATTAACGTGATTTTTTATAAGTATGTTTTACTCAATATCTTCTAAAATGTGAATAGTTTAGATTATCGAATTGAACACTAAAATGAGCCCAATAAAATATGCAATAGTTGTTGCAACGCACCATGCGTAGCAGCAACCCCAAACTCCATTTTTTTTACATTGATAATTTATTCTTAAGAAAAGGAAAGTTGTGTTATGTTTCACCGCAATTTGTGAAGTTTGTTTTTACACTATTTATTTAATTTTGAATTGAAAAACAAAAAACCTAAAAGGTTTAAAGAGCAAAAAATATTTTACCAAAATTATCCAATGATTCTCAATTTTTAGCCAAAGAAAGTTGTGTTATGCTTCAGTGCGATTTGAGAAGTTTGTTTTTACACTATTTATTTAATTTTGAATTGAAAAACAAAAAGCCTAATAAAAGGTTTAAAGAGCAAAAAATATTTTACCAAAATTATTCAATGATTCTCAATTTTTAGCCAGAAATTAGATTCTTATACGAAAATGCTTAGCGGATTCACCTTGTATTGTTTGATATTTATTCCCCTCATAAAAAGGTTTAAAAAATGTTTTTCATTTGAAAAATAGATAGTTTTTGAAAAAAAAAAATTTTAAAAGAATTTTGAATGAAATTGATTAAGCCTTCAATTCTTTTATAGTAATTTGCAATCAAAGATAAACAATTATTACATCACATAATGAAGTCATTTTTTTTTTTTTCATATTAAATTGCATATGCAAATACATAGGGGGAGAGAACGCTTTTTAAAAGGGGTGTGAGTTGCCTCCAGCCTTGATGTAGACTGGACTAAATTAAAGGGGGTAGATAAGGTCTTTGGACGGGTTTTATTTTGATAATTTAAATTATTTATATTATAGAAGTTTCTCGATATATTATATATAAGCAAATTAAATTAATTTAATAAATATAATATGTTTAATTTATGGTGTTTGTTATTAAGAAAATAGATGGCTAATTTTAAAAAAATACACTTGTTATTTATTTTTTTTGGAGGTAAATGTGATAAATTAAATAGATTATAATTATTGGATCGATTAATTTTTTATATAGATAACATACATGAATGACCTTACAAATAAATAATTTTGATCATAAAATGAAGCACATGATAGACCGCACAAGTCCAAGCAACTTTGGCTTATCTTGGATTTCTTGACTTTTTGACCTTTTTAAATCACACCACCTCTTTATTTTTTTACACATTTTTTCCCAAAAAAAAAATTAAAAATTAAAAAAGTTAAAAAGACAACTTTCTACCTAATTTCCAAAACAATCCTAAATGGAGTCTAGCTTTTTTAAGCATCGGTTTGAGAAGTTGGGTTGGGGTGAGGTGGGACTAAAATAGTCATAAAAAGACAAAATAAATTTTTTAACTCAATATGACAAAATATCATATCCAAATCAGAATCGTTTTATTTTTTCTCTTACAAAAGTGAAAAAAAGCTAAAAAACCTGTATCCCAAACGAGGGTTTATAGCCTCAGACTAAAATATCCAAAAAATTAAAAGGTTAAAAAGCCAACCCACATCTGAAACGAAGCCTTAATAAGATTAAATTACTAACTAAAACTAATATAAATAATATGAGGATATAATGATAAATAAAAAAAATATATGACAATATCAATTTTTCATCTATATGATTAATGAACTATTGATGAAAAAATGACTAAGTATTATATGAATTAAAACTTTAAAATGATACAATGTAATTATACCAAAGATTTTGAGATTTACAATTTTTTTTTTTTCTTCAAATTTTGAAGGAGATCAGTGTTATTTATCTTATGTTTTGACCTATTTTGAAAAGTAGGTTAAAAGTTAATTTTTGAGATTTTTTTAGCTTTTTTGTTTTTAAAAAAAAAAATCGTACAAAAAATAGAAAAATAATATGATTAAAAAAAACCAAAATACTAATAAATTAGCTTTTAATCTCATTGCCAAAGGAGACCACAGTTTGCTGTTACCAAAAATGCTTCCTACCCCCAGTGATTAGGCACCCTCACCACCCCCCAGTGCCACATGGCACTGCGGGATTGGAAGATAAGGAAAAAAAAAAAAAAACAGTGTTGGGCCAATGACACTGCGCCACCTCACTGGGGGTCGACCCCCAGTGGGTGTATGCAGCAGTGTTGTTGCTGTTACCTATGGGTTAGGATTTAAGATAACAATCAATTAGTTGTTTCGATATATGAGAAGTTATTTGGTAATTTTAAAGTAGGATAAATTATATTTTGTCCTTTTTATATTTGATTATTTTTTCACTTTAGTCTTAAAATTTTTTTTTTTTTGGCCATTCATGTTTCAAATAGGCCATTTTGGGAACAAGCTTATAAGCTAGCTTATATTTTAGTTGATTTATTTTGAATCACATTATCTCTCTACTTTTCGCACTTTTTTTCATAACAAATCAAAAAGCCAGATTACACGCCAATTTCCAACACAATCCAAAATTTTCTCAGTTTACTTTTAAAACTAATTTTTATTGAAAATTAGTCAAAAAATGATACATTGATAGTCAAGTGGAATAAAAATATTTTATTATATATGACATATCTGATATAAATTTAAATCCTAATATAATAATATATTTTTTATGTTATGTGATCGTTTTATGACATTTTTTTGTTTAATTTTGAAGAGAAATTACTTTTAGGAGTAAATGGAGAAAAATTTGTAACATAAAGGATTAAAGTAAAAAAAAATAAATTTTAAGGGCTAAAATAAAAAAGTAACCAAATATAAAGAGGGCAAAGTGTAATTTATCCTTTAAAGTATTACTCCACGCAATTTATGTTAAAATACTTATCGTGTTGTCACCTTAGGAATTGTTTAAAATGATTTAAATATATATATTTTTTAATTTTTTATAAAATAATATAAAAAAATGAAAAAAAAAAAAAAAAAAAAAAAAAAAAACATGCTACATAGATTATGCCAAACAAGCTCTTGTCATACTAGTATTTTGTCCAAATATGAGGGAGGTCAATGTAATTTTATCTTAAAAAAATAAACTTGCTGGCTAAGTTTTCTGCTGTGGCTACTGTGAGAGAACCAGGATCCTCTCCTTGCAGGAGCTGTGCTTGCGCTTGTCCTTGCAGGCCTTCGGGTCTATTTTTAGGCCCAATTTTGATAATCCGAACCGTTCATATTTTATGATTTATTCAGTATATCATACCTGGAAAAAATCAAGTTGATCGGATATCAGAAAGTATGTGTTCGAAAAATTGAACTAAAAACTATTTTTTAAATAATTTAATAAACAGTTTTTCAAACATATACTTCCTGATATCCGATCAATTTGATTTTTTACAGGTATGATATACTGAATAAATCATAAAATATGAACGGTTCGGATTATCAAAATTGAGCCTAAAAATAGACCCGAAGGCCTGCAAGGACGGGCACAAGTACAACCTTGCAAGGAGAGAACCTTGGCTCACTGTGAGAACCCGAGTGCATGACTTTGACCCCTCAATCAAGCATGACTTTAACCCCTCAATCAAATGACAGCCACAGCAAATGTGGGGCTGATATGACTATTATATACAAGACTTTTTTTTAAAAGAGTGGTAATTCATCCCACTAATTTTTGAATTACTAATAATTCTAATGAGTTAAAAAAAAATAAATAAATAAACTCAAGCCAAAACATCACATCACTTTGGTGGAGGCCATTGTGCCACATCATTAGTGATACTCTAGAGCTCCTAATTTAGTGTTCTAAAACATTATTCTTTTTGAAACACTCCTCGTGCAGTAACACCATCTTCCATCTTGTGTTAAACTCATTATTAAAAATTTCGGCAGTGATTGCTCAAATTCGAGGCTCGAAATCTGGCTTGAGACCCAAAACGACGTCGTTTTGGGTCTCGAATTTTTTATTTTTTTTTTTTTCGTCTGTGTTGCAAGAAAAACAAGGGAGGAGGAAGAAGATGGGGGAGGGGGAGGGGGAGGGGGAGGGGGAGGGGGGAGGGGAGGGGGCCCTAATAACAGGGGAGGAGGAGGCGGAGGCGGCGGTGACGATCTGGCGGAGGGAGGACGGCGGTGACGATCTGGAGCTGGGCGAGGACGGCCGGAGGCGAGGCCACGACGATCGACGGTCTGAAGCTCCTCCCTCCCTGCGACGATCGGCGACGGTTTGCTGCGACGGACGATCGGCGGCGAGCTCCCTTCTCTTCTCTCCCTCCCACGACAAGCCCTCTCCTCTCTCTCCCTCCCTTCTCTTTCTCCTCTGTTTTCTCTCTTCTCTCCCTCAAGCCATTTCGAGCCTCGTAGCAGTCGAGCTACGAGGCATTTTCCTAAAAATTTTAATTTGATAAAAAAAAATAATGTCTTTTTTTAACTCTAATAATTGTATCAAATTAGTATCAAATCGAGAATTTCATTTTTTTTTTTTAATCAAACTGAGAATTAACTTTTATTTTATCAAATCTGTTTATTGTCATTACCGGATGTCCTCCCAGATGACCACTTCCAGGCACAAAAAAAAGAAAAGAAAAATTTACACTGGTCGGTTCGACCACCCGAACATCCGCTCAGTCGTCCTCCCAATCAACTGGTGGCCTGATGAAACTCCAAAATCTTCCGTTGAAACACTTAGTATCAAATAAAGTTTTTACTCAAATTTAGTGAAAAAAATGATGTATCGTTGGAGATGCTCTAATAAAGATGATAGCTGCAGTCTATATGATGACAATTTAAGTTGACAAAATGATAGTCGCGGTCAACAAGCTCAGGCTGATCGATCACCTGATGATCCGGCCAGCCGTCCGGATGAATAATTTTTGTGTTTAATTTTGTATTTAGTCCTCTATGTGCATAGCATTATAAGATAAAATGTAATGTTTTGATCATAATCATTTCATTTTTATTTTTACAAAATTATAAAATAAAATAAAAAAGTTAAAAGTTCTTCCTAAACGAAACTGTTTTTAGCCAAATTAAAATAATTAAAAAACTAAAAAGTTCTTCCCAAACAAAAATTAATATAGTGGCTAACTTAATATTTTTTATTAAAATTTTAAAAAATAATTTAACACATCAAATAATAAATTATGCGAACACAGACTCTTTCTTGCAATGGCTCTTCCAAAACAACCCAGGTTAGTTTCTTCTAGTTCTTGGAGAAGTTATTTGGTAGTATGGAAGACAACTTATATTTTTAATTTTATGTTTTTTTTTGTGTGTGTGTGAGAAAAGGGTGTAATTCTGACCCGGCCCATTCGGGCCCGGCCCATTCAGGCCTTGCGGGTTCCCGTCAAAAAATTGGGCCGGGCCGGGCCGGCCCATGGGCCAGAAAACTAGGCCCAGGCCCTAGCCCAGGCCCAGGGGTATTCGGGCTTTGGGCGGGCCAGTGGGCCGGGCCTAAATAATTTTTTTTAATTTTTCCCACCAAAATTTTATTATTTTCCATTAAAAAAAATGGGCATCGGGTGGACCGGGTTTTTGGGCTGGCCTTGAGCTAGGCAATGGGCCGGGCTACGGGCCGAACCCATGGGCCAAGCCGGGCTTCAAAACGATGGCCTAGGCCCTAGCCTAAGGCATCGGGCTAGGCTCGGCCCTTAACAAGCCGGGCCCACCTCGGGCCCCGGGCGGGCTTCGGGCCGCCCACGGGCCACGAGCCAAAATTACACCCCTAGTGGAGACTACTTACCTTAGGATATTGTTTTTTAAGGGTAAATTACATTGATCTTTTTTGAAATTTTAAAAAGATATAATAAGTTTTACAATTTTGAAATAATTATATTGATCTTTCTTTTAGTGGAAGGTATGAAAACATAAAGATATACAAGGTAAAATATACATTTTAATGTAAAAAAGGTAATAATATCAATTTTTTTTTGTTCATACGACTAACAAGAGTTGGTGATCATTTTTTTTACCCCGGCTGCAAGAGTTGGTGATCTACCCAACTCAAGTGTTTTAGCCGAGATGATTTACCCCGGCTGCAAGAGTTGGTGATCTGTCCAACTCAAGTGTTTTTAGCCGAGATGATTTACTCCGGCTGCAAGAGTTGGTGATCTGCCCAACTCAAGTGTTTTAGCCGAGATGATTTATCCCGGCTGCAAGAGTTGGTGATCTGCCCAACTCAAGTGTTCTAGCCGAGATGTTTTACACCGGCTATAAGAGTTGATGATTTGCCCAACTCCAAGGCTCTAGCCGAGATGAATTTTAGCCTGGCTAGAAAATTTATCTCGACTATGTGCATGAATTACTTTGTTTATGTAGCGCTAACAAGGCTGTTTACTGTGACCAAGATAATCTTCTCGGCTCTATGAAGAATAGCGTGGTTAAAACGAAAATTACAACAGACATTGCAGGTGTGCAAAATAACAACTTTTCATTGATGGAAAAATTGGGTACATACGGTGGGGCTTGTAGCCCGGTTACAGAAATTCAGACAAAAATCAAAAGAGACAAGCCTGAACTAAGCTAGACGGGAGAGATCGGCAAAATCGTCACCGGTTCCTTCTGTCGCGACCTCTAGGTCAACCACAACAGCCTTCTCCTTCTCGCTGAGCTCCGGTTGGCTACCGTCTTCCTCAGCTTCTTTGTCTGCCTCCTCTTGCAAGGCATTGAAGACTTCATTGGCATAAGGAATAAGGTAGACCAGCAGGAAGGCCGGGGGAGCAGAAACAAATAGCTCGGTCTCCGATCCTTGGCCGAGCTTTTCACAAATGGCCTTCCAACCGGACTTAAAATAAATGTCCTTAGTGGCTTCAACCTGCTTGGTGTAGTTATCCTCGGCCTCTTGGAAACCGAGATTGTTGGCTTTGTCCACGGCAGCCTTCCTCCTTTCTTTTTCGGTCGCGAGTTGGGCTTTTAGTTCGTCCCTTTCTTGCTCAGCCCAGCCAAGTTGGCTGAGGAGTCTCGCATTGTCAGCATTGGCCATTTCAAGTGAAGACTTAGACCTCCCTAGCTCGGTCTTAAGATTTTTGGCCTGGTTGTTGGCATCGGTCACCTTCTGCCGGAGCTTGTGAATCCTTTCCATCACCAGGTGCTGCTTCTAGATAGCCTGTAAGAGGACGTGTAAGAGATCAAACAAGAAGAGTAACCGTGGAAACACTTAACTAATTTGAATAGATGTGCAGAGCTCTTACCCTGATCATGGATTTAACCGAGGATTTGACAAGCCGGGTGTCGAGAACATGCTCACTGCCGGCCACATCGCTCAGTAACAGTAGTGCTTTTGTCAGGTCAAAAGCCAGAAGGTGTTCTTTATCGCCTTTGATAGAGACGTTAGCCGGGATCTCTTTTCCCCGGTGCTTCAGCTGCGGATGCCATAACGGAGTTGGTTCAAATCCCTCCACTGTTTGCTCGGTGCTCAAGTCGACCACAAGCTCGGCCGAGGGGTCGGCAGACCGAGGCCTGTTGCTTGCTTGGAGGCCTTCCTTGCCGGCCTGCGCCGAAGTGGTCGATGCCAAGGCGATGACGGTCTCGGATGATTATCCAGCGGTTGAGGTGCGAAGGGGGATACTCGGCAGCTTGGCAGATGTGGCGGTGATAAGGTTCTTGATTCGGCTCCGCTTGGCCATCTCTTCTTCTTCGGTTAGCCGGATAAAGGGCACGTCCGGTGGTGTTGGATCAGGCGGTGGGGATGACGCCCGAAGAAAGTCGGTAACTCTACTTCTGCGGGGAGCCGAGTAGCGGTAGCTCGGTATGTAACCGAGAAGTTCGTGGCAGTCTCGGTGGCTATACCTCAGCGCGGCTCTAACGGCAGCCTCGCTTGGGTTGAAGTAGTTCACTTGTAAGGCTTCAATAGCTGCAAGGAAAAGAGCGATTAGCATAGAATAATGAAGCAAAGTCGTTTGAACGAGCAGTGAGCGTGGCTTACACGTCTTTGAACGAGCAGTGAGCGTGGCTTACACGTCAACCGAAGTTCTTGCTGATGTACCAGCCGGGCACATCAGCCGTCTCGTAATTTCCTGATACCCAGAAAAAGTCATTGTCATGCATATCTTTATTCGGGGTACCGGTCACAAGTTTTTCTTTGCCCAGGCTAATCTTTAAATAATAATTAAGTCCATCACCTGTACAGCCCAGGGTGTATTGGCGCAGAATCTCGGCTAGCCCAAGATTCAAACCGAGCCGGTTGTTTAGCTCGGCCACACCGTTTATTATTCTGAATGTGTTGGTGGAGACTTGTGTTGGCGCTAGCTCGGTACGCCTTAGGATCTCACATATTAGAGGTTGGACCGAGAAGCGTAAACCTCCCTCGATTATGGACAGCACGGTGAAGGGGCATTCATCTAGTCTACCCCAAGGGGTGGTGTCCTCGGCGCCGAGCTCGAGATGTACATCTGCGGGGACGCCATATTCTTCCCAAAACACGGCAAGGGCGACCGGCGTGTCAACGAGGAAGCAGTAACGCCCCATGTAAAGCCGGCTGCTTTTAGCACGGCAGTGTTGGTTTGGCAAATTTTCGTTTGATGGCTGTTCGGCTGTTGAGAACCTTAGTGTTGGTTCTGGTCCATTAGGACTCTGCAGTAAGAGTAAGTGTAAGTGTAAGTGGGAGCGCGGTCGTGCAAAACGAGCTCGACTTTAGCTCGGTCAGACGGAGTGCCAGACCATCTCGGTCACAAAGGTAAACCCAGAAGCTCGGCCGCTCAAGCGAACCAGATATTAGCCCGGTTGAGCAGTCAAGTACTCTGTTACCTTAGTTCCTACAGGAGTTTTTGCAAACTCGCAACTTGCTCAGTTTTGGTGTTTTTTGGGATCAAAAGAAGACCTGGAGCCCGGTCCGCCCCAGATCCTCGCGTGTTCATCACAGAAGTTGAAGAACAGTTGAGAGGGAAGGGGTAGAGGTGGTTTTTGGGGAGTTACATCCTAAAACCTACTACTATCGTGCCCTAAAATGTGAGTTTCAAATGAACAACAATGGAGAGATTCGAAGAACTTACCAGTTTAGGGGGGGGCAAAAGTCGAATCTTCGAGCACGAAGACAGTCCAGAGCAAGAATGGTGTTTGATAGAGAGGATCGCACTGCAGCGTTTGGGGCGCCTGGAATGGAAGAGAAACGGTAAGGAGGAAAGAGGAAGGGGCAAACGACGAGCTTATAGGAAGAAAAGAAGCGCCAAAAATTAGAAAAATGAGAGGCGGCGGGGTTGGCTGCTTAAGGCCAATGAGCAAAGGACGCGTGTCCATAATGACGGCGGCTTCAGTACTGAAGAGACCTGATGGCGAGTTGAGGCGTCGACCAAGCAATTTAAGAAACCGAGCATGAGGGTTAGCTCAGTTAACGTCTTACGGGTTTAAGTCGGGTGGAGAATCGACCTCGGTCAGATCATGTAATCCTAGTCACGCTTGCGCGGACGGAATTAAGAGGCAATTGTGAGGGAAATTTATAATCTGGCTTTGGGCCGTGGTAGAAGCCGGGCAGAGAGAGGTCCGAGCATGTTTAGGCTAAGCTAACGTGGGCTTCTCCAGAGTTGGTTTGCTTGGTCGAGGCCCAGGTCCCACGTTTGGGCCGAGCTAAATTGGGCTTGTCCAGGTTAGGTTTGCTCGATCAAGTCCCAACTTCCAAGTTTGGGCCGAGCTAACTTGGCCGAGGTGATTGTCGGCCTACCCGGGTTACGTGCTTCACACATTTAGCTCAGCGGAAAGGGTCTTCTGAATACCGGCTCAATCTGTCTGGAGTTCAGTCGTACCAGAATGCTACTGAGCTCAGTTGTGATGGAGCTCGGCGAGTAGCGCTGTTAGGCTCGTTACGTAGCACGGTCATAGGAGGCCGAGGTGAGGTCGTCGGGCTGCCCATTCCCGCTAACTTTGTTTGGCGGTTTGATTAGGTGGTGTTTAGCTAGATTTGCACTGACAGATGGGAGAGCAGCTCCACGTATCAATGGAGAAGTGGGTGCAGAGGTGAACGCAGAAAGTATATAAGCATAACTGCGCCCCCCATGCCAGGGATGGAACATCATTTGGTGAGAAAAAACCTAACTCTGATTGATCTCCCCTCTCTCTCTCCCTGAGTGTATGCTAACTTGACCGTCGGAGGGGTTTTCCGGCAACACACCGCCGGGTAGCTCACCACCGTTGTGTTCGCAGGTTAAACGGATAGAATCAGAGCTTGGATTAAAGGAGTACGGGCGTCATCAAATATTTGTTCCCGTACAGTCAAGGCCTTTGAAAGTTCCTTTGTGTGTGGCATCGAGATTCCAAGTTGGTTTGGCGTCCCAACTTGGTTTGGAGGATGGCCCTAAATAGTCCAACGCGTGCATGTCGAGTAACATGCCCAATGATGCGTGCGCACGCTAGACCAAGATTGCGATTTTTTAAGAATTGTGAAATTAATGAAAAGTCATTATGGCTCCTCAAACATGGTCAATGTTCGCCATTTCGATGGATGGTTTAGCATGTCAAGCATGTATGAGGACTATGTGAGGGAAAAAATGAGGGTCTCATGGCTATTTGAGATGTGCACAACAAAAGACCCTTACATACGATGGAAGCTTTGTCAGCAAGATTGAGAGACTAAGCTAGTATACAGTTGTGAAGCCTTAGGTGTTTTTGGTTATGGACAACACTTCTGGTGAAAAGTCATGTAGTAGGGGATGCCTTGACGACATTAAACCCTTCGGTGGGGTGAACGCCTTGCTCATGGGCTACCTCAGTGCAGTGAAGCCACTAATTGATTGTATGAATGTACAAATGGGGATAACATGTATTTGGGATGCATTTGAAGTGTGGGACTTTTGTAAGGGAGTTGTTTTTATTTGACCAAACATTCAGCCTCCAAATGTTAAAATAAGCGAAAATTCAACACTTAGATGTTCAAAAGAGATTAATGAGCTTGAGCTTGAGCTTGGTGAAGTGTAAGTGCTACACAGGCAAAAATTTATTCCACTACCCTTAAAAGAGTCAACTCTTGACAATTTATGTGTGTTTTGAGAAGATGATTAAAAGTCGTTTTTTTTTTACTTTTTAACCTTTTTTTTTTCCTGAGAGGAGAAATGGGTTAAAAAATGGAAAATGACTTATGACACACTTCCCAAAATACCCCTTAATACTACATAAATAATGTCCATAATATTCTAAAGGGAATGGCTTCCCTCTGACTGGAGAGTACTATTGGGCCCGTGGGGACCCACCAAGGGTCCTGTTTTGATAATTCAAACCGTCCAATGTGTAGAACTCGTTGAGTGTTATATGTCTGTAAAAAATCACGTTGATCGGATATCGATAGCTATGTGATCAAATCAGATTTTTGTAAGCCGTTTATTTTTCACCGTCTATTTTTTTTCATACAACATTGATTTGATCACATAGCTATTGATATCCTATCAACATGATTTTTTACACACATATAGTACTCAACGAATTCTACATATTCAACGGTTCAGATTATCGAAACGAGAGCCGTGCTAGGCCCTCATAGGCTCAATAATACTTTTTAATTTGTGATTGGGTTGGAGAAAATCTATTACCTATTCTAAAAATAATAATCTTTACTTTTAACATGTGTGTACCAAAGAAATTTTCTTTTATAATATAATAATTATATGACATGACCCTTGTGTGTTTTGTCAATAGCCTAGAGGCTAAGAGACCAATAATTTTAGGTGTTGTTTAAACAAAGGAGTTTTGTTAATAACAGTTCTAAGGCCAGTTTATTTTGGGTTATAGAGAGAGGATTGAGATTTATAGTGAAGTAGAACTCACTAATATTATGTTTATTTTGAGAGATGGAGAGGGAATTCGTAATCCCATCCGGACTACGAATCCCTTTGGGGAGGGGATTAGGATAGGCATGTAGGACTTGGTATTAGAAAAATAATCTGGCGGACTAGAAATTTTTTATTTTTATTTATTTTTTATTTATTTTTTACATGGCGGACATTTTTTTTTGAACATTAATGTTTAATTTTTTGTATTTTTTGTTAAGTAAAAATCATTATTTTATTTATTTTATTTTTTTTGAAAATTTTTTATTTTATTTTTATTTTTTTTAAAATTTTTCACATGTTAGGTATTTTTTTAAAAACATTATTAATGTTTTTATATATATTTTTATTTGTTTTATTATTTTATATTTATTTTATTTCAAAGGTGAACCAGTAGACACACCCACCAGGATGGTTGGTGGAAAGTTTCCACAATTAGATCTGTCTCATGAGATTATAATATTGAAATCAACACTTTGCATTATATAAGCATGTGATGCTATTCTGATGGGGCATACTAAAGCACCTCCACCCAATGTATTAAATTTAATGTGCCAGTTCAATTTTATTTTGACATAAAAAATGAAGTTTATTTAATATATTAAAATGTTGAGTTAGGATTTAACATGAACTCAACATGTTAAATTTGATATGATGTCAAATATTAAGTCTACTCAATAAAATAATTTTATTCTTAAAAATAATATAATAATAGATTTGACATATCGAATAGATAATTTTTATCAAATTAACATATGCTAATTTACCACCTAAGCCTTCAAAAAAATTTAACACACCAAATTTTGAAAATTTGGATGGAGATGCCCTTAGGCTCCCAATAAGTTGCTTGGGTAAGTAAAGCTAGTTGGGCTTATTCAGATTGGGCTTATTTTGTAAAGTAGGTCCAGCATTGTGGCCTGATTTTGGGTTTTGGTATTATTGAGATAGCAAGAAGAAATGAACAGAAACTTGTTGAGACTGGCCCAGCCGAATAAATTAAGAATGTAGATGTATATTAACTTGGTTAAAACATGGATTATGACTGTGTTTTTTTCAGGGAATTTGATCAAAATCCTCTTATAATAAAATTTTAATCTATTAAGGATAAATATAAAAAAAATTTCTTGAAAAATCCAATACATACTACCATTACCAAAATATTAAATTTTAAAATAATACAACTTTTGACCTAGATGTCGGTTTTTTAATAAAATTAGTATTTTTAAAATCCTCTTATCAAGATCTATCAAACAAGATCTATGTTGAATAAGAATTTTTAAAAAAAAATATTATTGCCTTTGAAATTGATCTAAACAGTAATATGTTACTGTGTTTGATAGTAACATGTTACTTTGGTTCATAATGAAATGTTACTCTGATTTACAATAAAATTTTACTTTGTTTCATAGTAAAATTTTATTCTGATTCACGATAAAGTTTGTAAATACTCAAAAACAGACTACTAGAGTAAAACTTTACTGTCATTGTTAATAGAAAATCAGCAAAAAAAGAAAAAAAAAAACAGATTACATATTTTTTTTTTAGAACAACAGAGTACATATTAAAGAGTAACCACAACAAGTAGAGACGAAATTTTTACTTTCATATTTACAAACTAATAAACAAACAACAATATAGATACACACATAAAAACTTTCCACGCACTCACGGAAGAGCTCAAACTCATCTTCTAACTTTTCATTGGTCAGATTTTAGAAAAAAAATATAGAGCTTTTATTGATTTTAGTTGATTTAGTTTCCTTAATTTTTTGTTCATTGCAATTAGGTTCATGAGCACACACACACACACACACACACACACACACATATATATATATATAGTTAAACTCACACACACACATAGACACACACACACATATATATATGTATGTATGTATGTATAATTTGTAGATTGCAAAGCAAATCTGAGCCAAATGCCATGTTTGCGAGCTTCAATAAACATAATCTATCTCTAATTAGGCCTCTTATATAAACAGAGGTAAAAAAAATGCCCGTAAAAATCAATGCATGTCCTTCACGCCCCAATCAAATAAAGACAAGGACTTAAGATAAGGAACTTTATGTGGATTCAAGCAAATTACTAGTGATTCAATACACGCTTTCTACCAGGGACTTTTAACCAAACTTCCCTAATAGTAATAAATTAGTCTAAGGTCCCTCTCTCATTTTTAGTAATGGAAAAGATCCACAATATTATTTTGTAATGTTTAAGGTCCCTCAATCTCACACGCATATATTACAGAGAAATTTGACTCTCTTAAATCAAACCTCATTTCTCTCTCTCTCTCTCTCTCTCTCTCTTTCTCTCTCTTTACCAACTTCTCCATTCTCAGATGGGAGACAACAAGCGCAAATGAGGCCGAAAGCCCAAAAATCGACTTCGCGAAACTCTAGATTTCCCAACCACCACCACTGCCGGCATAGCCTTTTCTTCCTCTCCCGCCATCGACAATGACGTTGTTTTCTCCGTTAGCAACGTCGAGCAAGTATGTAGCCACTGTGCTTGCTCCCTATGGAACATTTTCTCTCTCCTCTCGCTCCCTTTGGTTGAAAGTCTCTTCAGCGTTGAACGCTATATTAGCCATTGCTACAATTGCGACTAGCTCTCTCCCCGTCTCTCTTTCTCGATCCTTCAAATTTAGCAATAAACGGGTATGCTCTCTCATCTTTTTTTTCCTTTGCTCAATTTTTCTAGGCATCAATCAATTCTAAAGGAAATTGATCAATTGAGTTCGGTTTTTTTATTTTATTTTATTTTTAAATTTAATATTTTTAGTGGGTAAGTTGGTTTGTTGAATTGTGGCTTTGATTATACTACTGAGTTATAGAAGATATTATTTTCAATTTGTTTCACTATCTGGATGGCCTTTGAATTTTGTGATTAGTTGTCTATTGTGTGAATTGTTGAATTGTTTTGATAAGTATAAATTTTGGAGTAGAATTGTTGGATAAGCTAAAACAGAGGCTTTCTTCACAGAGAAATTTCTAAAGAAAGCCAGAGAAATTCTCTATGAACAAATTCAGAGAAATTTCAATTTTCTTTGAACAAAGCCAGAAAAATTTCAATTTTCTTTGAATTTCTCTCGTTTGAATTCAGAGAAATTTTAATTTTCTCTGGTTTGAACCCAGAGTAATTCTCTGTATGTAATGAGACAAATTTCTTTGGTTTGGAGAGAATTTCTTTGAGAAGTTCAGAGAAATTCTCTTGATCGAATTTTCCCTGAATCGATTTGAGGGATCTTAGACATTATGAAAATATTAGATGTTCTTTATAATATAAAATCTTAATATCATGGACCGTAAAAAAAATTTCCCTAATAATAATAAATTATTAATAAAAAAGAAAAATAAATAAAGAGGGTGAAGGCATAGTTTGTTTACAAAGGGCAATTTAAATTAAAGTGGCTTTCACGAATAATGAAGGGTTCCAACCCAAGAGAGATTTTAAAAAATAAAAACAAAAACAAAAAAAGAAAAAAGAAAAAGAAAAAGAAAAAGAAAAAGAAAAAAAAAAGGAAAACAATTGAGCTACAGTTTAATAATAAATGCTAATTTTCTATTTTTCAGTGGAAAATATACAACTCAAGTCCTCTTTGTACTCCAAAAACTTAACAGATGATGTTTTGGTTTTCTTGTATCACAAGGCAAAATGTTGGTGACCGCTCCTCCCGAGTTGGGATTCCCTCCTTGCAACTCCTCCTTACAATCCTCCTTACAATCCTCCTTACAACAGTTGAGATCAGTCGTTACAACATCCAACGGCTAATTTCAATTTCTTTATTTATTTTTATTTTTTATTATGACCGTTGGATGTTGCAACAGTTGATCTCAGCCGTTGCAAGGAGGATTGCAAGAAGGAGTTGCAAGGAGGGGAGGTGACCCCCCCCCCAAAAAAAAAAGTTGATCTGTGGCAATTAATTAATCAACAATGCTTGGTAGTCCGAATTTTCATAATCCGAATAGCTCGAATGTCTCAGAATGATATTGTTTTGGGAGTAAAACAACATCGCTTTGATACATTCGAGCCACTTGAGCCACACAAATTCGGGCTACCAAGCATTTTTCTTAATTAACAATTGAAGTGTTTTTCATGCCTTTTTTTATTTTATATTATTTATAAACTTGTTAATTACTTTTTGCAACTATAAACAAATCAAAGTAGAAAAAGGAAATAAAAAATTTATAAAAAGTATTCATGTTGTCATGGTCTCCTTTTTTCAGTTAAAGTAATTCTAGAGTCATTTGGAGACTAGGGTTGCATTTGATTTTGCTCTTTTTTTGTTTAATGCTAGCCAAGCAAATGCTCCCGTCTTGGACAACACGATTAATTTTTATTGTTGATCTTCCTACTTAAAATAATAATAATACTCGAGATCAAAAGGTCCAATTATTCAAAATATTTTCTTTGATATTTTGAGTTAATTAGCTTGATTTTCACTCCAAAGGTTTTTACCATTTTATCTCTGGTCGATTTCTGGGGCATAGCTTAAAATAATAATACTACCACTTTTGTTTGCCGAAAGAGAGTTTTTTTTAGAATGGCTTGGAGAAGGTTTTGATGGAAACCTCAATAGGTTTGGTTTAGTGGGAAGACAGCCAACCAAATGACTTATAATGTAAGAAAATAATTTTGGAAATATTAATTTAATGCAAATAACTAGTAATAAAAATAAAATATCAAGAAATTTCTCATAGAAATTTTGCAAAAGATAAAACAGATTGTCATCGAGGTCAACGTTTGAACATTGTATCTTTAATTCGAATAGAGTCAATTTTAATTAACTATTAAAATTTTCCAGCACTTACCACCCAAGAGGCCAAACATTCCAAACTTTTGGGTCCCTGAATGTTTTCTCAGTCATTAATTTCATAGTCTCAGAATTAATTGAGGCACGCGTGAACTTGTTATAAAAAATAAAATAAAATGATTTTGGTGGAGCGTTTGGTATTTCCATTTTTGGAAGTAAGAAATGTGTTTCGGGTAAACATCGACACTTTCGATCTTTGCATTTGAGTTGTAGGTCAGGACGCTCACATGCCAAGAAGTTTCCCGTGTTCTTCCAGCTGTCGAAGGAATTTTTCATGGTTACACAATTTTGCAAGGGCAGCAAAGGAAGTCTGATACCAAAATAAAGCAAGAATACTTATGTGTATATCTTAATAAAGTAGACTTATTATTTAAAAGATTATGTGATAACTAACGATATATTAGATCAAATATTATTAAAAAAATGTCACTAATTGTTAATTTTCAAATAATGACAATTTGAAAATTTTATCATAAAAAACATCATTAATTATAAGTTTTAGCGATAGTTTAGACAAATCGTCACAAAAAGTCATTAATTTTTAACTTTAGCGACAGTTTGAAAAATTTGTCACAGAAAAATATCATTAATTATAAATTTTAGTGACAATTTGTAAAAATTGTGACAAAAGTCACTAATTATCAATTTTTAGTGACATGCAAAAATAGTCACAAAAAATTATTTTTAGTGACGATTTTATTAGGACTAATTTTCAATAGGACTTAATGGGAGTTAAGTCCAATTATTAGGACATATTAGTAATTTATGGGGTTCTAATTTTTCACATAAATATGACAAGAGCCAACGATATCTGATTAACGTGATTTTTTATAGGTATGTTTTACTTAATATCTTCTAAAATGTTAATAGTTTAGATTATCAAATTGAGCACTAAAATGAGCCCAATAAAATGTGCAATAATTGTTGCAGCGCACCATGCGTAGCAGCAATCCCAAACTCTTTTTTTTTTACATTGATCATTTATTCTTAAGAAAAGGAAAGTTGTGTTATGTTTCACCGCAATTTGAGAATTTTGTCTTTACACTATTTATTTAATTTTGAATTGAAAAACAAAAAACGTAACAGGTTTGAAGAGCAAAAAATATTTTACCAAAATTATTCAATGATTCTCAATTTTTAGCCAAAAATTAGATTCTTATACGAAAATGCTCAGCAGATTCACCTTGTATTGTTTGATATTTATTCCCCTCATAAAAAGGTTTAAAAAATGTTTTTCATTTGAAAAATAGATAGTTTTTGAAAAAAAAAATTGAAAATAATTTTGAATGAAATTGATTAAACCTTAAATTCTTTTATAGTAATTTGCAATCAAAGATAAACAATTATTACATCATATAATGAAGTCATTTTTTTTTTCATATTAAATTGCATATGCAAATACATAGGGGGAGAGAACGCTTTTTAAAAGGGGTCTTTGTTGCCTCCAGCCTTGATGTAGACTGGACTAAATTAAAGGGGGTTGATATGGTTTTTGGATTCGTGAGTTTTATTTTGATAATTTAAATTATTTATATTATAAAAATTTCTTGATATATTATATATAAAAAAATTAAATTAATTTAATAAATGTAATATGTTTAATTTATGGTGTTTGTTATTAAGAAAATAGATGGCTAATTTTAAAAAATACACTTGCTGTTTATTTTTTTTGGAAGTAAATGTTATAAATTAAATAGATTATAACTATTAGATCGATTTAATTTTTTATATAAATAATATACATGAATGACCTTACAAATAAACAATTTTGATCATAAAATGAAGCACATGATAGATCGCACAAGTCCAAGCAACTTTGGCTTTTTTTGGATTTCTTAACTTTTTTAAATCACACCTCTTTATTTTTTTACACATTTTTTCCTAAAAAAAAAAAAATAATAATAAAATTAAAAAGACAACTTTTTACCTACTTTCCAAAACAATCCTAAATGGAGTCTAGCTTTTTTAAGCACTGGTTTGGGAAGTTGGGTTGGGGTGAGTTGGGGTTAAAATAGCCATAAAAAGACAAAATAAATTTTTTAACTCAATAAGACAAAATATCACATCCAAATCAGAATCGTTTCATTTTTTCTCTTACAAAAGTCAAAAAAAGCTAAAAAACCTATATCCCAAACGAGGATTTATAGCCCCAGACTAAAATAACCAAAAAATTAAAAAGTTAAAAAGACAACCCACATCTGAAACGAATCCTTAATAAGATTAAAATACTAACTAAAACTAATATAAATAATATGAGGATATAATGATAAATAAAAAAAATATATGACAATATCACTTTTTCATCTCTATGATTAATGAATTATTGATGAAAAAATGACTAACTATTATATGAATTAAAACTTTAAAATGATACAATGTAATTATACCAAAAATTTTGAGTTTTACTATTTTTTGTTTTTTCAAATTTTGAAGGAGATCGGTGTAATTTATCTTATGTTTTGACCTATTTCGAAAAGTAGGTTAAAAGTTAATTTTTGGGATTTTTTTTTTAGCTTTTTTGTTTAAAAAAAAATCGTACAAAAAATAGAAAAATAATATGATTAAAAAAAACCAAAATACTAATAAATTAGCTTTTAATCTAATTGCCAAAGGAGACCACAGTTTGCTCTTACCTATGGGTTAGGATTTAAGATAACAATCAATTAGTTGTTTTGATATATGAGAAGTTATTTGGTAATTTTAAAATAGGATAAATTATATTTTGTCCTTTTTATATTTGATCACTTTTTTACTTTAGTCTTTAAATTTTTTTTTTAAAAATTATTTTTGACCATTCATGTTTCAAATAGGCCATTTTGGGAACAAGCTTATAAGCTAGCTTATATTATTTCTCTACTCTTTACACTTTTTTTCATAACAAATCAAAAAGCCAGATTACAAGCCAATTCCCAAAACAATCCAAAATTTTCTCAGTTTACTCTTAAAACTAATTTTTATTAAAAATTAGTCAAAAAAAGATACATTGATAGTCAGGTGGAATAAAAATATTTTATTATATATAACATATCTGATATAAATTTAAATCCTAATATAATAATACATTTTTTATGTTATGTGATCGTTTTATGACATTTTTTTGTTTAATTTTGAAGAGGAATTACTTTTAGGAGTAAATGGAGAAAAATATGTAACATAAAGGATTAAAGTATGTGTTCAAAAAAAAAAAAGGATTAAAGTAGAAAAAAATAAATTTTAAGGGATAAAATAAAAAAGTAACCAAATATAAAGAGGGCAAAGTGTAATTTATCCTTTAAAGTATTACTCCACGCAATTTACGTTAAAATACTTATCATGTTGTCACCTTAGGAATTGTTTAAAATGATCTAAATAAATATATATTTTTGATTTTTTATAAAATAATATAAAAAAATGAAATAATTCAAAAAAAAAAAAAAAAAAAACATACTACATAGATTATACCAAACAAGCTCTTGTCATACTAGTATTTTGTCCAAATATGGGGGAGGTCAATGTAATTTTATCGTAAAAAAATAAAACTTCCTGGCTAAGTTTTCTGCTGTGGCTTCTGTGAGAACCCGAGTGCATGACTTTTGACCCCTAAATCAAGCATGACTTTAACCCCTCAATCAAATGACAGCCACCGCAAATGTGGGGGCTGATATGACTATTATATACAAGACTTTTTTTTGAAACACTCCTCGTGCCAGTAACACCATCTCCGATCTGGTGTTAAACTCATTACTAAAAATTTTAATTTGACAAAAAAAGAAAATGTCTTTTTTTAACTCTAATAATTTTATCAAATTAGTATTAAATCGAAAATTTCGTTTTTTTTTTTTTAACAAACTGAGAATTAACTTTTATTTTATCAAATATGTTCATTGCCATTATCGGATATCTTCCCGGATGACCACTTCAAAGCAAAAAAAAAAAAAAATTTACGCTGGCTGGCCGACCACCCGAACATCCGCTCAGTCGTTCTCCCAGTCGATCGGTGGTCTGATGAAATTCCAAAATCTTCCGTTGAAACACTTGGTATCAAATAAAGTTTTTACTCAAATTTAGTGAAAAAAATGATGTGTCGTTAGAGATGCTCTAATGAAGATGATAGCTGCAGTCTATATGATGACAATTTAAGTTGACAAGATGATAGTCGCGGTTGACAAGCTCTAGTTGTGGTCGACAAGCTCTGGCTGATCGATCACCTGATCATTCGGCCGGCCGGATGAACAATTTTTGTGTTTAATTTTGTATTTAATCCTCTGTGTGCATAGCATTATAAGATAAAATATAACGTTTAAATCATAATCATTTCATTTCTATTTTTACAAAATTATAAAATAAAATAAAAAAGTTAAAAGTTCTTTCTGAACGAAACTGTTTTTGGCCAAATTAAAATAATTAAAAAACTAAAAAGTTCTTCCCAAACAAAAATTAACATAGTGGCTAACTTAATATTTTTTATTAAAATTTTAAAAAATAATTTAACACGTCAAATAATAAATTATGCGAACACCCGGCTCTTTCTTGCAATGGCTCTTCCAAAACAACCCAGGTTAGTTTCTTCCAGTTCTTGGAGAAGTTATTTGGTAGTATGGAAGACAACTCATATTTCTAATTTTATGTTTTTTTGGTGTGTGTGTGTGTGTGGAGACCACTTATCTTAGGACATTGTTTTTTAAGGATAAATTACATTGATTTTTTTTGAAATTTTAAAAAAATATAATAAGTTTCACAATTTTGAAATAATTATATTGATCTTTCTTTTAGTGGAAAGTAGGAAAACATAAAGATATACAAAGTAAAATATATATTTCAATATAAAAAAGATAATAATATATTTTTTTTTTGTTCACACGACTAACAAATTTATGATAAAAAGTGAAAAAAGTTATAGATTAAAACTTTAAAGGAGCTTAGTGTAATTATGTCAAATTTATTAGGTTTATTGCAAAAGAGGTCATTTCATTTATCCTTTTGTTAGGGAGAATTGCACATAAGTGAGTATCAAAAAAAATATTTACAAAAAGGTGAAACTTTATAAATATTAATAATTAAAATCATAAACTTTATAAATATTTTTTCTCACTAGGTTGGGCTTTTACGATCTCATTTCGGTGATCTGAACCATTTACTTCGTAGGGCCTTTAATGTATATCATTCATGAAAAAAATTTAGATCAATTCAATAATCGTAAAATTTTTATTTTATTACATATGTCTCTAAAAAAATAGATGGTCTGTTTCAAAAATATATTTGCCATTAATTTTTTAGAGATAAATGCGATAAAATGATATAGTTACGATTATTAAATTGAACTAATCTTTTTTATGGATAAAATAGATTGAGGGCCTTTCAAAATAAACGATTCAGATCATTGAAATGAGACTCATACAAACCTACGAGTCTCTCAAGTTCTCGCATGTTGAGATCTCAACATGGAAGAAGCTCAATCCTTTCTGATTCCCATTTATGTGTAATTCCCCCCTCCCTTTTTTTATTATCTAATAAAAAGAGAGGAGATTTGATTAAAACCTCCTCATAATAAAATTGTCCTTCAAACGTTTAGCACACACTACTATTACCAAAATATCATATTGACTAATTTAATATTTTCAACTTTAAAATTATATAACTTTTTATTTAGATGTTGATTTTTAATTAAATTTGTATTTTTAGAATCCGTTAATCAAGATTTATCAAATAAGATCTAGGTTGTGTAGACTCGAACTCACCCCCATAGGTTTAGGTTATGACCAGCCAGTAATCCTGGATTACTTTTAGCCTTAAAGACAAAATCAATCATAATATAATAAAGGGATTTAGCGGAAGCAACAATAAAATATAACTAAGTCAATTGAGCAAGGCATGCATACCAAATTCATCCAAATTTAAAACCTTAAACTTCATACAAGCTTATACACAATACACCAAAGTTAGACTTCTAATACAACTTTATCTATAACAATTTCTAAAATATCAAAAGTAAACAAAACAAAAAAAGGGTAAGCACGTCTTATCACGGAGGCACTTCAAAAATGGCTTCACATAGGTAGACTCCGAGGCTGCCTTAAACTTGACATTCCGCTTGCTTGCCTACATACATATAAGGGAGATGGGTGAGCTGAAACCCAGTGAGTAATACCAATATAAAGGCTTTATATAAATGAAATCCAACATGATACGAAACATATATATATATATTTCCAAACAATCCATTTCAACAGGCAAAACCATTTTGAATAACAATCATATCAATCCTTGTGATAACAATAATTATTCAAAACATTATACGTGATGCATCCAATAGAATAACAATATAACAATGTGCTGAAACCAATAGGACCACAAAGGTCAATTCAATGGGACCACAACGAGTCAATCAGTAACTTATAATTTAATGTGGACCATTAAGGTCTAACATCAAAGATTTCTGTGTTTCAATTAATCCAATGGGCCATGGTATTATTTCTTCCAGGCGAGGGCCTCACTAATGGATGCTGCGATTACAATTTCAAATAAGACATTCATTCATAAATAAGAAAATAGGATTCAAAATATCAATCTAGAACAATTTCAAAATACTTTTCGAACATAACTTTATAAAGATATTACTCACAGTGGGTTATATCGATATTAAGCATCGGGCATCCACCTACACAATACACATAACAAAGCACGCATTAAAATACAAGTCTCAATCAAATGTTCTATCTTAACTCAATTCTCTTTTAATGTGTTTCTAGTTTATACCATGGCTAAGGATGTCTAAATGATGCTTAAGAATGCCTAAAAGGACATGAGGATGCAAAGATGTACATATCAGTGTTTTTCAAAAATTGCTGAAAACATGATTTTTGCTCGAGCGCACCTTTGGTAGCTCGAGCGATGTGGCTTGACTGCAAAAGTACTGGATGGTGTCAAAGTAAGCTCAAGTCATCACCTGGTCGCTCGAGCCAAACGCAATGTAAAGTCAAGTTCGATCGAGTACACACTTGGTCGCTCGAGCCAACTGTAAATGGCTACAAAAATACTGGAAGCATGCTAAGTTCGCTCAAGCCACGGATTCGTCGCTCAAGCGAATTGGGCGAATTCTGGGTTTTTTAGAATTGAATTTGAAGTTCAAAAATGCATCATTTTAGTTCAAAGCTTGCATGGCTAGACCCAAAAGCATAGAAACTCTTTTAGAAAACTGAAAAACACAACTAATTTCAAATTAGAAGTTCAAAACCTTTGTCAATTCTCAAAATCAAAGCCAAAACTCATAATTCTCACCATGCATGTAATGAATTCCATTATTTTCCTTCAAAGTAGGAATATATGAAGTAATGAGTGGAGAATTATGTAAAATTCTTAAGATATCGAGTATAAATTCCATGCATGTATGACTTTGTAGAAAACTGCGCTCAAAGATGGAGAATTATGCATGCATGTTCAAATTCAACTCAATTCTACAAGAATTCAAGTAATTCTAACATTTTCCTTTCAATTACATGCAATTGATTCTACAACTTCTTTCTTTAGGAGTTGTTTCTCTCTTGATTCCTCTCTCTAAATCTCAACCAAGTTGATGAGAAAACGAATTCTTAAGCTCATATTACATATATATAGGCTTAATTAGGTTAGGTTAATTAAGTGAGATTAAGATTAATTGATTAAGCTTAAGTCTAATTAATACTAATCAATTCTAATTATTTTGATCCGAATCAAATTTTAATTAAACTTGTCATATGATTCTAAATATTCCAATTAACCTATTGAACTAGTCAATTTGGTTTTTGAATCCGTTTGGGCTTTCAATTTCAAATTCAAAGTAAGCACTTAGACAGATATTCCATAAATAAACAGATAAGAACAAATTAAACACATAATTATGCAAATATGCTCAATAAAATAACATATAAAAATTATATGCACGTTGGGGTCGTCACATAGGTTGACTATGAAATTCTTTTTTAAAAAAAAATTACTGCCGAAATTGAAGTAAACAGTAATATTTTACTCTTTTTCACAGTAATATTTTACTCTAATTAACAGTAAAATGTTACTCTATTTCACACTAAAGTTTATATAATAGAAGGAATAACTCAAAAACACAATATCAGAGTAAAATTTTACCGTCATTCTTGAACCTGACATTAACAAAAACAAAAAATAATAATAAAATACATATTAAAAGAACAACAACAACAATTAAAGATGAATGTAGTGTTTGGTAGAGTTTTCTAAATATGATTTGAGAATAGGAGTTGTATTTTGAATTTGTGAGTTTTTAAATTATGATTTGAGTGTAGAAAATTTATTTGGTGAATGAGTTTTGAATTGAGCGGGAAATTTTTAATGTGACATATGATATCTGATATAAAAACTTACAATTCATTACCAAACACATAACTCAAAAATCTATTAAAATCTCATAATTTTTTTAAAAAATATCAAAAATATTGTTTTATTACAAATATATATATAAAAAAAAGTGCCAATTGCAAAAAAAAAAAAAAAAAAAAAAATATCGCATTGTTCAGGTCAACCGACCAGCCGGATGTCCAAGGGGACGACCGGTAGGCCAAATTTCAAAATTTAAAAGCCCGCCTGGAACAAGTTTTCAAAATGAGGGATGAAATTAATTTTCCAAAATTCAAACCAAACATCATACTAAAATATAGGGGTAAAATTATGATTCTAAAACCCCTTCAAACACAACAGAAATTTTACCAACATTTCTTTAAGAAACTTCAGGCCAAGTTTGGAAAGACTAAATAAGTGCACTTTTTGATTTTTCTTGTATTATGTGTAGAAAAAGTAGAGAGGAGATGTTGATTGATGTGACTCAAAAAAGATAAAAAGATGAAATAAGTGTACTTTTTTAGTTTAGCCAAACTTGGCCACAATCTCATAACATAACAAAAATGGTTGACAATTCAACTCAACTCAGACAATCCTTTCTCCCAATTACATGGGTTGGCTACATGTACCCATTTCCTCCATTTTGCTATAATTGATTCACAATTTGAAGACAGATGCAAAAGGAAAACTTGTTTATGGTGAAGAATTGATTCAACTAGGGTTTAGATTTTTAGCAAAACACCCAGGTTTGAAAATTTGACTATTTTAATTGATTTTTTTAATTTTTCAATTATTTTAGTCTGGTTAAAAAAATTATATTTGGAAGATAGTTGACTTTTTTTTTTGTAGTTGATTTGATGGTTATGATAGAAAAAATAAAATGATTATAATTTAAATGTAACATTTTATAATTATTAATTATTTTAACCTATTTTGTCTTTATTACTTATTTTAGTAAAAAAAAAAAGTCCCCTAAACCAAGTTCCCAAACACTCCCAAAGTATCAATCTCCAAATAAATTAGATAATCAAGCTTGGACCTTAGCTCACATTCATGCATCACATGCCAATTCAAAACTGATTCTCAGTAGCTAAAGCTTCCGTTTGGTTATCAAGAAAAACGAAAAGAAAAGAAAATAGAGATTTAGCACTATTATTGACTTGTAATAATCAAGCTAAAGAGTACCATCACAAACAAATTAAAAATTGAGATGTGATTGGGAGCCTGAAAATGGGAGCCCCGAATGCCCCTAATATACAAAACGTTGTCGTTTTTGTATTTTTTTGTATTTTTTTTTTTCTGCAGAAGAAGGAAGAAGACGAAGAAGAGAAGGAGGGGGAGGGAGGGGGAGGAAGGACTGGAGGGGGCCTAAAAAATGGAGGAGGAGGGGGCGGAGGTGGCGGAGGAGACGCGATCGGCGGAGGCAACGAGTGGGGCAGAGCCGACGAGGGGCAGAGGCGACAATTAGAGCAGCGACGGCGACGATCAGAGCAGAGCAGCGAGGCGACGGCGACGAGCAGAGCAGCGACGGCGACGGCGACCGAGGCGACGATCTCCCTCTCCTCCCTCTTCTCTCTTTCTCCCTCTCTCTCTCTCTCTCTCTTCTCTTTCGGGGCATTCGGGGGGGTTGGATTCGGGCGGAAAATCTTTTCTCTTAAAAATTAACAAGTTTTCTACAGAAAAACAAAGAAAATTTGAAGGGCAAGGTTGTCCAAAAAGAAATTAAAAAAAATATTTATGTGTCCTTCATCAAGTATAGGCCTTTAGGTGATTGAATTTATGAAGGAAAAATTTATGAATTATCTTTTTTATCAAAGAATGACCCAATGAAGAGGTTTTGGCCAAATTCTCTTAAAAAGAGACACTAAGGTTTTAAGGGTGGTTTGGCAATTGCATATAGCTAAACAATCAAAAGGCTACTACAAAATTCAAAAAGTTAACAAAATTTTAATTCATACAAAAAGTTAAAAGGGATCTTCTTATTTACTCTTTTGTTTTGCAAGTTTTTTTTAGTACGAGGTCAAAAAGTCTTTTTCTATACATACTGTTTTTTTTTACCTCATATTTTTAGTTAAAAAGTCAAAAAAAATTACTTTTCAAAGGGATTTTTAGAATGCGTTTGGAAATTTTTATTGACTTCTAAACATTTTATAAAAGATTTACAAAAAAATAGATAGAATAATTTGACAACTTATAATGATTTTTAATTAAAAATCTTAGTTTCCAAACAAGTCCTTTGTCAATAAAATTCAAGTTGTGACATATTTTCCTTTGGAAAAGAAGCAATTCTCCTACGTCTTGTCTTCAATCATGTGTTACACATTTCATTTATGAGGCTCGGAATTGATTTTTTAATATTTTTTATTATAAAAAGACTTATAAAAAAAATAAAAAGAATAAATTAACGTTTATATTGACTTAATTTTTTTTTATACTAGATTGTTTACCTCTCAAATATCCCTCAATTAAAAAATTATTATAAATAAAATTTTCATAAATAAAACTCAAAAATAATATGGCAGGCAGTGACCAAGCTAGGGGAGGGCCAAGGTGGCCATGGCCCCCTAAGTTTTTCAAAATTGCTTTATTATTCCTTTACTTTATAAGTATTTTATGATGTATGTAAAATGATCCCTTAAATTTGTAAAAATTCTTCTGTTGATCTTAAATATTTGTATAATAATTATGGCATGTTCTCAAATCATTTCACATATTATGTAATAGCACCAATCTATTAATTTGATTTGTAAATATTAATTATTTTTTCAACTATAAAAGTTATAGAGATAAAAGAAAAAAAGGAAAATTAAAAAAAAAACCCAATGTTTGAGACTCGTAACAAAATCCTGAATTTTTAATTTTTATCAATTTAAATCTTAAACTTTTGATTTGTTTTCAATTTGAACCATTCATCTGTTTTCATTAAGTAAAATAGATGGAAAATGGGTATTTTAGTCATTAAACACAATGAAAATGATATTCTGAATATTTCATGTATACTAGATTAAGTGTAATGATTAAAATACTTTTTTTCCGTTCGTTTTATTTAATGAAAATAAATGAATGGTTTAGATTGAAAACAAATCAAAAGTTTAAATTAAAAAAATTAAAAATTTATTTTGTTATAAAGCTAAAACCTTGATTTTTTTTTTTGTTGGTAATTGTCCATACAAAAAAATTATTTATATAAATTAAATTTATCAATAAAATACCTTAAAATGATAGTCTAATAAATTATATAGTAACAACTTAGTTATTAAGTTCAAAAGTTGTATAAATATAGTAACAACTGAGATAATTTCTAATAAATAATAAACATAGATTTTTGATTTTCTTAGGCCATCTTCAATGGTTACTCAAATCTATCATCAAATTTGAATTTGGTGAAAAATCACTCATTTTTCTACTCCAATGGTTTTATCAAATAGGTATCAAATCTAGGATTTCACTTTTCTTTCATCAAATTGAGGACTAATGTGTTTTTTATCAAATCGCTGTTCATAACCGTTTGATTTTCACCACCGGATGTCCCCTTGGATATCCCTTCGGATGTCTCCAGGATGACCATCTCAAGGCAAAAATTTGTGAAAAAATTACACTGACCGATCGACCTCCCGGTCGATTCCCGGATAACCACCTCAAGACAAAAATTTGTGAAAAATTTATATTGGCCAATCAATCGGCCGGACATCCTTGTGGTCGTCCGCCCAGTGTTCTGATGAACCTTCAAAAACTTTTGTTGAAACACTTAAATAAAACTTTTACTCAAATTTTTATTCAAATTTAATAAAAAAATTTGATACACCATTAAAAACACTTGAGTGAGTAAAAACACATTTGACCAAAAATCACTTCTTGTTAGACTTACCAGCGACATTTTTCGAATTATAAGCCAGTAATTGTTGAGACGTGCCTCCCCAACCAGTGGCAGGAAGTAAAGGTAAAGGCGACCCCTTACAATTAATTAATTTTTTTTTTATCAACTATAAGATAATAATAATTTTATGAATTAAATTTAAACATAAAAATTTAAATATTCATTATTAATAGTAACAAAACAAAATTTTATAATAGTGGCACGCGATAGTAATGCAAGTTTACAATTTTAGCACACAAAATTACAAATTAAAATTTCTAATTTTAGAAAAAAAAAAGATATCATTTATAGCACAAATCATTATAAAATTTTTTTAATTTTTATTTGAGAGAAAAATATTTGACAGATAGTATTACTTATAAATGATATATTTTGAATAAAAATTATTAGATAGCCTGGTGTGGGGATGTGGTTTGGAAATATTCTTCTGATCTTGAGGGACGCTCGTGATCCTCTGCTAGTCATCTGAAAAGGAACAAACACTCCGGTCGGGGGGTGTTGGAATTAGCACTCCGACGGGCAAGTTAGTCTCTGCACTCAAGATTACTTGTATTCTAAGTTAAGCTTAATAATTTTCACATACCTTTCTAGAACTGAAGATATTGTATTTATAGTATTCTCTTTGGGCCTTGGGGCCTGGCCCAACCCTAGTCCTTTACACGTACTTCTACTCGGCCCTTGTTTCACTGGAAGGAATGCCGGCTACTTTATTCGGCCCTTCAATTGAATAGGGTTAATGCCGAATAGAGGTTATGTTCTGGACCGGACTGATCCATTTGTTGATCCAAGATTATTCGGCTCCCACAATTGCCCCCCAAACACCCTACTAGCATCAGTTAGTCGGCGTGTTTGGCTTCTAGTCTGGAGGTTAAAAATTCGGCGGTTACTCTTCTTCCCGATGCGTGTCAGAACGCGTACATGCTTTTTGGTCATTGTAACGCTTTCCTGCCCCTTCGTACACTGCCTCCATTTAATGCGATTTGAATTTGTCTTTTTGAATGTATGTTCTGAATACTCAAAGATATCTGGCTCGCCTTCTAGTGCAACTCCTACATTCTGCGGCTTCTACAACCCCTTGTTTCTTGCTCTTTCCTTTGTCTTCTGTAAGTTTTCTTTTCCTTCATTTTTGATTCCCCTTCTTTATCTGCTTTTAGTTTTTCATAATCCTTGGATTGGCCAAAATGGCAAAACATCTGAAGAAGCTCCTTTCTGCGGATCGAATCTCCGGCTTTCGATGCCATTTCTCCATCCCCAACGACGTCCATCTGTCACTTTTGGTAGATAGCACCACTGATATGGTGAGGGAAGATGAGAGCACAATCGTCTTTCTTCTCTTATCAATTGCTGAGGGCGGCGTCCGTTTTCCTCTTCACCCACTTTTGAGGGCCGTTCTTCGGTACTGAAGTCTCATCCCTTCCCAGCCCAATGTGAACTTCTTTCGCATCATAATGGGGATTGTAGAGATAAATCGGCGTCTTAGAATTAATTTAGGTATTCCCGCCATTCGGCACTGTTATGTCCTAGCCAAATCTACCCGCCGGCTAGGATGCTACTTTCTTAGAGCCAAGGATACTGATCATCACTTAGTGACCATGCTTGCCAGCTCTGGCAAGCATGTCGATGACGTGATAGTCGTTGTCCGCGACAATTGGGAATTCAGCGAAGGTGAAAATCGCCTAGATCCTTGCCAAGGCGAAAAGGCGAACCAGGTGGCCGATCAGATCACTTTGTTTCTGTTATTTACATATGTATGTATTCGGCACTAAGCTCATCTAATCGTTTTGTTTATGCAAGCAGCGACTTGAAGAGAGTGTTGGTTTTAGACGACGACGTTGTGCTCGCAAAAATTAAAACCGCGCTACAGTTCGTCGGCTGTCTAGACCTTCAAAAATAAGAGAGGGCAGCCCACATTCTCCTGCGGTACGAGCCAACTTACACGACGTTCTCGGCAGCAGACAATATTCCGATCACGCGAGGCGACAACCATCTTACAGCCCTCATCTTTCCCAGCTTAAAAAACTTGAGACAGATCGGCTTAGAATCATCTGATTCTGAACACGTGGAAGAACAAGTGGCCGAACCAATCGCCGAGGACCAGTTGGCCACGGAAGTTGACGAAGCTATTAATTCAGCCTTCGAGGAAGTCGGATTGAACTCTTCTGACCCTCTGTCTACATCAGGCCGAGGGGACGCCTTCGAAGATATTTTTACAAACTTGGGAGACCTTCCCGGCGATTTTTCTGAGGATATGGCTGGGGAAAATCTTACGCAGATGGCACGAAAAAGAAACGCCGAACGCATGGTCGCCCGACAAAAGGCCATAGCCATCTGTTCCGGACTTGTCCCGACTGAATCTATTGCCCCTACTGTTGTAGAAGAAACGGCTCACGTTGTCGTGGCCGAGACGGAAAAGGAGGTCGAGCGCCCGATTACAGAAGGGCGGCCGATTTCGGAGGATCGGGGCGAAAAACGAAGCGCTGAGGGTGAGGACGGCTCCGAAGAGGGCCCTATTGAAAAACGGCCACGCTTAGAGGAGTCAGCTATGGTTGCTCCTTTCGTTATTGAGCCAAAGATGAAAAACATGCCGATCTCTTCCGAAGCGTCAGCTTCGAAAGATCCAGCTGTGGCACTGAGCTTGGCTCCCTCGGTCTTCTTGTCGGCTGACAAGGCGACCTTTCGTGTCGAGTCGGATTTGGTGACAATAGCATTAGCCGCGCAGTCGGCTCTTCTGGTACGTGACTAACTCTTTGGTTTGGTTTGCATTCGATGTTTCTTGGCATATGACGATCCTTTGTTTTGCAGACGGTTGGAAGGATCGTCGAATTGGGCCGCCGCCAGCATGACGCTGTTGAAAGGATTGGCCGTTTGCAATCTGAAGTTGAGGGTCAAAAGATCAGGGCGGAGTTTGAGGCAATGAGAGCCACGATGGAAAGTGCGCGGGCCGAGGCTGAGAAGGAAAGGGCCAGGACTGCTGATCAACTTAGATCTGACGCTGTAGACGTCCCCGAACGCATCCCGGGGAGAGGAGTGCGCGAGTCCCCCCCGTTCTGGTTCGATATTGGGTCACTACAGTTCGAAGGACTCAAATGTCATGGTTCTAAATCTCGAACCAAAGAGTCCAAATCCGGCAAATCGTTTTGAAAACAGATTTTTTGAAAGAAGTGCCAAACATGGACTGCTTTGCCAGATATAGAGTCGCCACCTAAATATTTTTTAATGGGGAAATTTAGGAAACCCTGACTCGGTGCCAAAGGCCACGTGTCCGTCATCACCAAAGTTGCCTCGGCTCGGGAACTTGGGTACGATTGGGGAAGGTCACTTCGTGAGCACCCCCGCTCGCCCGGTCAAAGACCGGCCTCTACTAACCATGATATCTGTTTTTGAAAACATTGTGTGTTCTTATTCCGGTTATTAGCCTAGGTTACTATGTGATGCGCACAGCATACAAGTATAGACTGAGTCGCCTGAATTGGAACAAAACATTTCATATTTGTTTGTTTGAAAATGGTTTGATGGTGCTACCCGCAGGTAGGCTAAGACGTGGATTTGCCACCCTCAGGTGGGCTTAGAAAACATGATTTTGCCACTATCTAGTGGGCTTAAAACAAACAATCGATGCATTGTCCCAATTCAAATAACCCAACCTTCACCCACAGGCATTCAGGCAGTTATATCACATAAGCACATAGCCTCATGGCAAGCATGCTATTCATGGCAACACTCACACGCATGCAAGGATGCTAAAGCATAAAACTTACCGAGTACTCCAAGCCAAAACAAAAGCTGATTAAAAATCATGCATGATCCTAGATACACAGAATTGCCTAATGCAACACATGCAAAAATGCAACTATAGCAGGCTCGGCTATTCTAAATATGGCATATGGAGTGCTACAACTAACACGTATTCAATTTGGCATTGAAATACAAATGCAGTTTGTATGATGCGCCGAGCCCGGTGCGTGCAAAACAGATGAATGATGCAAACATGCTGTCATACTGTATGCTAATTGAAATATGTCCTATATCTAACCATCATAAGCAGATAAATAAAAGGGAAGAAAGACGTGGGGTTGGAAGACATACATTACACACACCCACACTTATTACAATTATGCCCTCACGCAGAGGGTTCGAATAAATATACAGTCCCGAATGAAAGAATAATACAATCCAAAATATTACACTCCCAAATAATATACAAATTCCTAATTAATTAACAAATTAAATAAGAAAAATGTAAAACTGGCATGCAAGCCAGGGGCTGCCTTGATTCTGATGAATGATATATGCTGGACTGCCTTGCGCGGAAATCCACTGGGATGCCCTAATTAGCCTCTGTTTGCACCTTTCCTCGAAATGCGTGCCATACTCCGAAAAGTTACTGATTCTTCATTTTGCTGTAACAGAGAGCAGGAAAGGGGCATAACAATGTATTTCACAAATATATGCATGCCTCGACCCTCGTGCCACCAATCACGCATCTCGATGCATGATGGCCGAGGAGCCGAATTGCACAATTCAATATAGGATGAATGCATATGAATGCTACAACAAAACCTAACTCTATCATGGGTAATCCGGAGTGTCAGTGACTTGGGAATTGAGACCCGTTCCATCGCTCGGGGTGCGAAACGTGCCTCGTTTCCCGTGCCCGGGCTAACTCCTATCCCGAACACGATGAAATATGCATGATATGCGTGAATGCAACTAAGATACAATCCTAACATACACAATGCTATGAAAATGAGATGCCTCGAAATGCGTGCACGCGGGCACGCAAACCGAGGCAATGATCCCAAGGCAAGAAATGACAAACGCAATGCAAATTGGACTTATACCAACATGAGAGAGCCTCAGCCACTCTCACATAAGAGGCCGTGAGATAAAAAAGAAGCCTCGAAACGCGTGCACACGGGCACGCAAAATGAGGAAATGGCATACACAATGCCGTATGGACTTACACCAATACGAGTGAACCTCAGTCACACTCATATAGGAGGCCGAGAGATGAAAAATGAGATGCCTCGAAATGCGTGCACACGGGCACGCAAAATGAGGAAATGGCATACGTAATGCCGCATGGGCTTACACCAACACGAGTGAACCTCAGTCACACTCACATAGGAGGCCGAGAGATGAAAAATGAGATGCCTTGAAATGCGTGCACACGGGCACGCAAACTGAGGCAATGGCATACGCAATGCGATGAGACTAAAATGACATACAGAATGCAAAATGGACTTACACTAACATGAGTGAGCCTCAGCCACACTCACATAAGAGGCCGTTGGATGAAAATGAAGTGCCTCGAAATGCGTGCACACGGGCACGCAAACCGAGGCAATGACATAAAGGCATGAAATGGCATGGAAATGATATGCAAACATGCAAATGAATTTCAGCACTAAAATGTGGGGGAAAACAGTCCCGAAATGAGGCAAAAGTACACCCGATGCATGAAATGGCCACGAAATGCGAAATTAGGCACCCGAAATGGCCTATAGCTATGCAATGCATGCATGCACAATATGGACATGGAATGAAAATACAGTAGCAAGGCAGCCCCAAGAAAAGCATTTTTCAGTCATAAAAAGGGCTAAACAGCAAGCATAGATAGGGCAACAATGGTATGCAAAAATAGGGGCCAAGAGAGGGGCTATGAAACAAGTGGTAGATGCAAAGCCCAAATGGAAAAATACCCTTCTACAACACTGAAGAGGAACTAAAAATATGCACATTTATAGTAGATGACATCCCCCAAATCAGTATGAAAATATGCTAAAAATGCCATGCAAGATTGAGGCCACAAGAGGATATAACATGAGGTACCCCAAACATTCATAAAATAAGCAAAGACCCTTAATGAAACATGTTAATAAGGTCAAAAAATGGATATTTTCAGTACTGCTCATGGCCGAAAACAGAAGCTAGATAGGCCTAAAAAAGCATGCAAAAATGGGGGCCAAAGAGGGGTATAATGACAAGTATAACATGGAGGCCCCCAACAAGGTTGATCCCTTCTAAAATGTTGTAGAGGGACACAAAATAAGCCTACTCACAGTTCATGACATGCTCCGAAACAGACTACATGTAGGCCAAACAAATCATGCAAATTTACGGTAAATAGGAGAGATTATGAAGCAAGTGCAAGATAGAGGACCCAAACAGGATTGAGCCCTTCTTCAATGTTGAAGAGGGGCTCAAAATAGGCCCATTTACAGTTTACATTATGCTCGAAAACAGACCACTCATAGGCTAGAACTTTCATGCAAAATAAGGGCATACAAGATGATATTGAAGCAAGTACCAAATGAAGGGCTCAAACAGGGTTGAGCCCTTGAAAAAACATGAAGAATGGCTCAAAAAAGACCTAGTTTCAGTTAGGGTCGGAGTCCAAAACAGTAAGCAAATAGCCTAAGAAATTGGTGCAAGAAAGTGCTAAAAAAGAGGGGAAATGGATTTACCTTTGAAGACCAAAGCTTTTGGTGATTCTTGGACCAAGTTGCAATACCTTTAGCCTTTGAAAAGCTTCTCCTTGCTACTGGAATGGAGTGGTGGTGGTAGAGCTTGAAGATGATGAGGAAATGGTACCAAACTTGAGAAGAATGAGAGAGATAGAGATGGATATGTATGTGTATGCTCTAAGAAGTTTTTCCAACCCTAGGGACAGAGCTGGGAGGCTCCTTATATGGACCAAGAGAGGGGTGTAAAGGTGGAGGGAAATGCACCCAAGTGCTTCCCTCCAAAATATCCCCCGGATACCAAGATCTTTTGGGATAAACAGCTATACAGCTGTAAAGTATGCACTGAGGGGAGTATGGCTGGCCAGGTACCTTTGCTGCAGGTGGTTGGCCGGCCACCCCCCATGGCCGGCCGGCTAGGGGTCAAAAGGGTCAAGTTGAGTTAATGGCCGGCCACCAGATATTGGTGTCCTCCCAGGTGTCCTCAATACAACCATGTGGTTCAAATTTGGAAAATGTAAAACAGGAGAGAGAACAAGCCACTTTTAGGAGGGGTTCAAAAGGTTCAATTGGAGTTACTGGCCGGCCATATGTTTTTAGGGTCCTCCCATGTGTGTGCAACACAAATATGTGGTTTTGGCTCGAAGAAAATGGCCCTAGGGTGTTCAACATTAGCCCGGAAGTGAGAAAAAACGGGCGCCGGGGGGCGCCGGAGGAGCATAACTGGTTGTTGAGACAATTGCTGGCCTCCCACCCTTCAGTGACCCTCCTGGTGATAAAACAGAGGTACCTGCCAAAAATGAACAAAAACCGATGCAAAACGAATGCTCGGGGGCCAAAACACGCAGTTCGGGGTCCCGAAAACTGGCCGTTAAGCACCGAAAGTGGTGTTTGGCCACGAAGTGGGTATCTAAGACCCCAGTGTCCCTTGAAAGGGAGTAAATAAGATGTATGCCAAAAACCGGAGGAATCGGAGATGGTTAGACGGTCCCGAACCAAGGCACACGGCCAGACGGCTCCGAAAACCGGGAACCGGGCTCCGAAATGGGCAAAATGGCCTACGGCCACGAAATGTAGCCCACGGCCACTGAGAGATGGTCTACTAGACCTCTCCCTCCCCTCAGGAAAGAAAACAGAGAAAACCGAGTCTGGTTCGCAAACCGAGGCAAGGCACAGAAGAGGGTTTGGAAGTCCGGAGGCAGGGCGCACGGCCGCGACTCTGAGACTTCTGAACGAGCACAATATGCAACATCACCGAGCGCTCAATCGGTGACGTCTGAGTCTTAAGGTCGGTCAAAAATGGGGTGTCTACAGTTGCCCCTCTTTGACAGAACTCGGAATTCACAAGTGACGGGAGTGAATGTCAAAGCCCAGAGACGACCCATTTTTGACAAGGCCGAAGACTTAGACAATCATACAAGATAAACAGAGATGTGTGTGCCCGCAGGTAGGGGGGGCAAAATGCAAAGTGACATGCACAGAGCCAAATGATCATGCAAATGCAGCAAGCTGTAATGAGGCAAGTATTCGCAAATAGATGCAACAGTTTTAAGCAAGAATGCAAAGCAGCAACTACATTTCATGCAGTTAGGAATGCGGAGAATCATTCAATTCTCGTCGCGTCTCACACGGAGAAGATACGATACCTGCGCGATTCGTCTGGTTGCACCAGCCTCAAATGAACCGTACATACAATATCGTGCCTGCAAAAGAGAGAAATTCAACAAGAACAATATGCTAACAACATATATTCAATGTGATTCCTGTGGTTCCGAAAGTTTGACACACGCAGTGTCGGCGAGTGAATGGATCGCAATGAGAGAAAGGAACACGCGTGACAACGCACGCTCAAGCACAGAGGTATGGTACACCAAGAAATCATGCATGACAATGCAAAATGTTGATGAGAATGCAAGTTATGTGCAAAACAATGAGCACGAATCAGGGTGCTCGTTTGTTGCGAAACAACGTGTAAGAAAACGCGCATTTCGGTGAAGGCAACTTGATCGCGGCCTCTGATTCACCTCCCGGAGAGGTTACAACATGTTCAAAAAGGATACACCTTGATTTTGATGAGTAATGATGAGACACATGTCAGAAATTGCAGCTCAAGTTTCGGCGGAGCAGTTTCGCGCCAGAAAGTGCACTTTTCTTGAACTTTTTTCAGGTCCCGGGAACTCCGATCTTCCTAAAAATTTGCAGGGACCTAGGGGAGGAAGTGGGGAACACCACCGGCCAGGTGGTTGCCCAAGGGGAGGCCACCGGCCAGGGACCAAAAAGTAAATGGCTGGCCAGCCCGAAAAGGGGGCCGGCCGGCCACCTGCACAAAATCAGGGGCAATTTTGTCTTTTGCCTCATTTTCTATATATATCCTCATCCATTCATTCCGAAATCACTCCCACAGCTGCGAAAACTCCTTCCCTTGCTCCCCAAACCATTTTTTCCTTCAGATCTGCACTTTATACGCGCTTTTCGGCTTTCCACGCAAGTTGTTTTCGCGAAATCTTTCAGTTTTAAGCACTTTGAACCGATTAAATTTTGATTTCGGGGCTTCTTTTCTCATTTTCACCACTTGAGGTAAGTTTGTCTCAATATTTGGAAGATTTTCTCGGGAGTTGACTTTTGTTGACTTTTTCATTTCCCGAGCGTTGACTTTTTCCAATTTTGGCTCATTTTTGCTCATTTTTGCTCCTTTTGCAGATTTCTTGAAATGGCGGGAAATTTCCCTCACGGCGGAGGTCCTCCAGGTGCCGGGGATGATTTTGATGCCATGACGTTACCTCCGAGGGTCCGGCCTTTTATTCCCGGGAGGTATGCCCCATCAGTACACATTCTTCCGCGGGCTATTTTTCGTCATTTCACCGACTTCAATGATCGGGTACCCGGGGATCTACTTCTGCGAGAGCCGGAGCATCACCTCTCTTACGAGGTACGAGAGGTATTTTACTTTATTTTCTGCATTTTTCGCGCATTTCGTACCTTTGTCATGCTTGAACACACAGTTTAGCTTATGACATAGTATTTTGCTTGCATTCTGAACATGTGGCTTAAACACCTGAACTTCTGAACACTAGGCTCATCGATTGATTTGTGAATGCACAGTACACATTAGTTAAGAATTGAACACACGGCTCAAACACTGATTTGTTGAACACACAGCCCGAATTTGAAGGTGAACACACAGCACACACTGACTAAGAGTAGAACACACAGTCCCAAACTCTGATTTTCTGAACACACAGCCCAAGTTGATGGTGAGTAGAACGCGCAGTCCCAAACTCTGATTTTCTGAACACACAGCCCAGACATTTGAAGGTAAACACGCAGCCCACTGATTTTGAAATTTGAACACGCAGCCTAAATTTTGATTTTCTGAACACACAGCCCAGATATTTGAAGTGAACACACAGCCCACTAATTTTGAAATTTGAACACGCAGCCCAAATGCCAATTTATTGAACACGCAGCCCGGATTACAGGTGAACACGCAGCCCACTGATTTTGAAATTTGAACACGCAGCCCAAATACCAATTTACTGAACACGCAGCCCAGATTACAGGTGAACACGCAGCCCACTGATTTTGAAATTTGAACACGCAGCCCAAATACCAATTTACTGAACACGCAGCCCAGATTACAGGTGAACATGCAGCCCACTGACTTCGAAATTTGAACACGCAGCCTAAATTTTGATTTTCGGAACACACAGCCCAGATATTTGAAGTGAGCACGCAGCCCACTAATTTTGAAATTTGAACACGCAGCCCAAATACCAATTTACTGAACACGCAGCCCAGATTACAGGTGAACACGCAGCCCACTGATTTTGAAATTTGAACACGCAGCCCAAATACCAATTTACTGAACACGCAGCCCAGATTACAGGTGAACACGCAGCCCACTGATTTTGAAATTTGAACACGCAGCCCAAATACCAATTTACTGAACACGCAGCCCAGATTACAGGTGAACACGCAGCCCACTGATTTTGAAATTTGAACACGCAGCCCAAATACCAATTTACTGAACACGCAGCCCAGATTACAGGTGAACACGCAGCCCACTGATTTTGAAATTTGAACACGCAGCCCAGATTACAGGTGAACACGCAGCCCACTGATTTTGAAATTTGAACACGCAACCCAAATACCAATTTACTGAACACGCAGCCCAGATTACAGGTGAACACGCAGCCCACTGATTTTGAAATTTGAACACGCAGCCCAAATACCAATTTACTGAACACGCAGCCCAGATTATAGGTGAACACGCAGCCCACTGACTTTGAAATTTGAACACGCAGCCCAAATAACGAATTTCTGAACACGCAGCCCAGATTAAAGCGAACACGCAGCCCACTGACTTTGAAATTTGAACACGCAGCCCAAATACCAATTTACTGAACACGCAGCCCAGATTATAGGTGAACACGCAGCCCACATAGATAGAGAGTAGAACACGCAGCCCTAACTCAGATTTTCTGAACACGCAGCCCAGATTGATTGAGAGTAGAACACGCAGCCCTAACTCTGATTTTCTGAACACGCAGCCCAGATTGAAGTGAACGCGCAGCCCACTGAACACAACTCATTCATTTCATTTGCACACAGCTCATTCATTTCATTTGGACACAGCTCATTCATTTCATTTGCACACAGCTCATTCACTTCATTTGCTGAAACGTGTATTCATTCTGAATGCAGGTTGGCTCTCGCACGGTACGGGGGTATGGCTCCACTGCAGCCAGGGATTGGTATGTTGAGCTTCCGGAGGCTGTCCGGGACTTAGTTGATCTAGCAGGGTTTGGGGCCTTCTGCGTTGGATTATCACGCTGTCCTGCCAGTAGGACTCTGTTGGGAGCTTTGGTGGAGAGGTGGTGGGACACCACCAATTCCTTCCATTTTTCTACCACCAGGGATCTGACTATGACCCCGCTAGATTTTGCTGTACTCACCGGCCTAGACATAGGAGGTTGGCCCATTCCTTACGACGAGGATATGGGCGAGTGGGAGGCCGCTTGGATGTATTTGCTGGGGGCTCGCCCGCCTGTGGACAGAGCTTCCGGGAGAGTCCGGTACACCTGGTTCTCTTCCCATTTTCGGAGGCCGGAGATGGAGCCTGAGTCTCCTGTGGAGGCTGAGCAGTACGCCCGTGGTTTCCTTATGTTCCTCTTTGGCACCACTCTGTTTGCAGATAGGGGGAACACTGTCGGGTTGTATCTTTTGAGTGCCCTGGTGGACCTATCACAGGTCAGTCGGTACGACTGGGGCGGCGCCGGCCTGGCTACCCTTTACTGTTATATGAGCGCGACCTCCCGCGGGCAGGGAGACTTACTTGGCGGCTATTGGAGAGCCTGGAAGGTACGTTCTGTCCTCTTGATTTACATTTCTGCACCTTATTACTTGTTCATTGCACACACGGCGCACTTTACATCTTGTATTTTGCACTCAGCATTTTGTATTCACATTCTGCACTGTTTTCCACAGCTATGGGTCTATGTATACTTTCCGACATTAGCCCCGAAGATGGAGGTGGCAGGGCCCCTCATGACCCCGTATTCCTTGGTATTCGAGGGCGAGCACCGACCGAGACCCCGAGAGACTCTCCTATATCTGCGACAGTACTTTGACACCGTGCGAACGACAGAGGTATTTCAGAACTCTCAGTTCCTTTCCGTTCTCATCTTTGATCTGCCTTGTATATTCTTGATTTCCGATTGATTCATGCACTGGTTATCCGCAGATCACGTGGCAGCCTTGGGCGATCTTGGGTGATGGTCTCCGATTCCAGTATGCTGGAGGATCGGGTACCTCCCAGTACAGGATCCTGCTCGAGGGACCGGTTGGTAGAGCATGGTTTCTGGGGGAACGCTTCCTGCGTCAGGTGTGGGGATACCTTTCTCAGGATCCTCCTGTAGCACCTCCAGCCACTATGCGGACTGCTGATAGACTTTCTACCCAGGAGGTCATTAGCGCTATGCAGGGCACCGATGCTTTGCTACATCTTACAGAGGGAGACTACGCCACTTATCGTCACACATATCTGATGCCTCCCTTGACAGGAGTGCGCGCTTCGCCACTGAGGCCCTCTGGTGTACCATCTTCGAGTCGGGCTCGTGCTACAGATATCCCCCTCCTCCAGTAGGGCTGGTACGTCTCGAGGTGGGGGCGGATTCATTCCCCCGATCCCTCCGACTCTTCATCATCCCGGGTGGCCAGACATGCCGACCGAGTTGATGGGGTGGCAGTATAGGACTACTTCTCCGATTCCGATCCCTATAGAGCCTCCGATGCCTGGTCACAGATATGTCAGAGACCCTGATTCACCACCGGTATGTTTTACAGCTTTGATTTATCAGTCGGACATTTGGACATCCATTCCTTTACTGATAGCTTTGCATTTGTGTCTGTAGCCTCCAGTTGAGTACATGGATGAGATGCTTGGGATGCTGAACTCACTTGAGGGGATGGTCCTGCGTAGAGAGGCGCAGTTGTCCATCATGGGCTTCCAGGTACCCTTTTAGTTTTCTGGTATTTACCATACTCCTGATGATATGCTGATCTTGAACATTCTACTGCATTGATAAGCTGTTTGTGTAGAGCACATCTGACACACACCCCACTCACATACTGTACTTTCATCTGGTTTTCATATTTGAACTGATGTATTGAATTCTTCACTTTCAGATGCCTCCGGTATATGCTCTGCCACATGCTAGACCGCCTGGGCCTTCTCAGGGAGGTAGACCGTCTGGATCTTTTCGAGGTGCTGGACCATCTGGGCCGTCCCGAGGAGCTGGGCCATCTAGGCCTTCTCGAGGGGCTCGAGGAGCGGGGTTGTCTCACAGACGTAGGGCTCGTGTTATAGAGCCAGAGCCCAATGAGGATGAGGAGGAGGAGGTCGCAGACCGTCAGTCGGATACATCCGCTGAGGAGGAGGATTCCGGCCTTGGTTCCGGAAGTGGAGGTGAGGCTGAGGGGGATCCTGAGGGTGACAGCTCCGACCCGGATGGCGATGATGGTGCAGAGGTTGTCCCGCAGAAGAGGATGAGGGGGCCTCCTCATTCCCGCTCCCGAGGGCATTGATGCTGTTTCCTGCTTTATTTTACTTTTTGCTAGTAGTTTGTAGCACTTTGCAGATTATCAGGCAGTTTTATTTCCTGTAAAACTCGTACCTTTATTTGTTGTAAAACATGATGGAATGAAACAGCTTTTGAAAAGGATGTTTGTATTTGAAAGTCTTAGCATCGCATCGCGTCATTTTGCACAAAAATAAAATCGAATGAAATGTGCGCACTGTGTATTCACCGAGTCAGGTAATGAGTCGACACAACAAAACAAACAACTCGACTTGCTAAGAAAAGACAAGATCTTAACAAGTTTACAACTCGATAAGCAAAATACAACAATGTTAACGACTCGATAAACAAGACTTAATAAAATTGCGTAAACAAAAGAGTAACAACTCAAAACACCAAATGTGACAGCTCGACAAAACTTACAACTCGATAAACAAAACGACAACTCGATAAGCAAAACAACAACTCGATGGGCAAAACAAAGCGTACATTCAGATGATCTGGGTGACGGAACGCATCCGAAACTGAGAGAAATGGAGGCCTTTGACATTCCCGATGCATCGAGATGCCTCAAATTTCCTTCCGGAGGGTAAACAGGACCAATGAGCATGGTGGGCCCCACTTTGCTTTTGGAGAGCCATAGGTGGCCGGCCTGCTAGAATAGGTGGCCGGCCGACCACTTTTCTCTGCAGCCTCCAGAATTTTGACACTTGTCCTCGAATAGTGTTTTACTCCCCTATAAAAGCTCCAACTTCGAGATCCATTCATTTCATCACTGCTTTGCACAAAAATGGAGGCATTTCTCTCAGAAAATCTCACATCTTGGATCTCTTCTCTAGATGGCTCGGAAAAGTTAAACTTCCGGGGTTTCGGCTTGAATGCACTATTCACGCTGGGCCGGACTCCACTGCACTTTCCTTTCCTCTATGCGGCGGCAAGATTTTGGAACCCGGTGACGCACGTTTTCAGCTTTGGAGGGCAAGAGGTATGTCCCACTTTTGAAGATTTTCAAGTTTTGATGGAGTCTGAACATTCAGAAGAGATCTTGCCTCAGTCTCGTTTCGGCCACGCCCAAGCTTTAGGGCGGATGTGCGGTCTCAACGCGCATGATGCTCGATCCCTGATTTGTAACGGGAGGTTGGATATCCCGAGCCTGATTTACCGATTCTCCGATGCCGGTGACCGTGGTGACCATTATCGGCAAGGTTTTCGACAACATGCCCTCTGCTTGTGCATGCTATCTCATTTTCTGTTTGTCTCGGGCTCCGGGGGAGCTAACATCCGTTTGATTGAAGTTGCTCAAGGCTTGAGGGAAGGAAAGAGCTGTACCGCCATGACATTGGCTGAGACACTGCTGGGTTTGGATGCCTTCCACTGCCAGGAGACAACCAGGTTTGCGGGGAGCCCACTACTGTTGCAGGTAATGTTTTCCACCCAAGCTCACATATGTAGTTGCTCACATCGCTCGCGCCCTCAGGCTCGGTTTTTCTCACAAAACCCTCATCTTACTTTTCTCTCATCGCACATCTCTCTATTCTTTATTCTCTCATTTTTCATCCCTCCCCAGATATGGTTGATGGATAAATTGCAAGTTGTGGACTCTTGCCCTGCTTACTCAGCCCGCGGCTACTTCTTTCGACAACGCCTGGTTGACGCCCTTGATGAGGGATGGTGGGTTGAATGGATGTGCAACTTGTCAGCTGAACGCATTGCTTGGCGCTGTCCTTGGCTTAACCTTCCGGCGATGAGCTATAGCATGTTCCAGGATACTGGGATCCGGCTGATTGGCCTGACCCATTGTGTATTCTATTTCCCATTCCGCATTCTGCGCCAGTTCGGCCATGATCAGACTTGCCCTCCGGAGGGGATAGAGTATCCGGTCGCCTTCCCGATCCGAGGTGCACACCTCGCCCGACATACTACGGCTTGGAGGACTAGAGAGCTCCTGCCCCCCGCCCCTATTTTCAGTTGCACTTTGTCTGATGAGTGCTGGGATTGGCTCAATGAGGAGGCACAGATTGGGCCTAGGTCGGCATCGGAGGCTTCGACTAGCTCCGGGAGGGGGCGCAAGGACATCTGACCTGACTATGCCCCAGATTTATTACTTTATTAGTACTTTCAAGTTTTCATTATGAGTGTAATAAAAAGCAACTTTAATTGTATGCAAGAGCAAGAGAACTCTGTTTTGAAATCAATGAAATTGAAGGTTGTGGTACTGAAAATTTTCCGCTTTGGTCCAAAAATGGTCTTAGTTGTGAAAAGATTAATTTGAACAAAGTCAACGTTTATTAAAACTTTTCAAAACTATTTTCGATAAGGATCAGAACTGGACACGCCTGAGATCTGTCACTGAGGTGCACAACTCCGGATCCTAGCAACTGGAAAGTTGCCGCTAGTCTGAATGGTACCCACAGCACTTCCTGGCAACGGAAAGTTGCCCCTAGTCTGAATAGCACTGCACCGGAGATTACGATGAATGCTGATGGACAAGGATGACTGAGATGATCAAAATGAACAAAGTTGATCGGGGAAAATGTTTATGGCTGAACTTCAGGATGAAGCTGCCTACGTATCCCAAAGATGGGAATCAAGCCTTACGTAGTTCAGGCTTAGGTTCGCTCGGGTATTTTTACTCTCCTTTTGCGCTCTAACTTTTGCCAAGGCCGCCCTTTGCGGTTTTCAACCTTGCGAGCTCAGTTTTTATATTTTCAAATTTTTTTGTGCTCTGAGTTTTGCCTAGGTCGCCCCTTTCGGGTTTTCGGCCTAGCGAGCCTCTCAAGGGTAGTATTTCTTCAACTTGTCCATGTTGATCGGTTGGGAAAACTCTAAGCCATCCAGATCCATCAGAACCACAGCTCCACCTGACCAGATTGACTTGATAATGTAAGGACCAGTCCAATTAGGTCTGAACTTGCCCCTTGGGTCGTGGATGGGAGCTCGGTTGTCCTTGAGCACCAAATCTCCTTCCTTTAAATTCCCGGACTTAACCTTCTTGTTGAAAGCCCGGGCAATTCTGCGTTGATAACCCTGAACATGGTACAGTGCTTTCAGTCTTCTTTCATCGAAAAGCATGAGTTCCTCAAATCTATTTTGCTGCCAATCCGCTTCGGCTATCTGGCATTCAGCCAATACTCGTAATGACGGAACCTCAATCTCAATAGGTAGAACGGCCTCCATCCCATAAACCAATGAATATGGAGTCGCCCCAGTTGAAGTTCTGATTGAAGTCCGGTAGCCCCACAGAGCAAACGGCAGCTTATCTGGCCAGTCCCGGTAGGTTTCCACCATCTTCTGTAGTATGCGCTTGATGTTCTTGTTGGCGGCCTCAACCGCTCCATTGGTTTGTGGCCAATAGGTAGACGACTTGTGAAAAGCCACGTTGTATTTTTCCAACAAGTCTATCACTTCCTTCTTGAAGTGGGAACCGTTATCTGAAATTATCTCATTTGGGACTCCGTAGCGACAGATGATGTTGCTTCTGATAAACTTTGCAACGTGCGAAGCCTTCAACACCGCATAAGATTGGGCCTCAACCCACTTTGTGAAATAATCTATCGCTACCAAGATGAACTCATGCCCATTCGACCCCTTTGGCGTGACAGCTCCGATCACATCAATTCCCCAGACTGAAAATGGCCATGGCGAAGTCATGTTGTACAGCTTTGATGGCGGGATGTTCATGCGATTTTCATGGATCTGACATTTATGGCATCGCCGAACAAAACCAATACAATCCTCCTCCATGGTGGACTAGTAGTAACCTTGTCTGAGAATCTTCCGTGCTAGCATTACCCCATTCATATGTGCTCCACATTCCCCTCCATGGATGGCTTCCATTAGACTCTTTGACTCTTCGGCATCAACACACAGTTTATGCATTCCCAGATGACCTCTTCTATACAGCTTACCCCCACAGATGATGAACTGAACGGCCAATCTTCTTATTGCCCTTTTGTCCTTGGCGTTTATCCCTGGCGGGTATGTTTCCCTCTCCAAGAAATTCTAAATGTCGTAATACCAAGGGTGTTCGTCCTGAACTTCATCTATGGCTGCAATCGACTCATAGGCTGGTGCAAATTTCTGGTCAATGATGACTGGACGCATCCGGACTCCACACGGGATGTCTATCATGGATGATAGAGTTGCTAAAGAATCTGCGAACCTGTTGTTCTCTCTTAGTAGATGAGTAAAACTTAGCTTCTCAAACCGAGGAATTAGCAAATCCAAGGTTTGGTGATACATCATCATCTTTTCCTCTTTTACTTTCCAGTCTCCTTTAGCTTGAGACACAACAAGGTTCGAATCCCCAATGACGTCCAACCGTCTTGCCCCTAGTTCCAGGGCTGCTTCTAGACCAGCGATACACGCCTCGTATTCTGCTTCATTGTTCGAGACTTTGAATCGGAGTTTGAAGGCTAGGGGGATACGGGAATTGTCGGGTGCTATCAGCAACACTCCTATCCCATACCCGTGTTGATTTGACGCTCCGTCAAAGTACATCGTCCAAGTTTCATTGTCGATATGCAGGATTGATTCATCCAGGAACAGGTACTCAACTGCTTCATCCCCCTCAACCGGGTGGTCGGCAAGGAACTCTGCTACTGCTCTTCCCTTCACTGACTTGCGTGTGACATACTTGAGGTCAAATTCGGAGAGCAACAGCAACCAACGAGCTAGCCTACCCGTAAGCGCAGGTTTCTCGAAAAGATATTTGATGGGATCGAGTCGTGAAACCAACATTACGGAGTGAGCTAACAAGTAGTGCCGCAGCTTCCTGGTAGCCCATACCAGAGCTAAGCAAGCCTTTTCCAGCGGTGTATATCGGGTCTCATATTCCAGCATTTTCTTGCTTAAATAGTAGATGGCTTTCTCCACCTTGTCTTCTGATTCTTGAGCAAGCATGCAGCCCATCGTGGTCTCTGTCACTGACAGATACAAAATCAACGGTTTCCCCGGTTCTGGTGGCGATAAAACGGGCGGGTTCTGTAGATACTCTTTAATCTGCTCAAACGCAGCTTGACATCGGCCGTCCCATTGGAACTTCTTTCCTTTCTTCAGGAGACCAAAAAGTGGTTCACAAGTCAAGGTTAATTTTGAGATAAACCGTCTTATGAATTGCACTTTACCCAGAAAGCCTCTCACCTCCTTTTCAGTCCTTGGTGGGGGCATTTCTAGGATGGCCTTGATTTTGGAAGGGTCGACTTCGATACCCCATTGTGTAATCAGAAACCCCAGCATTTTTCCCGCTGTAACACCAAACGTACATTTTTGAGGGTTCAGCCGCAACCGGAATTCCCTGATCCTTTGAAAAAACTTATGCAAGGCGGTGTAGTGGCCCTCTCTTTCTTTGGACTTGACAATCATGTCGTCCACATACACCTCAACCTCTTTGTGGATCATATCATGTAATATTGTGGTCGCGGCCCGTTGATAAGTAGCTCCAGCGTTCTTCAACCCAAACGGCATTACCCTGTAGCAGTATGTCCCCCACGGGGTGGTGAATGCAGTCTTTTCCCTGTCTTCTGGTGCCATCACTATCTGGTTGTATCCTGAGAAGCCATCCATAAATGAGAGCAATGCATGCCCTGCTGTGAAATCTACCAACTCATCGATGTGCGGTAAGGGGAAGTTGTCCTTCGGACTAGCTCTGTTCAAATCCCTGAAGTCCACACACACCCGGATCCTGCCGTCCTTCTTCGGCACCGGAACAATGTTGGCCAACCAAGTCGGATATTCAGATACCAGCAGGAAGCCTGCGTCGATTTGCTTGGTGACCTCTTCTTTAATCTTGAGAGCCCAGTCCGGGCGGATCCTTCTGAGTTTCTGCTTGACAGGTCGGGCCTCGGGGTCAAGGGGGATCCGGTGCTGTACAATCTCAGGATCGATTCCAGGCATGTCTTCGTAGGACCACGCGAAAACATCTTTGAAATCTTTTAATAAAGCGACTAGTCGCTCGCGTTCCTCCGAAGACAACGTGGACCCGATCTGGACCAGCCGCGGGTCCTCCTCAGTACCACTGTTCACGGTAATGATTTCATCCATTAATGGTTTAACAAATCTCTCTTGCTCTTGCTCAATTAAACGTTGTAAAACCGGAGGAACTTCGTCCTCTTCGTTTTCATCAAAATTTTGAAAGTCTGAATTAATGCAATAAATTAGGGGCACAGAAAAGTACTCGGAAACCACAGATAGTTCATTCTCATTAGGCACAGCCAGATCGTCCAATTCATCGGTTACAACAAACTCAAATGAAAAGGAAAAAGACGACCTAGACAGGACTGTGGCATCCGGGTTGACATCCCCAGGAGTACCAGACTCAGACTCAGTCGAGCTGGAACCTGATTCCGACTCACAAGACTCAGTGGAATCAGATTCCGGCTCACTACCTAACCCGGTGCTGCTGGATAAAAATCCCTCCTCGTACTGCCAAGTGAGAGAGGGTGCGATAGATGCATCCAAGATAGCTGCTGGTTGGCTCGCAGCCGTTTCATCCCCAATCATGGAAACCTCGGAGTTATCCCCCAAGCACTTATGGTCGATCGGAGGATCAGAGAGTAGACATGCCAGCGCTACCCCCATTTCAAATTCTGTGCCCTCAGGATCCACTGCCTTATTCTGCTCAACCTTAGCTGATGGGTCCGTCTGCTCTTCGGCAACATCCTCCCCGGGTAGTTGCAGGTCAAAAAAGATCTCAAAATCGGACACGCGCTTCTTCTCCGCGTTTATCCACGGCTCTAGGAAGCCGCAAAATGGAAAGTCCTCCCCCTCCCGGACGAAGCGTCCGTTCAGGGTGCCCTGAATGGGCCTATGCATCAAGTCAAATGGCTTCCCAGCCTGCTTTGCTCTGGCCCTTCCGGCCATTTCTTTCCCTTTCCTTACCCAGTCCTCTTTGGTGGGCAGATAACCCAGTCCAAAGGTATGCGGGTTATGTGGCACTTCGGCCAATGTTGCGATGCCTTTCCTGCCGCTCCTTCCTAATCCCATCCCGGGGATGTGTTGTAGCTTGTTCATGAGGTAGGCAGATTGAGCACTGACGTACATACCTTCATTCACAGCCATAATGTTTTGCACAACCCGGGCCTCGGCCAGAGTAAATCCTGATATAAACACATCCTCCATGCCGTGCTCTATTTCTAGGACTGGTGTAGACACCTCCGGAGGGGGATGGATCGATGAATTCCCAAACACGATGGCTACTCCCTTTCCACAGGGGTATTTCACCATTTGATGCAGAGTAGACGAGACGGCCTTCACCTGGTGTAACCACGGTCGCCCCAAAAGTAGGTTGAAAGTTGCGGGAACCTCCAAGACATGGAAATCTATCTCGTGTTGTCCAGGTCCAACCTTCGTCTGAATCTTGACAGTTCCCATCATTTCTCTGCTGGTATTATCGTATGCTTTGATCACCTGAGTGGTTGGGACGAAGTCCGCGGGCTTCAACCCGATTGCATATGCTGTTCTGGCCGGGCAGACGTTGATGGCAGACCCGGTATCAACAAGTACCACCGGTATCCACTTGTCTCTACATTCCACGGAAATGTAGAGAGGTCTGTTATGATTCACGCCCTCAGGCGGCAGTTCCTTGTCTGAAAAGGTTAAAGCCGAGGAACCTCCTCCCGGAAAAACCAGCCCAACCAGCTGCTCTGGTGTAGTATCAATTGAGAGTTTGGCTTTGTCCATGGCAGATAGGACAGCCTGTCTGTGTACCCGTGAAGCCATAAGCAGTCCCCAGATGGAGATGTCTGCTTGTATCTTCTTCAACTGCCTCAGCACAACTTCTTCTTCAATTTGTCTCTCTCTCTCTGTTTCTCAGCTTCTTTGTCTTTACCAGATGCTTCTAGTTGGTCTAGGTGTGGGGGTTTGAAGTACCGCCCGCTCCTGGTCATGTGGTCCACCTCATCGAGGTACCAGGTGCTGTCTGGTTGATTTGCTCCCCAATCTTCGTCTGTGTGGGCAAGACATAAGTCGTCGTCTTCCCACCACATCCCGTTAGCATCCAAAAGACACCTGTCTGGTTCTGGCAAATGTGTACTCTCAGTACCTTCATCCCATATGCTCACAGCATTGTCCGTTCTTGTGCCCACAGCACTCTCAGCCCCTTCATGGGCTTTTGCCTTTCTGATTCTCTCGGAATCCCAAAACTTCTCCTGTTCTGTCTGCGTTGCTGCAGTTTGTTGTTCCATTGTCTTTGCATCCACAATGCTTAAGTCCCGAGCGGAATTCTTTGTACCGGCGCTCTCCGGCAATCCATTCTGACTCTCGGCCCTTCCGGCCACAGTTGATACCTTCGCCCCTGCCGGGCTCTGCTCTGGCTGAAACTCCACAATATCAGGCTGATCATCTAACCACCTGGTGGCCTCCGCCGACTCCTCATATTCAAACCAGTTGATTGTTGCATCTCCTGATTCTTGGTCGTTGAAGAACTAGAGGTTGGCGAAGTCCTCCTCCACTGTTGCTAGATCATCTGCCCCCTGTTCAAGTCTGTCCCCCTGAATCATGCACAGTTCAGCTTTTTCTGGCAACCCCACACTCAGCTCAGACCGGCCCACTGATAAAATGTATTCGCTTGGATCATAGGCTCTCCCAGCATAATTCCCGGGCTGTTCCATCCCAGACTCAACAACTCTGTTCTCCCCTGAAACCCGCCTTATTCCGTCTTCAGTGGTCACCACCTTTGACTCGGATTGGGTTGTGAAGGTGTCCATCATGCACAAGGAATCGGTGCAATCAGGAAGGATCACCTCCGGCTTGGGTAGGTGAGAGGGAGTAATATAGATACTAGGATCGTAGGATACGACCCCAGTTTGGATGAGGTTGACTCTTTTGGGTGGTGGATCTTGGTTATGGGTAGGGAGTGGGTTGGTTGTGATGTTGGGTCTTTCGGGAGGTAGAATAATATTTTTGTCGATGAGGTCCTGAACCTCGTGACGCAGCCTGAAACAATGGTCGGTATCATGACCGTGCTGCTGGTGGTAGGCACAGTATTTGGCTGGGTTGTGAGAGGGGGGGAGTGGATTTGGTGGCGGCCTCGGCTCCAGGGGTTTTAGATGTCCCTTTCTAATCAAGACCCCCAGGACCTTGGACAAAGGCATGTATAGTGGAGTAAAGGTTCTTTGGCCTCTGGGCTGGAATCTCGGGGCTTGGGTACTGCTCCCGGATGTACTGGAAAAGGGGGTGGCCGCCATGGGCCTTGGCTGGGGAGGGGGATTCGTGATATCCACAAAGGGCGCTCCGAATCCGGAGGCTTTTTCGGCCTAAAGACGTCATGCGCCGATGGGGCTCCGAATCCGGAGTCTTTAATTGGCCAATCGTGATATCTACGAAGGGCGTTTCGAATCCGGAGGCTTTTTCAGCCCAAAGACGTTATACGCCGATGGGGCTCCGAATCCGGAGTCTTTAATTGGCCAATCGTGATATCCACGAAGGGCGCTCCGAATCTGGAGGCTTTTTCGGCCCAAAGATGTCGTGCGCCGATGGGGCTTCGAATCCGGAGTCTTTAATTGGCCAATCGTGATATCCACAAAGGGCGCTTCGAATCCAGAGGGTTTTTCGGCCCAAAGGCGTCGTGCGCCAATGGGGCTCCGAATCAAGAGTCTTTAATTGGCCAATCGTGATATCCATGAAGGGCGCTTTGAATCTGGAGGCTTTTTCGGAACACCTTTGAATTGGATGTTGAGAATAAATAGGGACTTTTGCATTATAGAAAATGAGATGTACATAGCGAACCATTCAGAACAAGTATCATGCCCCACAAGTCGGGTTAATGATAAAATTTGCGTAAATGCGTCGAATTCCAAGGTCGTGGCAGACTCCTCCCTGACATGTCTTTGAGCTGATATGCCCCTACTCCTGCGATCGAATCAATCTGATAGGGGCCGTCCCAGTTAGGACCCAATTTTCCATCGGCCGGTTTCTTGGCAGCAGCTAGTACCTTCTTTAGGACCAACTCTCCTGGTGTGTAACGGCGCAGCTGAACACGTTGATTATATGACTTGGCAAGCTGCTGCTGGTACCGCGCCATCGACGCAAGGGCATGGTCTCTTCGCTTGTCGATCAGAATCAAATCCAATGCTAGCATCATGTTATTTCGGCCCATATCAAAAACTTGAGATTTTAGGGTTGGGTGGCCGATCTCCAGGAGTATGATCGCCTGGGTTCCAAAGCACAGAGCAAACGGCGTTTCTCCAGTAGATCGCCTCGGCGTAGTTTGATGAGCCCACAATACACTCGGCAATTCTTTGACCCATTTGCCTTTAGCTTTCTCCAGCCTCTTCTTGATGCCATCCAAGATGGATTTATTAGAGGCTTCGGCTTGACCATTGCTTTGTGGGTAAGCCGGCGTAGAAAAGTAAGGTCGGATACCATATTTGCTGTACAACTCTCGGTAGACGCCACAATCAAACTGGGTGCCGTTGTCTGAGATAAGAGCTCTTGGAATGCCGAATCGTGTTATGATATTTCTCCATACAAAGCGCTTAACATCAGCATCTCGAATGTGCATTAATGCCTCCGTTTCGACCCATTTTGTGAAGTAGTCTGTTGCGACGATCAAGTACCGCTTGTTCCCTGGGGCCCTTGGCAGTGGTCCTACGATATCAAGCCCCCACTGGGCAAACGGTCAGGGACTGGTAATGGAGCTTAACTCTTTAGCAGGCAGGTGGGTTAGCGGGGAGAACTTCTGACATTGTTCACATTTCTTCACATAGCATTCGACATCAGCTCTCATTGTCGGCCAGTAATACCCCTGTGCTATAGCTCAATGGGCCAAAGATCGCCTGCCAGAATAGGCACCACAGCTGCCTTCATGTATTTCAGTCAGAACCTCTTCGACTTTGTCAGGGTGCACGTATTCCAAATATGGACTAGAGAGGGATTTTTTATAAAGCCTTCCTTGCGGATCCAAGTAGTATCGCAGGGCTTTGTTTCGCAGCTTGTGCGCTTCTTTCTTGTCCTCTGGGAGCTGTTCAGAAGACAGGAATGTAGCAATGGGATCCATCCAACTTGGTCCAGATTCTATAACATTGACCTGGACTTCCTCCAAAGGGCTGATGCTTGGCTCCGGGATGAAACCTACTTCGATGGTCCGTTTAATCTCTGAGTTAATGGCGGAGGCTAGGCAGGCAAGGGCATCTGCATGTGTGTTCTGATCACGTGTTATTTGGTTCAATTCATGATGGTCAAATTTTGCCAGCAAGGAGTTGGCCGTTTTTATGTAAGCTGCCATACGGTCGTTTCTTGCTGCGTACTCCTCATTTAGCTGGTTGATCACCAGTTTTGAATCGCAAAATACAAGCAAGCGCCGAGCACCCAAAAGATGTGTATTCCGCAAACCGGCTAGAAGGGCTTCATATTCGGCTTCATTATTTGACGCTTCGAAGCTAAGCTTAACGGCTTGCTCAATTATTGCGCCGTTGGGGGCCATGATCACAACTCCGGCTCCGCTGCGCCGCTGATTGGATGATCCATCACAGTACAACTGCCAGATGTCCCCAACATAAATTCTCCAGTTCGGCTCCGATCGAATTTCATCGGAGTTGAAATCGGCAAGACCCCCTGTGAATTCGGCAACAAAGTCGGCTAGCACCTGTCCCTTGATTGAGGTTCTAGGTAGAAACTGAATGTTGTACTGGCTGAGTTCAAGAGCCCACTTTGAAACACGTCCTGATGCTTCTGCACTTTTTAGTATTGATTGGGGAGGATAATCTGTTAGCACCCCAATGCTATGTCCTTGGAAGTAATGCATCAGTTTTCTTGCCGCCATGACTAGGGCTAGGATGAGTTTTTCCAGCAGAAGGTAGCTGTAGACACCCCATTTTTGACCGTCCTCAAGACTTGGACGTCACCGCTTGAACACCCGGTGATTATCCGTGTTTGTGTTTGTTTTGAGTTCCCGGAGGCCCCGGCTGCGCGCCGTGCCTCAGGATCTCTCAACCGGCCTGTTTTGTGCTTGGTTGTGCACCAAGTACTTGTGTGTTTTTGCATTTGAGGGTAGGGGAAGGCTTGTTAGCCATCCCTAAATCCCACCGGCTGCCCCATACCTCCACCGGCACTCCCTAGTGGCCATCGGCACTATTTTATCCAAATCCTTGGCCGGTCGGCACTATATGTTGCTGACCGGCATTGTTTTGTGCCGATGACTGATTTGACCGGCCGGTGACCCTTCTGAACCTCCCCAGGGATGGTGCATGCCAGCTGTGCCAGCTGGAATGCACCATCACCACTCCCCATGCCCGGGTTTGCACCCTTTGCACCCTTGAACCCCTTAAACCTTCTAGAAGGTTGAACCCTTGGCCAAGCTTCTTGGAGAAGCTTGGCCAGCTGTCTTAGCTTCCCTTGGAAGCCAAGACCCTCTTGCACCTCTTGAACCCCCCCTCTCTTTGCTTAGCCACTAAGTTAAGAGCTTTATTTTGCCTATATAAGCTCATCTCTTCCCCTTGAGTTAGGGGTTAGCCATTTTAGGTAAAAAACCAGAGCTTATATCTATATATCTGTGTGATACACTTTCTCTCTCTATATTTTCCCTCTCTCTCCTCTTGTGTGTGTGTTTTAGGCCTAAAAAGTGTGATTTCACCTTACTTTTGCACCTTTACACACACTACTACACCTTAATCTGAGATTGGGAGGCTTGGAGGTTTGTTTTGTGTGATCTTGGACTGGTTTTGATCACTAGAGGAGGGCTGCTCCACCTGTTCTTCATTGGATCTTCAAGGGTAAACTTTTTGCTTTAGTTTCCCCATTCTCGTACTAGCTTTCTACCCCTCTTGCTTTGTGTTTTTGGATTTGTGTTCAACATAAAAAAGACTTGTTTTTCCTTGCTTAAGAACATTCATCAAGGTTGTTTTGTGGTTTGGGTAGAGTCTCACCCTCTTAGGCTTTGTTTTGGCCATTTTGGAGCCTTTTCTTGAGGCCTTGTTTACTTGGTGTTTTTGATCTTCTCACCACTGAAAACCAGTGGGTTTTCAGTGGTGAGGAAGATATTTTCAAGTCTTGTCTAGGGGAGGGACACCCTTCTCCCCTTGGTCCTTGGTTTGCCTTTGTTTTGGCTTAAAAGGTGGCATGTATGAATGCTTGCATTTAGCTTCATTTCATAGCTTTCTTGGGTGTTTTAGATCATATTTAACCTTTGTCTAATGTTGGTTTAATGGTCCTTAGCATGCTTCTTACACTTGCTTTGTAATGCTTCATTTGGCCTAGAGATGTACCTTGTGTTTAGCCTCATATATATTTATGTTTTGGCTTAGCATGTTGGAATATTTGGTCATGATTTGCCATATTTTAGGGCTGTGAGCCACTGTTTTTGTCATGTTTGGCATGATTAGTATAGTTGCTTTGCATTTGGCTTGTAAGCCTTGGTTGTGTTGGCCCTTAGCATGCTTACCTTAGGCCGTCCTTATGATTTGGCATCATTTAGGATCCTATTTCAGTCCATAAATCATGTATGTATGCTTGCATATGTGACCTCCCTCATGCTTTGAAAGTGTTCCCTTCTAGGCCTTGAAATAAGCCTAATGCATGCTTGTAGGTTTAATGTATTTTGGGGCTGCCATATGAGGGGATTTGGGTGTCATTTTGCATCCTAAAAATCTATTTTTGGTTGTTAGATTCATGCCATGAGAGGTCTTGTTAAGTGGTGGTAGAATACCCTCTTTCGTGCCTAAGCTTTAGGTACATTAACTTGCATGTTGGCATGGTACTTTGAATGTGATTTTAGGCAAGTTTGGCCACTGTTTTGGGGAGAAATGAGGTCTGCCCCGTTATGGTTAAACCCACCATCGCATGCTCGTCATATGCTTGTTGCAAGCTTGCTTCATTAGGTATTGTAGCACGCCGATCCTATTGCATAATTGCCCATGTTCATATTGTATTAGCATCTTGTGTGCTCTAGCATTTTCACATACCTAATATGTTGATTACATAGTACTTGGTGTGTTTGCATCCTAATGCTCATGTTGTATCATTTAAGCCATGTTGCATACATGCATTCCATGTCTTGGTTTGGGGTGTCAAACCAAGTGTAAGGGTTGAGAGGGGTTCACACTTCAAGTGGTGCAACTCGTCTCAATTCTTGGTCACCAAGACCTTTGATTAACACATGATAAGGCCTTGGATTTCATTTGTTTGTTTGCATGCATTACCATTAAAATGCAATCTTGGTTCCTTAGGCCATCATGTATCAACATGCATAATTGATGGCCCAAGAACCAAGGGTCATGCTTCCTTGAGTTCCCAAGCATGATAGGAGGCAATGGCCGTGCATACATATGCCTAAAAATCCATGCCATGCATTGCTAGTCTGCTGCTGCTGTCAAACTGTCCCCTGCAGGAACTTTCTGCCGACTGGCAGTATAATGTGCCGACCGGCACTACATTTTCAGCCGATAGCCTCCAGAGCAGCCGGTGGTAAATTTAAGCGGCCGGTGGTCATTTCCTCTAGCCGGTGGTGCACTACAGTTCATTTGGAAGGCATTCTGGGACTCAGGTAATTTTTGGAGAGACAGGGCAGTAAAAACAGAGGCAGCAGTGCTATGGCACGGGTTTTCCGGGCAAGTCGGATTCGAGCATGCGTCGTTCGCGCATCCCGAGGCAGGGCTGAGGCCCCCCTTTTTTTTATTATTTACTTGATTTAATTTTAGTAATTAGAATTTTGTAATAATTTATTCATTTATTCTTTGGGACTGTATATTATTCTTTTGGTCCCTCCGTGTGAGGGCATATTTGTAATAAGGGTGTGTGAGTGTGTGTATGTCTTCCAACCCCCATTTCTTTCTCCCTGCTTATGATGGTAGATTAGGGCATATTTAATTTAGCATATCTTATGCAATGCATGCGTGCATCCATGCATTTGTTGACATGCATCGGGCTCGGCACATCATACAAACTGCATCGTACTTTCAATTCCGAATTGAATACGTGTTATTTGTAGCATTCCATATGCCATGTTTAGGATAGCCGAGCCTGCCTAGATTACATCTTTGCATGTGTTGCATTAGACATTTCAGTATGCTTAGGTCCATGCATGGATTTCTAATAAGCTTCTGTTTTGGCTTGGAGTACTAGGTGAGCTTTTATGCTTTAGCATATCACATGTGTGTGATTGTTGCCATGATAGCATGATTACCATGAGGCTAGCCGCTTATGTGATATAACTGCTTGAATGCCTGTGGATGGAGGTTGAATTACCTAAATTGGGACAATGCATTAAAAAACTGTGAGTTTTAAGCCCACTAGTTAGTGGCAAAACCATCTTTTCTAAAGCCCACTTGAGGGTGGCAAAACCTGCATTTTAGCCTACTTGCGAGTAGCAAACCGTTTTCAAAACAAACATGTAGTGTTTTGTTCCAACTTAGGCGATTTGGTCTATACTTGTTTGCTGTGCGCATAACATAGTAATTCTAGGCTAATAACCGGAATAAGGACGCATGACGTTTTCAAAATCGGATATCATGGTTAGTAGAGGCCGGTCTTCGGACCGGGCGAAAGGGGGTGCTCATAGCTGACCTTCCCTGATCGTACCCAAGCTCCCGAGCCAAGACCACTTTGGTGATGACGGACATGTGGCCTTCGGCACCGAGTCAGGGTTTCCTAAATTCCCCCATTTTAAAATATTTAGGTGGCGACTCTGTAATCTGGCAAAGCAGTCCATGTTTGGCACTTCTTTTCAAAAAATCTGTTTTTCTTCAAAATGATTTGCCAGATTTGGACTCTTTGGTTCAGACTTAGAACCGTGACAATTTGAGTCCGAACTGTAGTAAGCCCGATATTTGCAGAACGGGAGTTCATCCTCCCGGGACGTTCGGGGACGTCTACAGTTTCTGGCGACTCCGCTGGGGAGTTTAGAGAGCTTGACTCGAACTCGTGATATCCTGTTTTGACTACATTTATGTGTTTCTTTGCATTGCATGTGCATTGGTGCGCCTAGGACACCGTGTTGGCCGTCTGCTATTCCTGAGCGGTTTGCCGGAGGCTTGTCTTGTTAAGGCATGTCCATAAGGCTGACCGGTTGTGGGCTTTGCCAGTATGGGAACACAAACCCCGGTTTTACTGGGGCACCCTTCTCGACCATTCGACCTAGTGCATATCGAAATCCGTAGTGACCATTCCAAACTAGGACAGGTTGCTCACCCGATATTAGGTTGTTTGAAACCGCTGCGTGCGTAGTGAAACCCTAGCTCCTGACAAAATAGGACAGGGAAACCCTACCCCAACATAGGGGTGTATTGGCTCTCATTTATCTGCTATGTGCTTCGAGAGTGTATCTCTACAGGAACACGCATGTCAGTTTGCAGGATTGGGTATCAGGCCTGAGGGCACCAGTAACGGGATTTTGGGGGATCAGTTATCTGTGGGTACAAGGTTCAGACTTGGGGGCAATGATTCAGAAACAGTGATCAGTATTTGAGGAACAGTGTATAAAGTTCAACGTGTTATCTAAACTGTGTGTTGTATGTTTATTTTATGCCGTTGTGCTGTCCAATTGTCTGTTTATTTATACGCTTTATTTGTCTTTTTATTAGGGTAGTTGGGCACGATTGCTTCTGACCCGATAGATATCCCCCAAGCACCCTGGGTTAGAGGCCGTCGACTCCTTCGATCCGAGGATCTGATAGACGGACAACCAGTGTACTACTCGCTACCCCCGGTTACTAGACGGAGGTCAGTCAGGCAGAGGACATCAGTACAGCAGTCAGTTGAGAGGGCCTTATCTACCCCACCTGTGTTCAGTAGGGATCAGGATTCCGTGTCACAAACAGAGGAAGAGTATATACCGACAACTCAACCAGAGCAGGATAGTATGCCTAGTCTGGAAGAGATGGTGCGCCACCTCCAAGAGAGTATGAAAACAATGCAGCAGGATGCCGTCCGTCAGGCAGAATTCTCCAAGCAACAGGCTACAGTTGTGAGGGAACAGGCAGAGACAATTGCCAGACTAGAACAGCAAACCGGAGCATCCGCTTCGCATCAAGTTCCCCCCCCACCAGGAGTTCCAAACCTTGGGGAGACAGCCAATGTTCAGAATGACACAGAACTGCCCACGGGACCACCCCAACCTCTAGCCCCACCTCAAATCCAACCCCAGCTATCAAAGACGCCCACCAACCCACTGGACTCTCCTTTTGAGTTCGAGACTGCTTCTACCGCACTGAAACTGAGCAAGCTTGAAAAGCTGTTCAAGAGATCCCAAGGGGTCAAGACTATCCCCGATATTGAAGATGGTTATACCGACGCAGCTGTGACGCTGCCCGACAGATTCAAAATGCCTCATATTGATCGGTTCGACGGGACCGGGGACCCCATGGTGCACTTAAGATTGTTTTCAGATGTCCTAAGGCCAATGGGCCTCAGTAGGCTTTAGAAGCTGTCTTTGTTTGGCCGGACCCTGTCGGGTGTGGCGGCTATATGGTATGCCAAGTTGGAGGATGACGTCAAGAGGAATTGGGATGAAATGGCTGAGGCCTTCATCGCGCAATACTCATACAACACGTAGATTGAGATTACGACCCGCGATCTCGAGACGACTAGACAAGAGCCTAAGGAAAGTTTCTCAGAGTTTGTAACCAGATGGAGGGCCAAGGCTTCGATGATGACTTTGAGGCCTACAGACAAAGACCAAATTCGGATGATTGTGCGCAATCTTCAGCCGAAGTTGATGCAAAAGATGATAGTACTCCCCTTTCCTACTTTTTCTGACCTACATGAGATGGGGGTGCAGATTGAAGATGCCTTGAAGCAAGGCTTGATCGATAACGACTGAGAGCAACCTCGACGAACTTTCAATCGTGGTAGCAATGCAGGCCCGAGTGGCGTTACGACTGCAAGAGCTCAGGAAGTGAGCATGGTCACCGCTAACCCCCCTCCAAGAAATACAGCAGCTTCACCATTCTCCGGTGCGTCCGGAAGCAGCCCGCAAACAACCAAATACCCACCCAGAAACACCAGAACCTTCGCCCCACTTTATATGCCCCTATCCAAAGCTCTGGGGGTTTTGATCAAAAAAGGGCATCTGAAGCCCCTGGAGCCGCGTCCCCTACCAGAAAAACTCCCTCCTACCCACAACCCAGCCAAGTACTGTGCATTTCACCAACAGCACGGCCATGATACCGACCTGTGCTTCCGGTTACGTCATGAGATTCAAGATCTCATCGATAATGGGGCGATTCTGCCTCCAGAGAAGCCCAATGTTACTACAAACCCCCTCCCCACACATAACCAAGCTCCACCGGCCAAAAGACTCAATTTCATCCATACCGGGGGCGTGTCCTACGACCCTAGTATCTATATCACACCCACCCACCTGCCTAAACCAGAAGTGTTTCTCCCCAATTGCACCGACTTGTGCATGATAGACATCTCCAAAAGCCAACCCAAGTCAGTAGTGGTGACCATCGAGAACGGGAGAGAGGAGATCCCAAAGGAAAAACGGGTTGTTGAGCCAGAGTCTGCGGAATCTGGGGGTCGTACTAAGAAAGCATATAGTCCGTGTGACTATATTTCGTCAATAGGCCAAGATGGGCCCGGAGTGGAATTGCCGACAGAGGCAGAGTTATGTGTGATTCAAGGAGAGAGTCTGGGACCGGGAACGGATGGTGTAACAGCTATGGGGGAGGACCTTGCCGATCTCCAGTTTTACAATGACCAATACCCAGAAGACGCGGCAGTTGCATGGTTTAATTACGAAGATTCAGCGGAAGTCACCGGGTGGTTGGACGATCAGCCCGATGTGATAGGAGAATTTCAGGCAGAGCAGAGTTCAGCAGGAATGAGAGTATCAGCGACGGCCGGAAGGGTCGAAAAGCAGAACACATCGCCGGGGGGCGCCGGTGTCGAGAATTTCACCCGGGATTGGAACATTTTGAGTACAGAGATAATCGAGCAGTCAGCCATGTCAGAACAAGTAAGTTTTGAAGATTCCGAGAGAATCAGGAAGGCGAAGGCCCATGTGGGAGTTGAAACTGCTGTGTGCACAGGAACCGAGAATACTGCAGGTATGTGGACGGAGGGTGCTGCAAGCACAAGAACAGTCATACCAGGGCCGGACAGGTGTCTATCGGCTGCTGATGGAATGTGGTGAGAGGATGAAGATTTATGCCTCGCCCATACAGACGAGGATTGGGGTAACAACCAACCCGACGACACTTGGTACCTTGGAGAGGTAGATCACATGACACGGAGTGGGCGGTATTTCAAACCTCCACACTTAGATCAGCCAGAGGCTTCTGGGAAGGATAGAGAGGCTGAAAAGCAAAGAGAAAAGCAACTTGAAGAGGAGGCTGTGCTCAAACAGCTTAAAAAGATACAAGCAGACATCTCTATATGGGGACTGCTCATGGCATCACAAGTGCATAGAGAGGCTGTCTTATCAGCCATGGACAAAGCAAAGCTTTCAATAGAAACCACGCCAGAGCAGCTGGTAGGATTGGTCTTTCCGGGGGGAGTCACCCCGACGCTGACATTTTCCGACAAGGAATTGCCACCAGAGGGGACAGAGCATAACAAGCCCCTCTACATTTCTGTGGAATGTAGGGATAAATGGATACCGGTGGCACTTGTTGATACCGGGTCCGCCATCAACGTTTGCCCGGCAAGAACGGCATACGCAATTGGTTTGAAAACCGCAGATTTTGTACCAACAGCCCAGGTTATCCGGGCATACGACAACACAAGTAGAGAAGTGATGGGAACCGTAAAAGTTCGGACAAAGGTCGGGCCCGGGCAGCATGAGATAGATTTCCACGTCTTAGAAGTGCCTGCGACTTTCAACTTGCTTTTGGGGCGGCCGTGGCTGCATCAGGTGAAGGCAGTATCATCTACTTTGCATCAAATGGTGAAATACCCCTATGGAAAGGGAGTAGCCATTGTCTTTGGAAACTCATCAATCCACCCACCACCGGAAGTATCCACGCCTGTTCTAGAAATCGAGCATGGCATGGAAGACATGTTCATATCAGGGTTTACCCTAGCTGAGGCTCAGGTTGTACAAAGCATCATGGCTGCTAACGAAGGGATCTATGTCAGTGCCCAAGCAGTGTATCTCATGAACAAGCTCCAACATATCCCCGGGATGGGATTAGGAAAGAGCGGCCGCAATGGCGTTGCAGCATTGGCCAGAGTGCCACACAACCCCCACACCTTCGGCTTGGGTTATCTGCCCACTAAGGAAGATTGGGTGAGAAAGGGAAAAGAAATGGCCGGAAGAGCCAAAGCAAAACAAATGGGAAGACCTTTTGAGCTGATGCATCGGCCCATCCGAGGTACCCTAAACGGACGCTTCGTCCGGGAAGGGGAGGACTTTCCGTTCTGTGGTTTTCCGGAGCCGTGGTTGAACGCAGAGAAGAAGCGCGTGCCGGGCTTCGAAATCTTCTTTGACTTACAAATATCTGGGGATGATGTTGCTGAAGAGCAGACAGACCCAACAGTTGAGGTGGAGCGTAGCAAAGAAACGGAGTCTGTGGGTACAGAGTTTGAAATGGGGGTAGCACTGGCATGTCTACTTTCAGATCCCTCGATCGACCAGTTGTGCTTAGGGAATGACTCCTCGGTGTCCATGATCGGAGATGAAACGGCTGCGGGCCAACCAGCAACTATTTTGGATGCATCCATCGCACCCTCCCTCACCTGGCAGTACGAGGAAGGGTTTTTGTCGAGCAGCACCGGGTCAGGTAGTGAGCCGGAATTCGATTCCACCGAGTCTTGTGAGTCGGAATCAGGTTCCAGCTCGTCTGAGTCTGAGTCCGGTATTCCTGGGGGTGATAACCCGGATGCCATAGTCCTGTCCAGGTCGTCTTTTTCTTTCTCTTTTGAGTCTATTGTAACAGAAGAATTGGACGATTTGGAAGAACATAATGAGAATGAGGTGACTGTGGTTTCCGAGTACTTTTCTGTACCTTTGGTTTATTGCTTAAATCAGGACTTTCAAAATTTTGATGAAAACGACGAGGACGAAATTCCTCCGGTTTTGCAACGACTAATTGAACAAGAGCAAGAGAGGTTTGTTAAACCCTTAATGGATGAAATCATTACCGTGAACATTGGTACTGAGAAGGACCCGCGGCTGGTCCAGATCGGGTCCACGTTGTCTTCGGAGGAACGCGAGCGCTTAGTCGCTTTGTTAAAAGATTTCAAAGATGTTTTCGCGTGGTCCTACGAAGACATGCCTGGAATCGATCCTGAGATTGTACAGCACCGGATCCCTCTTGACCCCGAGGCCCGACCTGTCAAACAAAAACTCAGGAGGATCCGCCCTGACTGGGCCATTAAGATCAAGGAGGAGGTCACCAAGCAGATTGACGCAGGCTTCCTGCTGGTATCCGAATACCCGACTTGGTTGGCCAACATTGTTCCAGTGCCGAAGAAGGATGGCAGAATCCGGGTATGTGTGGATTTCAGGGATTTGAACAGAGCCAGTCCAAAGGATGACTTTCCCTTACCACATATCGACGAGTTGGTAGATTTCACAGCGGGGCACGCTTTGCTTTCGTTCATGGATGGCTTTTCAGGCTATAATCAGATAGTAATGGCACCCGAAGACCGGGAGAAGACTGCTTTTACCACCCAGTGGGGTACATATTGCTACAGAGTAATGCCGTTTGGGCTGAAGAACGCTGGGGCTACATATCAACGGGCTGCAACCACAATATTACATGACATGATCCATAAAGAGGTCGAGGTGTATGTGGACGACATGATTGTCAAGTCCAAAGAAAGAAACGGCCACTACACCGCCTTGCGAAAGTTTTTCCAAAGGATCAGGGAATTTAGGCTGCGGCTGAATCCTCAAAAATGTACGTTTGGTGTTACAGCGGGAAAAATGCTGGGATTTTTGATTACACAAAGGGGCATCGAAGTCGACCCTTCCAAAATCAAGGCCATCTTAGAAATGCCACCACCAATGACTGAAAATGAGGTGCGAGGCTTTCTGGGTAAAGTGCAATTCATAAGGCGGTTTATCTCAAAACTAACCTTAACTTGTGAACCACTGTTTGGTCTTCTGAAGAAAGGAAAGAAGTTCCATTGGGACGGCCGATGCCAAGCTGCATTTGAACAGATTAAAGAGTATCTACAGAATCCACCCGTGTTGTCACCACCAAAGCCGGGGAAGCCGTTGACATTGTATCTGTCAGTAACCGAGACTACAATGGGCTGCATGCTCGCACAAGAGTCAGAAGATAAAGTGGAAAGGGCCATCTACTATCTGAGCAAGAAGATGCTGGATTACGAGACCCGCTACAGTCCGCTGGAGAAGGCTTGTTTGGCCTTGGTATGGGCTACCAGGAAGCTGCGGCACTACCTGTTAGCTCACTCTGTAATGCTGGTTTCACGACTTGATCCCATCAAATATCTTTTCGAGAAACCAGCACTTACGGGTAGGCTAGCTCGTTGGCTGCTGTTGCTCTCCGAATTTGATCTCAAGTATGTAACACGCAAGTCTGTAAAAGGGAGAGCGGTGGCAGAGTTCCTTGCCGACCACCCGGTTGAAGGGGACGAAGCGGTTGAGTACCTATTCCCAGATGAAGATATTTTGCACATCGAAGACGAAACTTGGACGATGTACTTTGACGAAGCGTCAAATCAGTATGGGTATGGGATAGGGGTGTTGCTGATAGCGCCCGACGATTCCCGTATTCCTTTAGCATTCAAGCTCCGGTTCAAAGTCTCGAATAATGAGGCAGAATATGAGGCATGTATCGCCGGTTTAGAAGCTGCCCTAGAACTAGGGGCAAGGCGATTGGACGTCATTGGGGATTCGAACCTAGTTGTGTCTCAAGCCAAAGGAGATTGGAAAGTAAAAGAGGAAAAGATGATAATTTACCACCAGACCTTGGATTTGTTAATTCCTCGGTTTGAAAAGCTAAATTTCACTCACCTAGTAAGAGAGAACAACAGGTTTGCAGATTCGCTAGCAACTCTATCTTCCATGATAGACATCCCATCTGGGGTCCGGATGCGTCCTGTCATTATTGACCAGAAATTTACACCTGCCTACGAGTCAATCTCTGCCATAGATGAAGTGCAGGATAGCAACCCTTGGTATCACGATATATGGAACTTCTTGGAAAAGGAGGCATATCCACCAGGGGCAAATGCCAAGGACAAGAGGGCAATTAGAAGAATGGCTGTTCAGTTTATCATCTGCGGGGGTAAGTTGTACAAAAGAGGTCATCTGGGGATGCACAAGCTGTGCGTGGAGGCCGAAGAGTCGAAGCGCCTGATGGAGGCCATCCATGGAGGAGAATGTGGGGCACATATGAATGGAGTGATGCTGGCACGGAAGATCCTCAGACAAGGTTACTACTGGTCTACCATGGAGGAAGATTGTATTGGTTTTGTTCGGCGATGCCACAAATGCCAGATTCACGCAAACCGTATGAACATCCCGCCATCAAGGCTGTACAGCACGACATCGCCATGGCCGTTCTCAGTTTGGGGGATTGATGTAATTGGAGCTGTTACCCCGAAGGGGTCGAATGGGCATGAGTTTATCTTGGTAGCAATAGATTACTTTACGAAGTGGGTCGAGGCCCAATCTTATGCCGTGCTGAAGGCTTCGCATGTCGCAAAGTTTATCAGAAACAACATTATCTGCCGTTATGGAGTCCCGAATGAGATCATTTCAGACAATGGTTCTCACTTCAAGAAGGAGGTGATTGATTTGTTGAAGAAATATAATGTGGCTTTTCATAAGTCATCCACGTATCGGCCGCAGACCAACGGAGCAGTTGAGGCCGCCAACAAAAACATCAAACACATACTGGAGAAGATGGTGGAAACCTATCGGGACTGGCCAGATAAGTTGCCGTTTGCTCTGTGGGGTTACCGTACTTCAATTAGAACTTCTACCGGGGCAACTCCGTATTCCTTGGTATATGGAATGGAGGCCGTTCTACCCATAGAGATTGAGGTTCCGTCTTTACGAGTACTGGCTGAGTGTCAGATATCTGAGGCAGATTGGCAGCAGAGCAGATTCGAGGAACTCATGCTCTTTGATGAAAGAAGATTAAAAGCACTGTACCATGTCCAAGGATATCAACGCAAAATCGCCCGGGCTTTTAACAAGAAAGTTAAGTCTAGGAATTTGAAGGAAGGAGATTTGGTGCTCAAGGACAACCGAGCTCCCATCCATGACCCAAGGGGCAAGTTCAGACCCAATTGGACTGGTCCCTATATCATCAAGTCCATCTGGTCAGGTGGAGCTGTGGTTCTGATGGACCTAGATGGCCTAGAGTTCTCCCAACCGATCAACATGGACAAGTTGAAGAAATTTCACCCCTGAGAGGCTCGCTAGGCCGAAAACCCGGAAGGGCGACCTAGGCAAAATTCAGAGCACAAAAGAAATTAGAAAATATAAAAACTGAGCTCGCAAGGTTGAAAACCCGCAAAGGGCGACCTTGGCAAAAGTTAGAGCGCAAAAGGAAAGTGAAAATACTCGAGCGAACCCAAGCCTGAACTACGTAAGGCTTGATTCCCATCTTTGGGATACGTAGGCAGCTTCATCCTGAAGTTCAGCCATAAACATTTTCCCCGATCAACTTTGTTCATTTTGATCATCTCAGTCATCCTTGTCCATCAGCATTCATCGTAATCTCCGGTGCAGTGCTATTCAGACTAGGGGCAACTTTCCGTTGCCAGAAGGTGCTGTGGTACCATTCAGACTAGGGGCAACTTTCCAGTTGCTGGGATCCGGGGTTGTGCATCTCAGTGACAAATCTCAGGCGTGTCCAGTTCTGATCCATATCGAAAATAGTTTTGAAAAGTTTTAATGAAGATGACTTTGCTCAAATAAATCTTTTTACAACTAAGACCATTTCTGGACCAAAACGGAAAATTTTCAGTACCACAACCTTCAATTTCATTGATTTCAAATAGAGTTCTCTTGCTCTTGCATACAATTGAAGTTGCTTTTTATTACATTCATAAAGAAAACTTGAAAGTACTAATAAAGCAATAAATCCGGGGCATGGTCAAGTCAAACGTCCCTGCGCCCCCTCCCAGAGCTGGTCGAAGCCTCTGATGCCAAAGTAGGCCCCTCCTGTGCCTCTTCGTTAAGCCAATCTAAGCACTCATCAGACAAAGCGCAACTGAAAGTGGGAGCGGGGGCCAGGAGTTCTCTCGTCCTCCATGCTGTGGCATATCGGGCCAGCTGTGCGCCTCGAATCGGGAATGTGGCCGGGTACTCTATCCCTTCCGGCGGACAAGTCTGATTATGACCAAACTGGCGCAGGATACGGAATGGAAAGTAGAAGACACAGTGAGTCAAGCCAATCAATTGGATCCCGGGTTGACGGGTCATACTGTAACTCATTATTGGGAGATTGAGCCAAGGGCATCGCCACGCAATGCGGTCTGCGGACAAACTGCACATCCATTCAAACCACCAACCCTCGTCAAGGGCATCAACCAGGCGTTGCCTGAAGAAGTAACCACGAGCTGAATATGCTGGGCAGGAGTCCACTACTCGCAGTTTATCCATCAACCACACCTGGGGAGGGATAGAAAATGAGAGAATAAAGAATAGAGAGATGTACGATGAGAGAAAAAGTGAGAAAAGGGTTTTTGTGAGAAAAAATCGAGCCTGAGGGCCGAGTGATGTGAGCAAACATAAATGTGAAATTGGGTGGGAAACATTACCTGCAGTAATAATGGACTCCCTGCTAATCTGGTCGTCTCTCGACGATAAAAGGCAGAAGCAATGTCTCAGCCAGGATCATGGCAATGCAGCTTTTGCCCTCCTTCAAACCTCGGGCAACCTCAATCAACCGGACACTGGGCCCTCCGGAACCAGAGACGAACAGAAAATGAGCAAGCAGGCATAGACAGAGGGCGTGTCGCCGAGAGCCTTGCCAGTAATGGTCGCCGCGATCACCAGTCTCGGAAAACGACAAACCAAGCTCGGAACATCTAATGTCCCGTCACAAATTAGAGAACGAGCATCGGGCATTGAGAGCCCACACATTTGTCCTAAGGCTTGGGCATGGCCAAAACGAAGTTGGAGCAGGATCTCCTCATTACGCCCAGATTCCATTAGAGCTTGGAAATCTTCAAAAGTGGGACACACCTCTTGACCGCTAAAGCTAAAGACATGTGTTACCGGGTTCCAGAACCTTGCCGCGGCATGGAGGAATGGAAAATGCAGCGGGGTACGGCGCAAAGTGAATAGTGCGTTTATGCCAAAAGCCCGGAAATTTAGCTTTTCCGAGCCATCCAAGTTGTTAATCCAAGTTGCGAGATTTTGGGAGAGAAATTCTTCCATTTGGAGTAAATCAGTGTGGAAATGGAGAGAACCACGAAGCTGAGACCCTTTTGAAGAGAATAGGGTTGAGTGGAGGACACATGTCAACATTCCGCTGGTGCAGACAGTCTACAGCCGACCGGCAGTAAATAGTGCGGACCGGCCGTAATTTTGTGCCGACCGGCCAAATTATGTGCCGATGACCATTCACCTCGGCCGATGACCTTTGTGTCCAGCCGACGGTCTTCCCCCTGTGTTTTCTAAGCTGTTTATGCTGAATATTGGGGAATTCCACCACTTCCAGCACTCTCCGGTGATTGATTCCCGCCGAGTCGCGCGTATTTGTTTATCGAGTTGTTGTATATTTGCTTATCGAGTTGTATGTCACTCTCTTTAAGTCTTTGCTTTGTCTATCAAGTTGTACTTGCACTTGGCTAGTCTGTCGAGTTTTTGTTTTGCTTATCGAGTTGTAAGTCGTTTCACTACCTGGTTATTACGATGCGATGCTTTGCTTTCAAAAAAAAAAAAACAGTTTCAATTTCATTCACATTGCTATGTGATGCCTTGCGATGCGATGCACACAAATGCAACACCTTTTCAAGCGAATAGCTGTTTCATTTCCGTCATATGTTTTTGTAAAAACCCGCAATTTCAAAAGAATTTAAACCCGCCTGAGGCAGTGCAATGTGCTTAAACTCCTAGAAAAAAGGAAAGTAAAGCAGGAAAATAGCAGGGTAGCAGAGTGCTGGATTGAATACCAGGAACCTCCCCTTTGTAGTCAGAATACCTCCCGCGCCCGTGTCTGGGTTGGCTGTGCGGTCTGACACCTTCATCATTCAAGAACAGTGCGGGAAAGTGCACTCCTGGAATGTTAATGGATCTTCGAGTTGATTTCAAGCCATGACTTTTGTGAGCGATGCTCGGAACATGCGAAGGATGTCCCTTCTCGTATCCTTTTATATCTTGTGAATTTCAAAAGAAATTGTTTCAATCATACTATGTTACAGTACGTTGCATTTCAGCATCATGTTCTTACCATGTTCAATTTCAAGTTCCTTTTTATACACATTGCGTGCATACGTGCATCGCTTTACTGATATGTGTTCAAGTTTCTCCATATACACATTGCATTGCATGCGTGCTTTGCTTTACTTACATGTGTTCAATTACCTTCTATACACATTGCATTGCATGCGTGCTCTGCTTTACTTACATGTGTTCAAGTTACCTTTTTATACACATTGCATTGCATGCGTGCTCTGCTTTACTTACATGTGTTCAATTACCTTTTTATACACATTGCATTGTATGCGTGCTTTGCTTTACTTACATGTGTTCAATTACCTCCTATACACATTGCATTGCATGCGTGCTCTGCTTTACTTACATGCGTTCAAGTTACCTTTTTATACACATTGCATTGCATGCGTGCTGTGCTTTACTTACATGTGTTCAATTACCTTTTTATACACATTGCATTGTATGCGTGCTTTGCTTTACTTACATGTGTTCAATTACCTCCTATACACATTGCATTGCATGCGTGCTCTGCTTTACTTACATGCGTTCAATTACCTTTTATACACATTGCATTGTATGCGTGCTTTGCTTTACTGATATGTGTTCAAGTTTCTCTATATACACATTGCATTGTATGCGTGCTTTGCTTTACTGATATGTGTTCAAACTTTTCTATACACATTGCATTGTATGCGTGCTTTGCTTTACTGATATGTGTTCAAACTTTTCTATGCACATTGCGTGCATGCGTGCATTGCTTTACTCACATGGGTTCAAACCTACTACCTTGCTATACACATTGCTTGCATGCGTGCATCCCTTTACTCACATGTGTTCAATCCTACCATTGCTCTATGCACAACTTGCGTTGTCACGAGCTTTCAATTGCATTGTCATGCATGTTGCTAACAACGCTATACCTGTTAAGTTTGCTTTCTTTGCAGGCACGATATTGTATGTACGGCTCATTTGAGGCCGGTGCAACCGGACGAGCCGCACAGGTATTATATCCTCCGAGTGAGACGCATTGAGAATTGCATAATTCTCTTACATCCTTTCTGCATTGTAGTGTAGTTTGGTGCATGCTAGCTTAAAACTGTCGCACGCGTGCTTCGTTACAGCTTTCTTTGCATGATCATAAGTTATACCGGGCTTCTTGCATTTTCAGTTGCATTTTGCCCCTGCCCGTAGGCGCATATCTTGCTTGTCTTGTATGTTTGTCCAAGTCTCCGGCCTTGTCAAAAATGGGTCGTCTCTGGGCTTCGACATTCACTCCCGTCATCGTTATGACTTTCGAGTTCTGTCAAAGAGGGGCAACTGTAGACACCCCATTTTTGACCGTCCTCAAGACTTGGACGTCACCGCTTGAACACCCGGTGATTATCCGTGTTTGTGTTTGTTTTGAGTTCCCGGAGGCCCCGGCTGCGCGCCGTTGTAACAACGCCCGCGGGGGACCTCGCCACAGTTCGGACTCGATTTTTGTTGCGGTTCCAAATCTCGAACCAAAGAGTCCAAGTCCGGCAAATCGTTTTGAGAAAAACAGATTTTTTTGAAAGAAGTGCCAAACATGGACTGCTTTGCCAGATAACAGAGTCGCCACCTAAATATTTTAAAATGGGAAATTTAGGAAACCCTGACTCGGTGCCAAAAGGCCACGTGTCCGTCATCACCAAAGTTGGCTCGGGAACTTGGGTACGATTGGGGAAGGTCACATCGTGAGCACCCCCGCTCGCCCGGTCAAAGACCGGCCTCTACTAACCATGATATCTGTTTTTTGAAAACATTGTGAGTTCTTATTCCGGTTATTAGCCTAGGTTACTATGTGATGCTCGCAGCAAACAAGTATAGACTGAGTCGTCTGAATTGGAACTAAACATTTCATGTTTGTTTGTTTGAAAATGGTGTGAAGGTGCTACCCGCAGGTAGGCTAAAATGCGGATTTGCCACCCTCGAGTGGGCTTAAGAAAACATGGTGTTGCCACAATCTAGTGGGCTTAAAATAAACAGTCAATGATTTGTTCCACTTCAGATAACTCAACCTCCACCCACAGGCATTCAAGGCAGTTATATCACATAAGCACTTAGCCACATGGTAAGCATGCTATCATGGCAACACTCACACGCATGCAAGGATGCTAAAGCATAAAACTTACCGAGTACTCCAAGCCAAAACAGAAACTACATTAGAAATCATGCATGATCCTAAAATATACAGAATGCCTAATGCAACACATGCAAAAATGCAAACTATAGCAGGCTCGGCTATTCTTAAAGATGGCATGTGAAATGCTACAGCTATCACGTATTCAATTTGGAATTGAAATACAGATGCAGTTTGTATGATGCGCCGAGCCCGGTGCATGCAAAACAGATGAATGATGCAAACATGCTGTCATACTGTATGCTAATTGAAATATGCCCTATATCTAACCATCATAAGCGGGTAAATAAAAGGGAGAAAGAAATGGGGGTTGGAAGACGTACATCACACTCACACACCCTTATTACAACATTTGCCCTCGCGCAGAGGGTCCGAATGAATAATACAGTCCGAAATAAAAGAATATTACAGTCCGAAATATTACAGTCCGAATAATATACAGATTCCTAATTAATTCACAAAATTAAATAAAGAAAGCTGTAAACTGGCGCGCAGGCCAGGGACTGCCTTGCTTCTGATAGATGCCGCCTGTTGGGCTGCCCTCGGGCGGAAATCCATTGGGATGCCCCAATTAGCCTCTGTTTGCAGTGTTCTCGAAATGCGTGCCAAACTCCGAAAAGTTGTTGATCCTTGATTTTGCTGCAACAGAGAGCAGGAAAGGGGCACAGTAATGTATTTCACAAATATATGCATGCCTCGATCCTCGTGCCACCAATCACGCATATCGATGCATGATGGCCGGGGAACCGAAATGCACAACTCAATATAGGATGAATGCACATGAATGCTACAATGAAAACCTAACTCCATCATGGGTAATCCGGAGTGTCGGTGACTGGGGAATTGAGACATGCTCCACCACTCGGAGTGCGGAACGCGCCTCGCTTCCCGTGCAATATGCATGATATGCATGAAATGCAACTAACATACAAACCTAGCATGCGCAATGCTATGAAAATGAGATGCCTCGAAATGCGTGTCCACGGACACGCAAACCGAAGCGATGCAGAATGACATGCGAAATGCAATGATGGGCTTACACCAATATGAGAGGGCCTCAGCCGCACTCACATAGGACGCCGGAATGTTAAGAATGAGGTGCCTCGAAATGCGTGCCCACTGGCACGCAAACCGAGGCGATGATATGCGATGCAAAATTGGATAAAACCGAAGTGCCTCGGAGTGCGTGCCCACAGGCGCGCAAACCGAGGCGATGATGTGCAATGCAAACCGGATAAAAATAGAGTGCCTCGAAATGCGTGCGCACGGACACGCAAACCGAGGCAATGATGAAATGAGAAAATCGGATAAAATCGAAGTGCCTCGAAGTGCGTGCCCACAGGCGCGCAAACCGAGGCTGAGATATGCGATGCAAAATCGGATAAAATGAAGTGCCTTAGAGTGCGTGCCCACAGGCGCGCAAACCGAGGCGATGATAAAATGAGAAAATCGGATAAAACCGAAGTGCCTCGAAATGCGTGCCCACAGGCGCGCAAACCGAGGCAGAGATATGCGATGCAAAATCGGATAAAATGAAGTGCCTCGGAGTGCGTGCCCACAGGCGCGCAAACCGAGGCGATGATAAAATGAGAAAATCGGATAAAACCGAAGTGCCTCGAAATGCGCGCCCGCAGGCACGCAAACCGAGGCGATGATGAAATGGGATGAAATGACATACGGAATGCAATGATGGGCTTACGCCAACATGAGAGAGCCTCAGCCGCACTCACATAGGCTGCCGTAATGATAAAAATGAGGTGCCTCGAAGTGCGTGCGCATTGGCACGCAAACCGAGGCAATGCAAAAATGATACAAATGGCATGGGAAATGATATGCAAGCATGGCAATGGAATTTCAGCACTTAAATAAAGGGGAAAACAGCCCCGAAACAAATCGAAATGACACTCGAAGCATGCATTCATCCCGAAAATGTGAAATTAAGCCCCGAAATGGCCTATAGCCATGCTATACATGCAAAATATGATCATGGCAGCAAGAACAGTAGCAAGGCAGTCCCAAATATGGCATATTTCAGTAACAAACTTGGCCAAGATGCAAGCATAGATAGATCAACAATAGCATGCAAAGTTAGTGGCCAAAAGAGGAGTATTGAGACAAGTGACATATGCAAACCCCAAATGGAAAAACTTTCTTCTACAACATTGAAGATGAGATAAAAAAAGCACAATTTCAGAAGATGGCATCCTCAAAATCAGAATACAAACATGCTATAAAATCCATGCAAAGTAGGCTCCAAACATGCTATATCATGAGACATGCTATCTATACATCAAATGACCAAACTTCCTTCATGAAATATGTAAAGGGGGTCAAAAAGAGACTAAAACCAGTAGGGGTCGAAGTCCCAAAAACAAACACAAATAGGTCAAAAATTGCATGCAAAAATGGCACACTTGATGAAATTTGAAGGAGGTGGTATATACAATGGCCAAATGAGGTTGAGCCCTTCTACAATGTTGTAGAGGGGCTCAAAATGAGCACAAAACCAGTAGGGGTCGGACCCCTAAAAACAAAAGGAAATAGGCCTAAACTAGCATGCAAGATAATGGCATAAAAGCTAGGTATTGAAACAAGTATATCATAGAAGCATCAAATGAAGTTGAGCCCTTCTACAAAGTTGTAGAGGGGCTCAAAACAAGCACAAAAGCAGTAGGGGTCGGAGCCCCAATTCTCAACCAATTAGAGTATAAAAATGAACCAAGAAAAAGCCCTAAAAGTTAGTTTTGAAGACTTACCCTTGAAGACTTGTCTTTCTTTGATTCTTGGCTTTGATTTGTAGCTTCTCAACCTCTGAAATTCACTTCCTAGCTGCTGGAGTGGTAGTAGGGATGGTGAGGCTAGGTGTTGATGAAGAGAAGACCTAGGGACTTGGAAGCTTTTTTGAGGTTTTGAGCTATGAAAATGGAGGAATTTGAAGATGATCCCTTGAGACAATTTTTTCCAACCTTGAAGAAGGAGAGGGAGGGCCCTTCAAATAGACAAGAAATGGGGTGTAAAAGGGGAGGGAAAGCACCCAATCTTTCCCTCCCGAAATATCCCCCGGATGCCCCGGGATATGCTGAAAGATATCCGGACAGCTGGGACAGGCTGGAAAGCAGGAAGCTGGCCGGCCAGGTAAATTTGTGGGAGGTGGCCGGCCGGCCACCCCACCTGGTCGGCCAGCCACTCACCATGGCCGGCCGGCCACCCCCAAAAAATGAACAGTAAAATCTCTGGCCGACCACCATACCAAAGTGTCCTCCAAGGTGTGTAGAACAAGGCCCCAAGGTTGGAATTTGGCAACTCTGAAGCAGGAGTCACAACATAGAGCTTGAAGGAGAGGCCCAAAAATGAAACCAACCATTGCTGGCCGACCACCATACCAAAGTGTCCTCCAAGATGTGTAGAACAAGGATCCAAGGTTTGAATTTGGCAACATTGAACCAAGAGTCACAACATAGAGCTTGAAGGAGAGGCCCAAAAATGAAACCCACAGTTTCTGGCCGACCACCAACCCTTAGGGTCCTCCTAGATGCCCTCATCACAGAAATGTAGCTTTGGTTGGAAGAAAATAACCCTAGGGTGTTCAACATTGGCCCGGAAGTGAGCAAAACGGGCTCCGGAGGAGCGAAACTGGTTATCTGGGATAATTGCTGGCCTCCCACCCCCCAGTGATCTTCCTGATGTTGAAACAGAGGCACCTGCCAAGTTTGAACAAAAACTAATGAGAAATGAACGCTCGGAGCCAAAACCAAGCAATTCGGGATCCCGAAAATGAGCTGCGGGTGCCGGAAGTGGTGTTCAGCAGCGAAGTGGGTATCTGCGACCCCAGTGTCCTCTGGAATGACGAAACAGAGATACCTGCCAAAAACCGGAGAAAACTGATGCGAAATGAATGCTCGGGACCAAAACCGCGCAGTTTGGGGTCCCGAAAATGGGTCGCCGGGCACCGGAAGTGGTGTTCGGCTGCAAAGTGGGCATCAGGGGCCCCAGTGTTCCTCGGAACATTAAAACAGAGGTCTCCGCCAAAAATCGGAGAAAGCGGAGATGGTTGGGCGGTCCCGAGCCGAGGCACACGGCCTAACGGCCCCGAAAACCGGGAACCGGGCTCCGAAATGGGCAAAATGGCCTACGGCCACGAAAAGTAGCTCACGGCCACCGGGAGATAATCTGCGGGACCACTCCCTTCCCTTAGGAAAGAAAACAGAGAAAACCGGACCTGGTTCGCAAACCGAGACAAGGTAGAAAAGATGGTTCGGAAGTCCGGAGGCAGGACACGCGGCCGCGACTCTGAGACTTCTGAACGAGCACAGTATGCAATATCACCGAGCGCTCAACCGGTGACGTCTGAGTCTTAAGGTCGGTCAAAAATGGGGTGTCTACAGCCGTGCCTCAGGATCTCTCAACCGGCCTGTTTTGTGCTTGGTTGTGCACCAAGTACTTGTGTGTTTTTGCATTTGAGGGTAGGGGAAGGCTTGTTAGCCATCCCTAAATCCCACCGGCTGCCCCATACCTCCACCGGCACTCCCTAGTGGCCATCGGCACTATTTTATCCAAATCCTTGGCCGGTCGGCACTATATGTTGCCGACCGGCATTGTTTTGTGCCGATGACTGATTTGACCGGCCGGTGACCCTTCTGAACCTCCCCAGGGATGGTGCATGCCAGCTGTGCCAGCTGGAATGCACCATCACCACTCCCCATGCCCGGGTTTGCACCCTTCGCACCCTTGAACCCCTTAAACCTTCTAGAAGGTTGAACCCTTGGCCAAGCTTCTTGGAGAAGCTTGGCCAGCTGTCTTAGCTTCCCTTGGAAGCCAAGACCCTCTTGCACCTCTTGAACCCCCCCTCTCTTTGCTTAGCCACTAAGTTAAGAGCTTTATTTTGCCTATATAAGCTCATCTCTTCCCCTTGAGTTAGGGGTTAGCCATTTTAGGTCAAAAACCAGAGCTTATATCTATATATCTGTGTGATACACTTTCTCTCTCTCTATATTTTCCCTCTCTCTCCTCTTGTGTGTGTGTTTTAGGCCTAAAAAGTGTGATTTCACCTTACTTTTGCACCTTTACACACACTACTACACCTTAATCCGAGATTGGGAGGCTTGGAGGTTTGTTTTGTGTGATCTTGGACTGGTTTTGATCACTAGAGGAGGGCTGCTCCACCTGTTCTTCATTGGATCTTCAAGGGTAAACTTTTTGCTTTAGTTTCCCCATTCTCGTACTAGCTTTCTACCCCTCTTGCTTTGTGTTTTTGGATTTGTGTTCAACATAAAAAAGACTTGTTTTTCCTTGCTTAAGAACATTCATCAAGGTTGTTTTGTGGTTTGGGTAGAGTCTCACCCTCTTAGGCTTTGTTTTGGCCATTTTGGAGCCTTTTCTTGAGGCCTTGTTTACTTGGTGTTTTTGATCTTCTCACCACTGAAAACCAGTGGGTTTTCAGTGGTGAGGAAGATATTTTCAAGTCTTGTCTAGGGGAGGGACACCCTTCTCCCCTTGGTCCTTGGTTTGCCTTTGTTTTGGCTTAAAGGGTGGCATGTATGAATGCTTGCATTTAGCTTCATTTCATAGCTTTCTTGGGTGTTTTAGATCATATTTAACCTTTGTCTAATGTTGGTTTAATGGTCCTTAGCATGCTTCTTACACTTGCTTTGTAATGCTTCATTTGGCCTAGAGATGTACCTTGTGTTTAGCCTCATATATATTTATGTTTTGGCTTAGCATGTCGGAATATTTGGTCATGATTTGCCATATTTTAGGGCTGTGAGCCACTGTTTTTGTCATGTTTGGCATGATTAGTATAGTTGCTTTGCATTTGGCTTGTAAGCCTTGGTTGTGTTGGCCCTTAGCATGCTTACCTTAGGCCGTCCTTATGATTTGGCATCCTTTAGGATCCTATTTCAGTCCATAAATCATGTATGTATGCTTGCATATGTGACCTCCCTCATGCTTTGAAAGTGTTCCCTTCTAGGCCTTGAAATAAGCCTAATGCATGCTTGTAGGTTTAATGTATTTTGGGGCTGCCATATGAGGGGATTTGGGTGTCATTTTGCATCCTAAAAATCTGTTTTTGGTTGTTAGATTCATGCCATGAGAGGTCTTGTTAAGTGGTGGTAGAATACCCTCTTTCTTGCCTAAGCTTTAGGTACATTAACTTGCATGTTGGCATGGTACTTTGAATGTGATTTTAGGCAAGTTTGGCCACTGTTTTGGGGAGAAATGAGGTCTGCCCCGTTATGGTTAAACCCACCATCGCATGCTCGTCATATGCTTGTTGCAAGCTTGCTTCATTAGGTATTGTAGCACGCCAATCCTATTGCATAATTGCCCATGTTCATATTGTATTAGCATCTTGTGTGCTCTAGCATTTTCACATACCTAATATGTTGATTACATAGTACTTGGTGTGTTTGCATCCTAATGCTCATGTTGTATCATTTAAGCCATGTTGCATACATGCATTCCATGTCTTGGTTTGGGGTGTCAAACCAAGTGTAAGGGTTGAGAGGGGTTCACACTTCAAGTGGTGCAACTCGTCTCAATTCTTGGTCACCAAGACCTTTGATTAACACATGATAAGGCCTTGGATTTCATTTGTTTGTTTGCATGCATTACCATTAAAATGCAATCTTGGTTCCTTAGGCCATCATGTATCAACATGCATAATTGATGGCCCAAGAACCAAGGGTCATGCTTCCTTGAGTTCCCAAGCATGATAGGAGGCAATGGCCGTGCATACATATGCCTAAAAATCCATGCCATGCATTGCTAGTCTGCTGCTGCTGTCAAACTGTCCCCTGCAGGAACTTTCTGCCGACCGGCAGTATAATGTGCCGACCGGCACTACATTTTCAGCCGATAGCCTCCAGAGCAGCCGGTGGTAAATTTAAGCGGCCGGTGGTCATTTCCTCTAGCCGGTGGTGCACTACAGTTCATTTGGAAGGCATTCTGGGACTCAGGTAATTTTTAGAGAGACAGGGCAGTAAAAACAGAGGCAGCAGTGCTATGGCACGGGTTTTCCGGGCAAGTCGGATTCGAGCATGCGTCGTTCGCGCATCCCGAGGCAGGGCTGAGGCCCCCCTTTTTTTTATTATTTACTTGATTTAATTTTAGTAATTAGAATTTTGTAATAATTTATTCATTTATTCTTTGGGACTGTATATTATTCTTTTGGTCCCTCCGTGTGAGGGCATATTTGCAATAAGGGTGTGTGAGTGTGTGTATGTCTTCCAACCCCCATTTCTTTCTCCCTGCTTATGATGGTAGATTAGGGCATATTTAATTTAGCATACCTTATGCAATGCATGCGTGCATCCATGCATTTGTTGACATGCATCGGGCTCGGCACATCATACAAACTGCATCGTACTTTCAATTCCGAATTGAATACGTGTTATTTGTAGCATTCCATATGCCATGTTTAGGATAGCCGAGCCTGCCTAGATTACATCTTTGCATGTGTTGCATTAGACATTTCAGTATGCTTAGGTCCATGCATGGATTTCTAATAAGCTTCTGTTTTGGCTTGGAGTACTAGGTGAGCTTTTATGCTTTAGCATATCACATGTGTGTGATTGTTGCCATGATAGCATGATTACCATGAGGCTAGCCGCTTATGTGATATAACTGCTTAAATGCCTGTGGATGGAGGTTGAATTACCTAAATTGGGACAATGCATTAAAAAACTGTGAGTTTTAAGCCCACTAGTTAGTGGCAAAACCATCTTTTCTAAAGCCCACTTGAGGGTGGCAAAACCTGCATTTTAGCCTACTTGCGAGTAGCAAACCGTTTTCAAAACAAACATGTAGTGTTTTGTTCCAACTTAGGCGATTTGGTCTATACTTGTTTGCTGTGCGCATAACATAGTAATTCTAGGCTAATAACTGGAATAAGGACGCATAACGTTTTCAAAATCGGATATCATGGTTAGTAGAGGCCGGTCTTCGGACCGGGCGAAAGGGGGTGCTCATAGCTGACCTTCCCTGATCGTACCCAAGCTCCCGAGCCAAGACCACTTTGGTGATGACGGACATGTGGCCTTCGGCACCGAGTCAGGGTTTCCTAAATTCCCCCATTTTAAAATATTTAGGTGGCGACTCTGTAATCTGGCAAAGCAGTCCATGTTTGGCACTTCTTTTCAAAAAATCTGTTTTTCTTCAAAACGATTTGCCGGATTTGGACTCTTTGGTTCAGACTTAGAACCGTGACAATTTGAGTCCGAACTGTAGTAAGCCCGATATTTGCAGAACGGGAGTTCATCCTCCCGGGCCGTTCGGGGACGTCTACAGTAGCGTGTTTTGGTGTCAACCATTGCCTTGCTCACATAATACAGAATGAGCGGGTCACCAGTAGCAGGTGTTGCTAAGAGTGGTACTGAGCGGAGGTAAGTCTTGAGGTCGTTGAAGAAAGCGGCTTCGCATTCGGCGGACCATTTAAAAGCCTTGCCCTGCCATAGAGTGTGGAAGAATTGTCGGCAGCAATCTGTAGACCGACTGATGAACCTGTTGAGTGCGGCGGCCATCCCCATCAACTTTTGAACCTCTTTTACTGAACGAGGGGAGCTGAGTTCCAAGATTGCTGTGATTTGCCTTGGGTTGGCCTCGATTCCCCGGTGGTTGACAATGTAATCCAAGAACTTGCCGGAGCCGATCCCAAACGCACATTTGGAAGCATTCAGCTTCATTTTGTATTTGCGTAAGATGCCAAACGTCTCTTCTAGATCGGCTAGATGGGTTTGCTCTTCTCTGGACTTCACTACCATGTCATCACTGTACACTTCCATGGTGTGGCCAAGTTGCTCCTTGAACATAGCCGTGACCAGTCTTTGGTAAGTTGCCCCTGCATTCTTCAGCCCAAAAGACATAACCTTATAGCAGTAGGTTCCTCTTGGGGTGAGGAATGCAGTCTTTTCTTGGTTCTCAGGATGCATGGCGATCTGATGGTAGCCTCTATAATCATTGACGAAGCTCATACGCTGATGGTGTGCCGTCGCATCTATAAGTTGGTCAATTCTGGGTAGGGGAAAACAATCCTTGGGGCACGCTTTGTTTAGATCCGTGAAATTGACGCACACTCGCCAAGTCCCATTTTTCTTCTTCACAACCACTGTATTAGAGAGCCATGTAGGGTAGGTCACTTCCCTGATTGCCCTGGCTCCAAGCAGCCTGTCAACCTCCTCAACAATGGCGGCAGTGTGCTCTGCGGCTGACCGCTGGCTTTTCTGAATAATCGGCTTGCATTTACAGTCAACATTCAAACGGTGCTATGAAACGGACAGATCTATACCCAGCATCTCATATGTAGTCCATGCAAAAACGTCAAGGTTGCTCAGCAGGAAAGAGATTAGCTGCTGTCTGTCGGCTTGACTCAAGGAGGCGCCGACCATGAAGAACTTCTCTGGGCTTTCGTCAATTTCAACCCGGTCTAGGCCTTTCGTGGCCTTTTCACTTGGAAGCCGCCCAACGTTGTCGAGGCTCTCGCGATCTGTTACCTCAATAGAGTTCACTTGCAACTCCTTTGGCGTCTTTTGAGCAAGGAGATAACATGCTTGTGCCGATTTTTGAGAGCCACGGATTTGCTCAATGCCGCGTTCTGTGGGAAAGCGTAGCAGCTGATGATAGGTGCTTGGCACGGCCTGTATAACATACAACCAGGATCGCCCCATGATGAGATTATACGGTGATGGCAGCCTAACGACCAAGAATTCCACATCCACTGTTCGGGAGCCAGCTCGGACTGGTAGTGTGATTTTCCCCAATGGGTATTCTGGATTGGCGTTGAAGCCGAATAATGGATAAGGAGCCGGAGAGAGGTCTGATTCTGAGAAGCCGAGTTTGGTGAATGTCTTGTAGTACATGACCTCCGATGTGCTCCTCAGATCAATGAGTACGCGCTCAACGGTGAATCGGTTTACGCGTAACTCAATTATCAAGGGATCGATGTGAGGAAGTGTCACTTTGGCCAGATCTGAATCATCAAAAGAAATGCTTGCAGCTTCATGGGGCTATTTAGCCGGAGTGAGTTGATTTTGAGGATCGAGATTCGACTGAATCGTATGGACCACGGATGAAATTGGGGTGTATATCATGTGGGTCACACCGAGTGGAGGGGAATCCTGTCTCAAGGCTATTGCTTTGGTTGAGTTGCCCTTTCGAATGTACTGCTGTAGTCGACCATCCTGTACCAAGTCCTCTAGGTGATCCTTCAATGCATAACAACTCTCAGTTTCATGGCTATGATCCTTGTGATACTCGCACCGCCTATCCCGTCTTCGAGTGTCGGGAGGTCCCACCATTTTTGACGGCCACTTGAAGAACGAAAGATGTTAGATTTTGGACATGACCGTGCTGATCGGCTTTGACAACTTAGTGTATTTCTTGTCGGCGCGCCTTGTGCACCTGCTGTCGATTTGCAGTTGTTCGTTTGCTTGGTGGGAGCATTGGTCACTTGATCGGCGAGAATCTCATCTTTTATCTCATTTCACCCGATGCTGTGGTTTAGGGCTCTGAGGTGCTATAGAATTTAACGGCTGAGCAATTTCAGCAGGAGCTGTCTTGTTGGTCATATTGCCGGCTTTAACCCTCAAGGCATCATCTTCCACTTTACAGTATTTTTCAACTTTCTTCATCAACGACCAAACTGTTTTGGGGGGCCGTCTGGTCAAAGAGCTGTGGAGGGCACTGTCAGGATGCAGCCCCATCTTGAAGGCAGTGATGGCCATGGAGTCATTGCAAGCATCGTCTACCAGGTTGAAACATTCCCAATACCGCGTTGAGTAGGCACGAAGGGTTTCCCCCGGTTGAATCTGCATTGCCCAGAGGGAATCGGCTTGCTTTGGTTGGACTTCATTAGTGATAAACCTTGCCCTGAAGGATTTTTGAAGTTGGTGGAAGCTTTTAATCGAAGCCGGCTCCAGTTTGTATTACCACCTGACAGCCAGTGGTTCCAAACTACTCGGAAATATTCTGCACATCAAAGCCTCGTCATCTGTATGCAGTGTCATGGCTTGCTTGTAATGGTAGATGTGATTGTTGGGGTCTGATTTACCGTCGTACAAGGTGAATGACGGTGCTTTGAATTTCTTAGGTAGCACTGCCTTTGCAATCTGTCGTACCAGAGGATCGTGTTGATCTTCATCCGAACTATTTCTTCTTCGCTTATGCCTTATATGGGGACTCTCTTCAGAAGAACTGGAAGTTTCAGATTGTCCCTTCTTCTTGGGCTCCGGGGATAATGAGTCGGAGTCGCTATCAGTGTCTTGTTGTCGGGCTCGAGATCGTCGACCACCTGCCCTCACAAGTCGTTTCGGATCTTGGCGTACAGCTTGTTTGGACTTTACCATTTCCAAGGCCAAATCCAGACGGAGACGTTTGTTTTCTGCGATCATGTTCTCCAACCTCTGTTCGTTTTGCTTTACTTGTTCCATGATCGCCTGCATTGCCTCATGCTCTGGAGTCGAGGGTGAGGTGAAGTTCAAAGCGCGTCTTGCAGGGATAGTCTCCGGTCCAAGCATGTTTGTTGGAGTGAGGTCGTCTCTCTGCGTGGTTTCATCAATGACTATCGGTGGGTCTTCCATTACGCCCACCATGGATGTGTTTGAGTATTCCCACAGACGGCGCCAATTGTGGGGACGTGATTTGGAAATTCTCTTCTGATCTTGGGAGACGCTCGTGATCCTCTGCTAGTCACCTGAAAAGGAACAAACACTCCAGTCGGGGGTGCCAGAATTAGCACTCCGACGGGCAAGTTAGTCTCTGTACTCAAGATTACTTGTATTCTAAGTTAAGCTTAATAGTTTTCACATACCTTTCTAGAACTGAAGATCTTGTATTTATAGTATTCTCTTTGGGCCTTGGGGCCTGGCCCAACCCTAGTCCTTTACATGTACTTCTACTTGGCCCTTGTTTCACTAGAAGGAATGCCGGCTACTTTATTCGGCTCTTCAATTGAATGGGGTCAATGTCGAATAGAGGCTATGTTTTGGACCGGACTGATCCACTTGTTGATCCAAGATTATTCGGCACCCACACCCGGAAATATCATATAATGTTGCCTACGTAGTATTTTCGATATGAGAAATCGTAATTTTTTTTTTGGGTAAAAATTAAAAAAGTCACGAGTGATCCACTCATTATCACCTGACTACCTAACAACAATGAGATTTTATGTTTCATCCATAAATTTCACGCTAAACTATTAATTTAGACCACTGCATAAATAATACGATACAATACTTCTAGGAAGCAGCTTGCCTCCAATCCGAGATCGGACTAGACGTTTAGCCTATGGGGGCTCACCACGGATCCCGTTTTAATAATCTGAACCATTCAATGTGTAGAACTTGTCGAGTACTATATGCTTGTAAAAAATGACGTTGATCGGATATCGATAGCTGTCTCATTGTATCAGTTTTTTTGTCAACCGTTAATTTGTTCACCGTACATTTTTTTAATATAAAACTGATTTAATCACATAGCTATTGATATCTGATCAACGTGTTTTTTTATAGACATATAGTATTTGTACGGGGAGCAAATATTCTGGCAAGCCCGTACTCCTTTCTTCCAAGCTCCGTTTCAGTCCGATCACCTGCGTACAGAAAGGCGGTGAGCTACCCGGCGGTGTGTGGCCGGAAAACCCCTCCGACGATCAAGTTAGCACACACCTTGAGATAGAGGGAGAAGGAGAGTGTGGGTGTTCTTCTTACCAAATGTTCATCTGTCTTGTATGGGGGGCGCAGACATGCTTAAATACCCTCTGCGCCCCAAATCTACTCCCTGTGATCTCTTGACACGTGGCTCTGCTATCCCATCTGTCAGCACAAGTCATGCTGAGCATCACCTAACCTAACTGCCAGCCCACTCTGCTGCGAGCTCGACAGCCGGGCAACATTTTCTCAGCTATCAATGGCCATACTGCACTTCAAGCCCCAGTGCACTTGTTGTTGTAGTGCTCCTCCAACCGGGCTCATTTCCAGCCGTGCTCGACTGCATTCCGGCGAAGCCGAGATGGAGATGATCACCTTCGTCATGCCGGGCTGAGGACGCGTGTATTACAACCGAGCAACGTGCGAGCCGTGGAACCCTTGCCTGACCGAACCTTAACCTGACTGGCCTCCGTGCCAACGAAATCAGGTAGCTCGGTTCCTCAAGGCTTTTGCCATTACCGAGCAAGATCACGGCCCAATCTCGGAGCCAAATACCTCGGCCCACCTTGTCCGGCCCAATCTGTCCGGCTAATTCCACGGCCCATTCTCAGATCATTAATCTCCCTCTCAATTGCCCCTTAATCCCGTCCGCTGAAGCGTGACTGGGATTACCTATTCCGACCGGGATAGCACCTCCTCGGTCATCAATTTACTGACCGGCAACCGGGCTAGTTGACATGCCTGTCTTCAAACTTGACCGGTCGCCTCCTCGGTCAACGCTCCATCCGACCTTCCTGTCTTTTCGTCTTGCTCGGTCGACGCCTCACCTGGCCCCTCCTGTCTCTTCAACTCTGATGCTGTCATTAATGGGGACACGTGGCGTTCTCCCATTGGTCCTCGAGCAGCCAACCAGCCGTCTGTTGGCATTCAAAATTTTGGTGGTCTTTGGGCCTATATACATGCCATTCCCTCCTTCCGTTCCTTTCTTACTGTCGTACCTCCATTCCAAACATTCCAGAGCTCCCGTGCCCCACTTCCTTGTTCGCCATTGCTATGTTCGTGCTCAAAGAAGCCATCCTTGCCCTCTCTTGGTAAGTTCTTCGAGTTTTCTTCGCTATTTCACTTGTTATTCCACATTTTAGGGTACATAATCCTTAAGTTTTAGGATATAGGCACTCGAAACCATCCCAAACCCATAACTGTTCATGGTGTTCTTCAGTTTCCTTGATGAACATGGAAGATCTGGGGCTAACCGGGCTCCAGGTCCTCCTTTGATCCAAAAAATCATCCAGACCGAGCAAATAATCTGTTTGTACCAACCTTAGTAGAAACCGGGGTAGCAAAAGGGCTTGGACGCTCGACCGGGCTAATCTCTGGTCCGCTTGAGCGACCGAGATCCTTGGCTACCCTTTACGACCGAGGTGGTTTGGCACACTTCATAACCGAGCTAAAGTCAAGCTCGCTTTGCGCGACCGCGCTCCCTCTCACACTTGCTATCCTTTTCCTGCAGAGTCCAAGGGGACCATTGACCATTACCAGGGCTCTTAAGGACCGAGCTGCCACCATTACTACAGTGCCAAACCCCTCAACTGAGCTAACTTTGGCCGATCGTAAATGGGGAAATTCCGCTTCCTGGTCGATACTCCGGCTACTCTGGCCGCTTTCAGGGAGGAGTACGGTATCCCGGCCGACGTCCATCTCGAATTTGCGAAAATTGAGACAACGCCTTGGGGCAGAGAACAGTGTCCCTTCACCGTGCTGTCTATCATCGAAGGAGGCCTCCGCTTCCCGCTTAACCCACTGATCACCGAGTTCCTGCGCCGCACCGGGCTAGCACCCACACAAGTGTCAACCAACACCTATCGCATAATAAACGGCGTGCATGAGCTAAACAACAGGCTAGGCACAAACTTAGGTTTAGCTGAGATACTGCGGCAATACACACTTGGGCACACCGGCGATGGCCTCGCCTATTACCTTAAGATAAGGCCGGGCAAAGAAAAAATAGTGACCGGTACACCGGACAAGGACCTGCACGATGACGATTTCTTCTGGGTGTCAGGCAATTATGAAACAGCCGAGGTACCGGGCTGGTTCATAAGCAAGAACTTCGGTTCCACATGTAAGCCGTGCTACCTTGCTCGGTCAATTGGCTTCCCTCATTATTCTATACTTAACCATTTTACTTGTTCCTCTTGCAGCAATTCAAGCCCTGCAAGCCAACTACTAGTTCCCCAACGTTGAAGCCATCAGGACCGTGCTCCGCTACAACCACCAGGATTGTAACGAGTTGCTCGGCTACGTCCCCACTTACAGATATTCCGCTCCACGCCGGAGTAAAGTAACAGACTTTCTCTGTGCTCCATCACCTCCTCCAGACCCAACTTTGCCTGACGTTCCACTAATTCTGTTGACAGAAGCCGAGGAGATGGCAAAAAGAAGCCGCATCAAAAATTTGGTCACAGCCACCTCTGCCGAGATACCGAGCATCGCCATACATTCCCCAGCTGCCGGCCAATCCAGCGGCCCCGTGGTTGCTTTGGCATCTCCAGCCGCCAGGCAAACCAGACAGGAAACCCGCCGGGCTGGCAAACGACCTCGCGCAGATCCCTCTGCCGAGCTAGTTGCCGAGCTAACAACCGAGCAACCTGCTAACACGGTCGACCCCATTCCAACATGGCGGCCGCAGCTGAAGCACCGGGGCAAAGAGATCCCGGCAAATGCCTCGGTCAAAGGCGACAAGGAGCACTTGCTTGCCTTCGACCTCTCAAAGGCTCTGCTGCTACCGAGCGACGTGGTTGGCAGCGATCACGTTCCTGACACCCGGCTGGTGAAATCAGCAGTGAAGTCCATGACCAGGGTAAGAATCTCAATCTTCTACTTAAATTCACAAGTGTTTGCACGGTTTCTTCTCTGATCAAATTCTCTACTTGCAGGCCATCCAGAAGCAGCACTTGGTCATGGAGCGCATCCACAGACTTCGGCAAAAGGCGAGCGACACCGCCAGCCAAGTCCAAAGCCTCCAAACCGAGCTCGGCCGAGCAAAGTCCTCGCTTGAAATCGCCAACGCTGACAACAACAGGTTGCTCAGTCAGCTCGGCGAGGCCGAGAAGAAGAGGGACGAGCTCCAGCCCGAGCTTGATGCGCTCAAGAGGTCGAGGAAGAAAGACTGCCGAGATGCCAACAACGCCGGCTTCAACGAAGCCGAGGACAACTACAAGAAACAGGTCTTCGCCACTCAAGACATTTACTTCAAAGCCGGTTGGAAGTCCGCCTGCGAACACCTCGGTCAGGGTCCAGACACCGACGTGTTTGCCGCTCCGCCCCCTGCCTTCCTACCGGCCTACCTCGTGCCGTATGCCAATGATGTCTTCAGCGCGTTGCAGGCTGAGGCCGAGGAAGGCCTCAAAGAAGAGGCCGAGACAGATGTCGAGTGAGAGGACCAATAGGAGTAGGAGCAGCCCGGCAGGATTGAGCCCGGCGTCCAAGAACAATCTCCAACCGTAGACTTGGAGGCAACCGGGGACGAGTTTGCAAACCTCTCCCCTTTGGCATAGTTTTTTTTTTTTTTTGGTCTGCAAATGTAACCGGGCTAAGTTCCCCATCCTTTGTATTTACTTTCTATCAATGAAAATTTCCAATTTCATCAAGTGTTTGCACGATTTTTTTCCAACTCTATCTTCAGTAAAACATCTCAGTTTAAATCACAAAACAAATCACCAACTGGCTTAACCGGAATCCACATCTCGGTGTAATAAGCAAAATTGAACACAAAGCCATCTTCTTCAACCGGAATGACCATCTCGGTTGGAACAGCTAAGTTGAACAAATCAGCAGCTCCTTCAACCGGAATAACCATCTCGGTTGGAACAGCTAAGTTAAACAAATCACCAACTTCTTCAACCGGAATAACCATCGCGGTTGGGCATAACTAAGTTGAACAAATCAACAACTTCTTCAACCGGAATAATCCATCTCAATTAGGAATCCCAAGCTGAACAAGTCATCAACTCTTCCAACCGGAATAAGTCATCTCGGCTGGGAATCTTCAAGTTGAACAAGTCATCAACTCTTCCAACCGGAGTAAATCATCTCGGTTGGGAATCCTAAGTTGAACAAGTCATCAACTCTTCCAACCGGGGTAAATCATCTCGGTTGGGAATCCTAAGCTGAACAAGTCATCAACTCTTCCAACCGGAATAAATCATCTCGGTTGACTATTTAAAAAGCAATAAACAAAATGCTAAAGGCAAAGAAGACACTTCTATATATTGACAAAAGAATTACATTCTGAAGTGTAAGGCAAAAAATTCCTTTGCACAAAAAGAAAGCAAAAGCTAGAAATAATACAGTTTGAGGTTGGCCGCATTCCATGGCCGGGGTATCCCTTTACCATCCAGATCCTCCAAGTGGTATGCCCCCTTGCCCACCAAACCGGTTATCTTGTAGGGTCCTTCCCAATTTGCCCCTAGTTTGCCTTCACCCGGGACCAGGGTATTGCCCATAACTTTCCGCAAAACCCAATCACCTACTTTGAACGGTCTGGGGTGCACCGTTTTGTTGTACTTCCTTGAGAGCTCTTGTTGGTAGGCGGCCACGTAGATGAGGGCCTTCTCCCGACGCTCTTCCACTAGGTCTAGTTCCAGGGCGATAGCCTCGGCGTTCAGCTCGGGCTCAAAACTTTCACTTCTTAGGGTGGGCATGCCAATTTCCAAAGGTATGACTGCCTCCATGCCGTAAGCCAAAGCAAATGGAGTTTCCCTGGTAGATCACCGAGGGGTCGTTCGGTATGCCCAAAGGACGCTGGGTAGTTCCTCAGCCCATTTTCCCTTTGCCTTCTCCAATCGTTTCTTCAACCCATCCAGGATGGTCTTGTTTGATGCCTCGGCTTGACCGTTGGACTGCGGGTAAGCCGGAGTAGAGTTGTAAAATTCAATCTTTAGATCTTCACAAAATCCTCTGAATAGGCGACCGTCAAACTGGGTGCCGTTATCAGAGATCAAAATCTTGGGGACGCCAAATCGCGTGACCACATTCTGCCAGACAAACCGCTTCACGTCTTTCTCCTTGATTGTTGCCAAGGGCTCAGCTTCAACCCATTTGGTGAAGTAATCTGTGGCCGCGATGAAGAACTTCCGGTTGCCTGGTGCTGTTGGTAGCGGCCCGACTATATCTAGCCCCCACATTGCAAAGGGCCAAGGACTGGTGAGGGGAAGAAGTTCCCTGGCCGGCTGGTGGATCTGATGGGCGAATTTTTGGCACTTTTCACACTTGCGGACATATTTTTGTGCGTCGGCCTGCATGCACGGCCACCAGTAGCCCTGCGAAATAGCCCGGTAGGCCAGGGGACTTGCCCCCTACATGACTGCCACAGATGCCTTCGTGAATTTCGTACAAGAAGGCCTCCACGCTACCCGAGTGCACGCACTTCAGATAAGGACCGGTGAAGGACTTTTTATACAACGCTCCAGATGGAGAGAGCCAAAACCGCTCTGACTTCACCCGGACTTTGTGCGCTTCTTTCTTGTCGGCTGGCAGAGTCCGATCTCTGAGAAACAGGGTTATAGGGTCCATCTAGGAAGGACCTAGCGCGGCGCAGAGTACATCCGTCTGCCCAGCTTCCTCTATGCTTGGCCGTGGAAGGAATTCAATTAACAGGGGGTTAGGAGATGTACTATCAACCATTGAAGCAAGGCCGGCCAGCTTATCAGCTTGACTGTTTTCTTCTCGGCCAATCTGTTGAACTCTGATTGCCTGAAATTGCTTGATGTGTTCCCTGACCAGAGCTTGGTACTTTGCCATTCTGTTATCCTTTGCTTCATAAATCCCAGCGACTTGGTTAACCACAAGCTGGGAATCACTGTACACCATTAGCTCGGAAGCCTTCATCTGAAGGGCGCTCTTGAGTCCGGCCAAAAGTGCCTCGTACTCAGCCTCGTTGTTGGATGCTGGGAAGCCAAGGGTGATAGAATGTTCAATAGTTAGGCCATTCAGCGAGATAAAAACGATACCTAGCCCGGCACCGTGACGGTTCGACGCTCCATCAACGAAAAGTTTCCACATCTCCCCCACAAAGAGCTTCCAACATTTTGAAGGGTCCTGAGAATTTCGAAGGTCGATGAGATCATGGTTGTTCGGCTGTTCGGCTGCACGTTCTGTGCCGACTGGTTCCACTTCAGCCCCCCTTGGTGATTCGGCACTGGACTCGGCAAGTTGATCTACAATGCCCACGTGTAGGCAAATCTCCAGGTTACGGTATTATGCCGGCCGCAGGCTCTGTGCTGAGTGCTTCCACTTTTTCCCTCCTTTGTGATGCGGTACCGGACAGAGCAGGTTGATCTACAATGCCCAAGTCCGTAGGCGAATCTCCAGGTTGCGGTATTATGCCGGCCGCAGGCTCTGTGCTGAGTGCTTCCACTTCTTCCCCCCTTTGTGATGCGGTACCGGACAGAGCAGGTTGGTCGGTGATTGCCAATTCCATTATCGCGTCACTGTGCGGTGGATTTGTACAAACTGAGGGTGTGTTGGAGGGGCGCGCAAATTCTGCATCGCCAACTCTACCAAGTTGTTGTGTCTCGGTCGTGCTTGCGTTCACCTCATCATCTGCCATGGCAATGTCGACCGGGCACACCGGATGAGTTCCAGGTGAGAATTCCGCAACGAAATCGGCTAAGGTCTGGGCTTTTATAGCAGTGCGCGGCTAGAACTTAACATCAAATTGACCCAATTCGACCGCCCACTTGAGAATTCAGCCAGAGAAGTCTGCCCGTTCAAACAAGGCCTTAAGGGGGAATTCGGTCAAAATGATGATGGTATGGGCGTGAAAATAGTGCGCCAACTTCCTTGAAGCTATCATCAATGCTAACGCGAGCTTTTCCAACGGCAAGTATCTCGACTCTGCCGGTAGCAAGGTCTTATTGACGTAGAAGATTGGGAGGTGCTTAATTCCTTCAGCTCGGACAAGCACCGCACTGACTGCATGCTGTGAGACGGCAAGGTAAAGATAGAGTTCCTCGTCTAGCTTTGGTGTAACCAACAGTGGCGGAGAAGACAGATACTCCTTGAGCTCGGCCAAAGCCCGGTCACAATCTTCATCCCACGAGAACTTTGATTTCAATGCCTGAAAGAAAGGGCGGCAGCGATTTGATGACCGGCTTATAAATCGATTAAGCGCGGCGGCCATCCCGGCCAGATGCTGCACGTCCTTAGTCAAGCTGGGCTGCTTCAAATCTTGCACGGCACTGATCTGGGGTGGGGTCTGCTTCGATGCCTCGGTTCGTGACTAGGAATCCCAAAAATTTTCCGGATCCCACGCCAAAGGCACACTTAGACGCATTTAGGCGCAACTTGTGTTTTTTGAGAATGGTGAACATTTCGGCCAAGTCGGATAAGTGGTCTCCTGCATGCCGGCTTTTAACCACCATATCATCAATGTAGGCCTCCATTGTCCGCCCAAGCAAAGGAGCAAACATCTTGGTCACCATCCTCTGAAAAGTTGCCCCCGGCGTTCTTCAAACCAAAAGGCATGACTCGGTAGCAGAAGAGTCCCCTTGGAGTCGTGAAGGAAGTAATCTCTTGGTCGGGCCCATGCATGGCAATCTGGTGGTAATCGCGATAGGCATCCAAGAAGCTGAGTCGATCATGTCCAACTGTCAACTCCACAAGCTGGTCAATACGGGGCAAAGGGGAAGCTATCCTTCGGACAAGCTCGGTTGACTGTCTTGTAGTCGACACAAACTCGCCACTTCCCATTCTTCTTGGGCACCACTACTGTGTTGGAAATCCACCGAGGGTAGTGCACTTCCTGAATTGCTCGTGCCTCAAGCAAGTTTTTCACTTCCTCTGTAACTACCTCGGCGTGATGCAGCGCCGATCTCCTTGTTCGCTGAATGACTGGCTTTGCTCCGGGGAAAACATTGAGGTGATGGCAGATAAAACTTGGATCGAGGCCGGGCATGTCGTAAGGCGACCATGCGAAGACTTCAATGTTGGTCATCAAAAACTCAACCATCTCGGTCCTTTCTTGGGCTGTGAGGCTGTAACCGAGCAGGAAGAACTTATCCGGCCGCTCCATATCAACTCGCACCTCCACCAATTCCTCAACAGCTTTGTCCTCTGCCTTGGTGCCCACATCGTCAAGAACTCCCCGGTCTTCCGGTCCTTCTATCATTTGAACGAAGCCTTTGGCAGCCCGGCTCCCGTTCACTGCCACGAAGCATTGTTTGGACATGACTTGATCTCCCCAAATTTCCTCGATTGCCTCCATAGCCGAGGGGAATCTCATCACCTAATGGTAGGTCGACGCTACGGCTTGCATGGCGTGAAGCCATCCCCTTCCAAGGATTAGATTGTAAGTAGAAGGAACTTGTAACACCCAGAACTCCACTTGCTTGACCACGGATCCCGCTTTGACCGGCAGGATAATCTTTTCCAAAGGCCACTCCGGTTGTGAGTTGAAACCAACCAGTGGCGAAGTTGTCAAAGCCAAGTCTGTCTCTCGGAGCTTGAGCTGCTTGAACGCGTCGTAATACATGATCTCGACCGAGCTTCCCTGATCGATCAAGATCCGTTTGACATCGAATTCCTTGACGCGGAGTGTTACTACTAAGGCATCGTTGTGCGGCATCTG